>JAGKQL010000036.1:7287760-7339186 GCA_018398635.1 Cyprinodon brontotheroides
TAAAGAACTTTCAGAAGTTTGAATTCTGAATATGAGCGACTTTTCCTAATAAGGACATTTTTCTGCTTCAGTTTAGGGAATCTTTACTTTGGAGAAAATCACCTGAAAACAAGCGTGCCTTTAAGTGAGAGATTCTCTGGAGTTGATCAGCCTCGGACTTTCTGGAATGTGTTTCACTCCATCTACTTGGATGGCCTTGTGGCGGCTCAGCGATGGATCCTTTGCAGACAGTGCAGTCTTTGGTCTGCGCATTTTTTCGCTCATGAAATTCAGCGAAATAAATAGGGTGCATCCCACCACAGGAAACAGAGGGGAGGCCTTTCAGTGGGTTATCCAGAGTGCACTTTCCTCATGCAGAAACACAGCGAAGATGGACAGCTCCTAATGAGGGCGACGGATGAACAGAACGAGACAGCCAGCGAGAGGTGGGGTTAAGGTGATGGAGAAAATAGACTCCAGGGATCATATTAGACACTTTATTCCTCAGAGTCTGAAGGAGACAAATGGACGGAGCAGATTGAGCAGCAGAGTAATCAAATGAGACCAGAGGATGACTGATGTCCATCTTAAGGAGCAGCGTAAATAAAGCTGCTCTGACATCCAGCAGCACAGAGACAAAGCTGAGGCCAAGATAATGGAGAAGGATGAGTGTGAGCTTTACGACCGCCATCATGACAGTTTTTAGTGCAGCGCTAAAACAGAGCTGCTGCTGCAGAAGGTATGACTTCACTAACTGGAGTTTGGTCAGAAGATCAAACACAGTGCCTGATGGGGGGGGGCACTGTGAAGCATCTTCAAAGCTTTAGAGAAACCAGAAATACTCCCAGTTTAATGCCCGGCCTTGTGCACACTGGTCCCAGTTATCTCCACCCAGTCCTCCATCTGCTGAGCTTCCATCTCCTTTTAGACTGAAAGCTGCATCCATGAGGGAACTTTTCATGCCGTTTGCGTTTAGTTCTAAACTGACTAGTTTCTTGCAGATTATTTCTATGCCCTTCACTGCTCAACATGTGGTTAACAGTAGAACTGAGTGGATCTTTTCTCTGGGCCTGAGCTGGGCATTTTGCATGACCAATCATTCTTTGGCTTTATAATCACTATTAATCACTTTTATTTGAAAAAAAATTGTTAAATACAAATCATTCAGATCCCTTTTCACAACTCTTTTTTTCTCATGAGAGTAGGCACCAGGATTTTCTGCACAGCTCTTTCTGTCATGATTTTACAAAGTTCAGACCCAAATGTAGAAAACCGAACAGGGAAAAAGTTTAACGGGTTTTATTGAAGAGGTAAAACAGAGAGAGAAGTGTTGCTCTGAACGCAGCTCAACCGGAACTGAAAAGTGAGGGGAAGACACAGCGGTTAGTTCAGGCCCAGTGGGGAATTTGACTCGTGAACTTGGAGGGGAGGATTTGGTTGCTGACTCACATTTCCAGAGAATTAGTTGATTCCTTGACTCCTGTCTGTGTGCTGTAGTTCCAGTGTTTATCTGATTCGGTGGAGGGCGGAACACGGTTTACCCAGAATGCAGTTGTTAGTTGGTGAATGGAGAAACTGACTGCCTATCAGATTTCCTGCGGTACTTGAACGGGTTGTAGTGGAGATTAATCCCTTTCTCAGTGTGAAGCTTAAATGATCCAAACCTCCTGTTTGAACCCCAGCTCAGTTTGAGCTCAGTTGATCCTTCCAGGGAGGAGGTCAGAGAAACCCAGTTTGCAGGATGACTTCCTGCGAGAGGCAAGACAAAAACAAAGTTAAACTCAGGTTGACAAAAGCTCAGTTTAGCTAGAGTACCCAAAACTGGCAAACACTCTGGCGTTGAGTTAGTGGCAGTCAGCAGCTTAAGAACGCTCCGTTTAAGGAGGAAACCATCAGCAGGTGTGTGAGGAGACGGACCAGAACCAGGCGCCGCCTGGTGGATGAAGGGAGACAAACACAGAAACAAAAACACAAAGACAGGAGGTCCTGACAATTTCCTTTGTTTCTAAATTTCCAACATGGAATAATTTTAGGTGTTTAGCATGAGTTTTAAAGGAAAAATCCGTTCATATTCAGAAATCAAACTGTTCAATAAATGATAAGTGTTTTTAATTAAGAGTAATTTTCATTTGAATGTGTTTTACTTGGCGACAGAGGCGTTGGGTGTAAGAGTTTACCCTGAAATTGAAAGTTGATGGTTCCAAGCCCCGCCTCCGGCTTTCAGTGTTGTTGTGTCCTTGGGCAAGACACTTCACCTGCATTATCTACTGATGGTGGTCAGAGGGGCGGGTGGCCAGTGTACGGCAGTGAATGTAGTGTAAAAAGTGCTTTGGTCAAGTCTTCTGACTTCAAAAACTTCTGAAAGTTCTTTAAATATGAAATGATTCCATCCTGTTCGATAAATGATCAGTGTTTTTTAATTAATAGTAATTTTTCATGTGAATGTGCTTTACTGGAGCATCCATGTTTGTCAAAAGAACACTACTGCCACATACTGGTTAGTGACATCGCGGTGCGGTGTCGGCTGTTGATCAAGTCCCAGTGCTGTATCTGGTGTTTGTCTATAGCGCTATTATCCAAGTCATCTTGAAAACATTCTTCTTCCAAATGTTGGCTACATATTACGGTTTTCTCTGGCCAGAAGTTCGATGGCAAATCCTCCCTCTTCAAGTTGGCGATCCAGCGACCAACCCGTCCGTGGAGGATCAGGAATCAGAAAGGTGGAATAACTCTTTTTCACTTTTTACCCGATGTATTCCCATCCAGCTGCCATACGCGTGGGCATTGTCAGTTTCACTATAGCTCTGGTGAATTTCAATGGTGAAGTCTCTGGAAATCTTCAATAATTGTTGTTGTTGATTGCAGATGTGTCTAGTAGTTCCCATTGATTTAGCTTGCACATGGCGGGGAGAATGGGCTAGGCTTACACATACCGTATTGGCGTCACTGCTGGAAGATGGCGGGAGGGAGGGGCTACTATATTTGGGAAAAATGGCCGCTCCCAGACTCAGTGATCGCCACGAAAATTAATATTGTTTATCTTTTTACTGATTAAGGTTAAATTCATTTTATCACCACAAACGTATTAGTTTTAGGTATAAAAAAATGATCCATTGATTATTCCTCGCTGACCGGATTTCTCCTTTAAAGCCTTCATCATCGCTTAGTGTAATATTAATTGAAGTAGCGTTCCAATCACTTTCAGGCCCACTGGTGTAAAAAATGAATAATCTAAGTGTTCAGAATGGATCCCTGTGAGGAGCTCAGTGACATCCAGCATGTAACTGTGACAGGATGTGCAACAATTGGGACATTTCTTCACTACCAAATGTTCCACAGTCAACTTTCAGCTTTATCTTCAGAAAATGGAAATGTTTGGGAGCAACAGGGAAGAAATAAAAGAGCCTTAGAGGTAAAGGCAAATTTAGAGCCTGTGGTTGTGGGATCAGTGAGGGGGGTGGGGGGAGAAGTGGCTCCAACTGATACCTGGAGAATCATCAGAGATCTCAGTCCAGAAGAGCTGCAGTCTGAGGAGCAGATAAGATACTGAGAGGAACCTTTAAGCTTCCAGAGGACCAGAGCTGGAGATCAAGGAGTGTCTGTAGATAGACTATAGAGCAGGGGTCGGCAACCCGCTGCTCCAGAGCTGCATGCGGCTCTTTAATGCCCTCCTTACGGCTTCCTGGAGCTTTTCCAAACATGTATGAAAATTTAAAAAGATGAATTTTTTTGTTTTTTTGTTTTAGAATGGTGAGCATGACGTCAAACAACTCATTATGTTTCCAATGCAGTAAAAATCTGTAATATATATTAATTTAAGCAATAAATTTAAATATTTCTGTTAATTAGCATCTTAGCCTGCAGCAGGTTTCGGTGCGCGTGCCAGGCAGGTGGCTGCTGTAAACAAAGCGGCGGGTGCGTGTCAGGCCGTGGGTCCCAAAGGGAAAAAAGGAAGATAGCTGATGAGAACAGAGGATTGAAAGAACAATGGAGCGAATCGTTTACTTTCATTGCCAATGAGGAAGGATTGCCTGCATGCTTGCTTTGAATGAGAGTTTGTCAAATAATAAAAAAGAGTCATTAGGAAAGGCATTTCCAGGGCATTTCCAAGGAAAGGCTGCTAAATATGCAGCCCACCACAAAGCTGGGAAGAGAAAAAGGGAGATTTCAGAACTTCTGGATAAATTAGAGGAGAACAAAGATAGATTGAAGAAATAGATTGCATCTCCAAACTCCACTACTGCTGCCAGTTTGGTTGCAACCATAGAAAACCTTTCATAGATCCAACAGGTAGCGCTCTGATGCAGGAATGGGAACTTCCATTTTTCCCCCCCAAATCCTCAAAATAAAAATAACACCAAAATCTGATTTCTTTATTGTTTCTATACTTTTATCAATTCAACCAAACCTAATGCATTAATAGTGTAATGAAATTTAAACTGCAGCAACGAGACATTTGCTCCAGGATAAACATTTAATCATGAATGCTTATTATAGATTTAAGCCCATTTAATCCTTTTTAAGGTGGGTTAGTATACCTAGAGCCCGTGTTACCATGCAAGGCTGATAGACTTTTACATTTGTGTTTGCTTGTTTTTTGGTCTTTCAACAGTTTGGAGTGCCGAGCCCTGAGCTTTTTGCAAAACACTGAATATTAATAATTGAATAGTCAATATATTTCATATTTCTGTCTCAATTTCCTTGACAGTTTTTCGCTTTAGCTTTTTGACAACTCTGATATTTTGCAGCTCTCATTTTTCCTCCTGCGACTAGACCAGAGGTCACGGATCAGTGGACCGCGGTCCAGATCCGGACCCAAACTGATTTAAAACATTTATAAATTACTGCATGTTGTCTGACGGCAGTGTCTATTTTCCCTGTTAATACGGTAAAGCCCTGTGGAGCGTCCGGCTCCAGGCTGCACGTGATCCAAATGAGCCAATGAGCTGTCAGTCTGGGTTGCTGCTGCTGCCACTTTTAGACACAACAGGCAAACCTGCAATACGGGCAAGCGAGGCGATGGGAAGAAGAAGAAGACCATGGAGAAAAAGAGAGCAGAAAGTGTGGACTGCTGGAAGAACTGCGGTGAACTGGTGAAAAGAAAAAGTGAAATGGCGTGCTCAAGAAAACCCTGCACATTTACAGAGGATGTTTGGCTCAACCTGCTGCTGTGAAGCAGGATTCTCCACCATGAACAGAATCAACAATAAATCTGGATCCAGGCTCAAAATAGGCTCCTTGATATGTGCTTGAGAATGGCTTAGTCTCCGGTTAAACCCAGGTTTAAAAGCCTTGCAGGAGCAGCCTAAAACCCACTGCCAACATTAAGACTGAAAAGAAGAAAAAAAACAACGATCAGTTCAGGGGTTTGAGAAAATATGGGAATCAAGGAAATAATCTATAAACCAAACTGAATGATTGTTCTTCTCTACTTAAAAAAATACTTTAAATTTTATTCTATTTTTTTTATTATAAAAAAAAAATCATTGTATAACATGGATGAATAAAAACCTAATTTTTTTTTCAGTGTTAAATTTTGTTGAAAGTAACAGATTATTATAAAAAATATCTCTGGACCTTTACTGGTTAATGATTTTCTTCATTCGGACGCCGCTGATCTTTATTTGGTTCCCCTGCTTTAGAAGTTACATTAAAATATTCAACTCTTGTAAAAAGTTTCCATTTTTGGTTTGTTGAAGAATGCTTTTTTTATTCTTAGTTACCTCAGATGGTTGGTAAACTGTTTTCTCATGATCTGAAGAAACACAAAGCCATAATTAGACTCTGTGTTTTATTGCTATTTGCAGTTGAGGAGTTGTAGTCTTTTATCAGTGGAAGGAATATCTGCTGTTTAGGCCAAACTGTCTGATAAGTCAGTGACCTGCAGGCCGAGCAGGAGGTGACTGCGTGTGTGTGTGTGTTAAAAATACCAGCAGACTGCTGGAGTCTCCACCGGCTGTCCCAGACGCCACCCTGACACGGCGGTGCTCTGAGAACAGCGGTGACGCCCGCTCTGGATGGCTGTACCTGGCACTCGTCACTCTGCACCTCATGCTCTCTCACAGACAGAGACAAGCTGTTTGCCCGTAGCTGCTTCCCTCCAGCTCATGTATCTTTTCCCCATCCAGGAAACACAGAGAAGGCAACAAAAACTCCACTGCACCAAACTACAGTCTGATTTCCACTAAGAAAAAGTGAGGAAGGATCCAGCCAAGCAGAACATGGAGGACAGAACGGAGCGGCTTTGGAGACAGACTCTAGGCAGCCGGACTGACCTCCATCTGCATCTGTGCTTCTAATCTAAATCGAATTAAAACTGTGTGAAATTTAGTCCAGAACTGTAAATCAGTCTGTGGCTGCAGACCTAATGTTAGGCTTTGTTTTGGTCTTTCTAATAACTTTCACTCCACTTCCAGGAAGCTACTAGTTCCTTGTTCCTTTGGGCTCAGCTTAGCTTTTTAATCTTTGGTAAAATGCGATTCCATCATGGCGGATAGCAGCCTTTAGGACTGAATCTGGATGCCACTGATTTAGAGATTAAATTATGTTTTAAAGATGGGAGAAAATCAGGTCAGATATTATTGTTAGTTCTTTAAAAGTACTTAGAAGATTACACAGAAATGTACTGCAGTTATTGAGAAAACTTTATTTATATTTGTGATTACTTCAGTAGTTTTTAATAGTGTTGCTCCAATGCCATTTTTTGGCCCCAATACAGATACCTTACTGTGCAGTATCGGCCGATACCGATACCATAATTATGTAAAATAATTGCCATCATGGCTTCATGTCAAGCTGCTGCCTACCTTTTGTGAAGCAGGAAAAATCTAATAC
The DNA here is from genome assembly GCA_018398635.1 of Cyprinodon brontotheroides. Classification (NCBI taxonomy): domain Eukaryota; kingdom Metazoa; phylum Chordata; class Actinopteri; order Cyprinodontiformes; family Cyprinodontidae; genus Cyprinodon; species Cyprinodon brontotheroides. The sequence goes on from JAGKQL010000036.1 coordinate 7,294,574, forward strand.
AAAAGTGAATCCAGTAGAACTTTTTATTGGCTACCTGGAATGTGGGTGACATTTAATTTGATTCTCGCTTAGATGGATTTGCTTTCTGATATCCATCTGGAAACCTTCCGCTGAAATAATTTTGGGAAGGGGGGGAAAATACTGGTTAGCTGATTGGAATTATGTTGGTGATAGACGGGCCAAATAAAACCAATCAGATCAATACGAAGCATATGACGGTACTAACAGAGTTTAGGCCAAAACACAACCACAAGCTAACCAGGCTACTCTTGCTCGAAACCAGTTAGTTGGGAGAAGAGTTAAAAACATCTTTACCTCTGAGAAAAGCCTCCCAGAGCAGTGTTTTTGCTCTTCTTTCAGTGAAAGAAATACTCTGTAATTCCCATAAAACTTGCTCGATGGATAGCCGCTAACGCTAGTTTCATCGGCTGAAGCCGCCATGTTCTTTGGAAAAAAAACTGTCGCTTCGTGGCGTCACACCTCAAACCGGGCCAAAGCCCAGCGCTGATTGGGCGTTCAGTTTTGGTGAACGGCTCCAGAAATTTACCTCTTTAAAGGCATACTATGCAACATTTTCCAGTTAATTAATGTGTTCCATAGCGTTTTTGGATGATTAAATGGGTCATTTCAGGTTGAACAAAGGTATTCTCGGTCGCCCTGGTGGTCTGTAGAGGAAATACCGTACTTGCAATTGCAGGAGCCCCGACCGCACCCACAGGCTCAGAAGTCTTGCGAGTCGGTCTTGCTTTACGGCGAGAACTGCTACGCCCCAGTGAAAGGCATGCTTGTTGCTAGCGCAGTGGCAATATTTTGTGCAGTTATCATGGTGGAACCAGCATGAAAACAGCGAAAGCCCATGTCGGAGCAGGTAAGAAAGAGGAGAAAAGGGCTCCGGACAGAGAGAGGAGTCGTACACGGGTGAACATCGGGCAAGCTTTTTCCCGAATGGCCGAGAGCTAAAAGAAAGAAGACTGCAAGGCTGACGCGGACCTCGCGTTTCTGCTGATGCGATTGTAAGTAACATTGGAATGGTTCTCTCTCTCTGTGTGCATGTTCGCTACTTTCACTGTGTTAGTCATTCGTTGCGTTAAGCCGCCTGTCTGCTAAGCTCAAAACAACCCGTGCCTGAAAGCGATGGAGAAACCAGAACAGCTGAGCATATTTACTTACAGTGCACTTTTACTTTAAGCCCTCTGGGGGAGCCTCGCTGGAAAATCAACACGGTTGCATTGTATATCTTTTAACGGAGAGTCTCCAGACTGATTAGCGAGTGAAACCTTGAAAGCTTGTGAGATCAGGATGGTCTCACCAGGAACTGGGTGGGTAGTTGAATAAAACTTATGGCTCTCAAAAATGGTATCGGTGCCCTATTTGTTGGTACCCGCCGATACCAAAACCACCACCATTCTAGGGCGTGCTCGGGGCTCCGTCCGATACTGGTAGCATACGATATCGGTGCAACACTAGTTTTTAATGCATGTATTTTTGAATATGTAAGTATTTTCAACTTGAGTAAATGTTTCACTGAGTAACTTTTACTTGTAGTTAAGTAAGATTTGAAAATATTTTTACGTACTACCGTTAAGTACTTCATCCACCGCTGTTTATTTGTGGTTCTTCATCAGGGAGTCGTTCTCTATGCCCATATTTTTCTTCCGTCTTTTCACCAGGAATTATCCTTTAACCTTTCGTTTCTCAATCCTGCTGTAGTTCAGCTTTTTTATTGCTCCCTCTCAGCTCATATATCTCATCATCTGTCCCATTCACCCATTTCATTCCATGCCCCTCCCCCCCGCAGACATTCATCTGAAGGCTGATGGTGAGAAGAGGGTGGGGTGGGGGGAGAGAGGAGGTTGTGCGGGGGTTGAGTAAGCCCGGACTTGACCCCTGCTTTCTGGGCTCCGGGTAGTCTCCTCTCCATCCCGGGCCAGTGACGGATGGAGCAGCATCTCCACACACACTCTCTCTCTGCATTACAAGTTCACACATATGGGGTGAGAGTGATCTCTTTTTGCGTTACTCCCACGGCTGCAGATAGCAGCAGCACCAAAGCATTGGTTAGGTCCAAAACACACAACCCCAGTCACACAAAGAATTTCAGACTTGAACGTGGGAGATATGGAAACCAGTGACGGCTGAACGTCGGGGTGCCGGGTTAGAAACTATGCATGAGCTGCTTCAACCTTTTGACATCTTATCAAGTCACAACATTTTCAGCAGAAGGAAAAGATAGATTTTTTTTTTTATTTTGATGCATTTCTGAAGTGGGATCTAAATTGTTAATGAGCAGTCTTGAGTTAATAGTTTTCAGAAGCACCTTTGAATACGAGTTTAGCTGCAGATCCGTTTGGTTTTCTCACCTACAGCTTTGCTGCCTCCGCAGACCCAGATTCTCGCCTGGATTCCTGTCCTGCACTGTAAAAAATTTGAATAAGTAATATTTTTATTTAAAAAAGTGCATTTATTCTTAAAATGAGGAAGTAAGTGAGACATTTTGCCAATGGAACAAGACTATTTACATTTAAAATAAAAAAAAAAGTGATTACTATCTAATTAAAAAGCAAAACGTCTCATTCCATTGCAGAGTCATCTTATTTACCTGCTCAAATTAAGGGTAAATAAAGATAATTTAAGAATTTGTTTACTTATTTGTAGATAGTTTTAGTAGTGTGATTTTGACTGGATGCTTTGCAGCAATAAAAGGTTAATATGAACCATCCCACCACCACTCCGGCTGTTTGTTAAGAGCAGTAATCTTGTTGAAAAGTGAATCTCTAAAGTAGCTCAGAGTTATCGTTGGCCTCTGGCTGTGTGACGTATGAAAGCTCTCCTGGTCTGGCCAGTCAGTTTAACATATCCTCTTAGGATAGCAGTTGTGTATTACTATTTGCATGTTGAGGTGAGGGACTGAACAGGGCACTGGTGATATGTTGAGTTTAATGTAAAGTTTTCTGCATCTAAAGCCTTCCTGGATCATCTGGAAGTTGAACGGTCGAGTCTCAAAGAGGTCAACTCTTCCAGCCAATTTAATATCTCTTTAGTTTGGGAATGTTAAAGGGAGGATCAGGAATCAGAAAGGTGGAATAACTCTTTTATTTTTCACTTTTACCCGATGTATTCCAGCATCCAGCTGCCATGCACGTGGGCATTGTCAGTTTCCACTATAGCTCTGGTGAATTTCAATGGTGAAGTCCTCTGGAAATCTTCAATAATTGTTGTTGATTGCAGATGTGTCTAGTAGTTCCCATTGATTTTTTCCTTTTTTTACTGATTCAATTCATTAAATCACTGCAAACATATTCGTTTTTAGGTATAAATAATGATGCATTGATTATTCGGCAGATTCAGCAGATGGGCAGCCACACTGAGCCTGGTTCTGCTGGAGGTTTCCTTCCTGTTCAAAGGAGTTTTTCCTCCACTGTCGCTACAAGCATGCTTAGTGTGGGGGGGTTGTATTTGAGTCAATGAGTCGATGCAATCAACTGGTTTTCCTTAGATAGAAAACTTTGAATCAATTTGACTGGATGATCTGGTTGAACTGGAAAGTGACGTGAGATGACATGATGTGAATTGGAGCTATATAAATAAACTGAATTGAATTGAGTTGATTATTCCTCGTGCTGCTCAGTGGTACAGTGGGTAGCACTGCTGCTTTGCAGCAAGAAGGTTCTAGGTTTGATTCGGGGCCTTTCTGCATGGAGTTTGCATGTTCTCCCTAAGCATGCGTGGGTTCTCTCAGGGTACTCCAGCTTCCTCCCACATTCCAAAAACATGACTGTTAGGTTGAATGGCTTCTCTAAATCCTCCTAGGTGTGAGTGTGTGCGTGTGAATGATTGTTTGTCTTTTGATGGACTGGCGATCTGTCCAGGATGGAACCCGCCTCTCCTACGTAGAAAGCTGGAGGTAGCCACCAGCACTCCTCACCACCCTGCTTGGGATAAGCAAGACGGAAAATGGACGGATGATTGTTTCTTGCTGACCGGACTTCTCCTTTAAGTAAAGTTTAGTGTCGAGGCAGTGTTGGTCTGTTACTCTCTCAAATGAAACAAACTGAAAGGTTTAATCCAATAATGCAAGTTGTTAGGAAGTTTAAGGGGTCTGAAAACTTTTTGAAGCACTTTGCCAAGTAACACTGGTGAGACTCTGCATGAGCAGTGGAGGGGTTGCCTATTAACTCTCTTTCAGGGCTAAATTTTGTAACACCCCCCCACAACTTCCTGTTACCTTTCTTTTTTTCTGGAGGAAACAATCACACTCACAGCCACGGAAGTCATCGTTCTTGTTTGTCTCCATGTAATCCATCAGCTTGTTTTCCGTCTTTTTTTAGCCGCTGCTCTGCCTCTGTCCTGTTGTTCTATTTGGTGTTTTTCCACCTAAATACGGGGGAATAATTCTGGGAATAGATTCCAGTCGTGCCTGAGAGCTAATACTATCAATAGATTGTGTGAATCAAAAATAAATTCCTCTGTTTGTCCGCCCGCTCATTCAATCCCTTATTTGACTCTCTGCTCAGGGTTCCAGAGGTATGATGAAACCTTTGCCGAGGTGTTAGCTCGCTGCCGCTGAGTTTCTGCTGTTGTGAAGGCTGAGTGTTGTTGACTCTAGATAAAAGCGTGAAAGAAGCATGTATGGCTGAAGTGGCCTGTCCCTCAGATAACCCGTCGCTCAGGAGGGGTCGGGCTTTTCACTCGTATTTAATTTGGGTCAACCTGTATGATCGGTGTTTGCATTAAGCTTCACTGATCGGCCTTCGTCACGTGGGCCTTTGTATAAGGTGATGAAATGAAAGGAAGCGCCTTCCTCTTCTAGTTCTAGACTATATTTACTCTTTCTTTCGAGGAATTTGTTTTCATGTCTAGTTTAGATCTGAACAGTAAGACAGAAAGTTGGTGGGAAGACCGAATATTTCCACCATCTGCTCTAGCCTTTGGATCCTTCATGGCCAGTGTAAGGTGTTAAAAATACAATAATATTTATTACTTAAGTAGAAGTATAGATACTGCAGTTTAAAAACACTGAAGTATCAACTTGACCTCTTTACTCAAGTAAAAGTGAAAAAGTATGTGCTTCAAAAACTACTTAAAGTATAAAAAGGGGTCTGAATAAAGAAAATCATCAACCAGTAAAGGTCTGGAGACATTTAAATTAAAATCTGTTACTTTAAGAACCTAATTCAAACACTGAAATAAAATCATATTTATGCATCCATGTTATACAGTAAATTTTTGAATAAGAAAGATTAAATAAAAAAATAGAATGCTTTTCCATTTTAAAATCTATAGTATTTTTAAGTAGAGAACAACAATCGTTCAGGTTGGTTTATAGATTATTTCCTGATTCCCATATTTTCTCAAACACCTGAACTGTTTGTTATTTTCTTTTCTTTTTTCTGTCTTAATGTTGGCAGTGGGCTTTAGGGCTGCCCTGCAAGGTATTTTTAAACCTGGGTTTGAATGGAGACTAAGCCACATATCAAGGTGCTTTCATTTTGAGCCTTGATCCAGATTTATTGTTGATTCTGTTCATGGTGGGAGAATCCTGCTTCACAGCAGCAGGTTGAGCCAAAATCCTCCTAAATGTGCAGGGTCTGCTCCGGTCCGGCCGGTCAAGATCCGCTATTGCAATCGCACCAACCAGGAGAAAGAACGGCGAGAAAAATCCGTTTGTCAAATTAAAATAAATTAACAACAGATCGGTATCTACAAATTAGAGCATGATTCTTCTATATTTCAAAAAACCAACACCGTTTATTTAAAAGATTGGATGCAAACTATTTCTTGCTTCAACAGACCAGGAAGCTGATTTCTCATCTCCATCAGAACCCGCAGATCTGCTGGATGCTGATGGGGATTTTTCTCTGTGTCACACATGCTAATGTACCTACCTTCATTTGTTTGGGGTTTTATAATGAGAGCTTCAGCCAATCACTGCATTCCTGTGAGGGTTGTGTTCTGTATGATGGTGAAGATTCTCAGTCATCCAGATCATAGTCATTCCAAAAAAGTAAAAAATTACCAATCCACTGGACTTTGTTTGAAGTTTGAAGACGTTTCCCTTCCGATCCAGGACGCTTTTTTATTCAAATTGTCAAATAGCGCGTCAACACGTGTTTTTCAAACATGGGTCAACCCACCAACAATCCGCATTGTTTGGTTGAATTGCCGCCCCTGTGTGTCTGGTGACGCCATCACGCTGGGTTATCGTTGATGATGTCATCAGTGCGACAGAAATCAGGAAAGTAAACAATCGAGAGCAATATGGAAGGAAACAGGGCGTAGTCAGTTAGCTTTATTGTTTTATATGCTGGTGAAGATTCTCAGTCATTTTTAATTCAAATAGTCAGAAATAAAAAAGGGGTTGGGGTTTCGATGATAGCGGCAAGGGATCCCTTTCTGCTACCATCGCAACCCCCACCCCAGTACAGAAGAACAGAAGACCTCACCTATTCAGCCAGACCAACTATTCCCTCAAACGACCCCCCTTTCAGAGACATAGACAGGTATGGGGCATTGCAGGCTAACAAAGAAGCCAAATCACCCCCATTTCTAGGGGGGGTGATTTAGCGTTCATCCGTTCATTTCTACTTGCATGTTTTCTAAGTAAAAACCAGGCTTTGTTGGGCTGCTGGATAAAACCTGAACTAAACGCCGCTATTTCTGACATTTTGAATTGAAAAATCTTCCTGGATGGAAGAGAAACGTCTTCAAATTTGGAAACAAAGTCCATTGGTTAATTTTTTTTACGTTTTTTGGAAGTTGTGTTCTTCCAGTTGGACTATCATTATCCGTATGTGCTTCTTTTCCACGGTGACGTCTGTAAGGCTGAAGGTTGTCTCGATTCGGCTCAGTAATCTGGAGTTGCTTTACTACCTTCAATAGTGTTCTAATTTCTGATGTTTTCTGGCAACAAGAATACAAAATAAAAAAAGCTGCAGACGAGAAATGCTATAACAACGTTGTTGCGGAAAAAAACTTGAAAGTTACGGTCAATTATATTTCCTTTACGTTTTAGGTCATGCATATTCGCATTGAAATGTAGGGGATGTCTTTTGCTGAGTAAAGTTAGTTTAGAGTGCTCTGAATAATGGTAATGATACTTTGATATGTTATTCTGGAGGATGTATTCATACTTATGTGCTAACTGGCGACACGTTCAGTCTCTAAAACCACTTTCCACTGAAAATAGCGCGCCAACACGTGTTTTTCAAACATGGGTCAACCCACCAACAATCCGCATTGTTTGGTTGAATTGCCGCAGCTGTGTGTCTGGTGACGCCATCACGCTGGGTTAGCTTCGATGATGTCATCAGAGCCGACAGAAATCAGGAAAGTAAACAAGCGGAGAGCAATATGGAAGGAAGCAGGGCGTAGTCAGTTAGCTTTATTGTTTCATATGCTGGTGAAGATTCTCAGTCATCCAGGTCCTAGTCATTCCAAAAAATAAACAAAAATAAAAAAGAAAATTAAAAATTATCCACTGGACTTTGTTCCTAACAAGCAGAAACAACTCTGTTTCCATTCGGTAAAGATGGAGCAGCTCTGCTGAGAGGGATACATGCAGATAATAGAGCGAAACAATAAAGCCCAAATAAAGATAATTAAAAACAATCCACTGGACTTTCTTTCCAAGTTTCAATATGTTTCGCTTCCCATCCAGGAAGCTTTTAATAAAAAAAAATGAAAATTGAAATTGGAATTTAAAAAGCTTCCTGGATGGGAAGCGAAACGTCTTGAAAGTTGAAAACAAACTCCAGTGGATTGTTTTTAATTTTCTTTATTTGGGCTTTATTGTTTCGCTCTAGGCTGCACAGTGGGTAGCACTGCTGCCTTGCAGCAAGTGAAGGTTCTGGGGCTTCGATTCCTGGTCTGGGGTCTTTTCTGCATGGAGTTTGCATGTTCTCCTGAGCATGTGTGGGTTCTCACCAGGTACTCCTCGCTTCCTCCCACAGTCCAAAAAAACATGACTGTTAGGTTAATTGACTTGACTAAATTTCTTCCTTAGGTGTGAGTGTGTGTGAATGGTTGTTGTTTGGTCCTGTGTGTCTCTGTGTTGCCCCTGCCATGGACGGGTGACCTTTCAAGGGGGTATCCTGCCTCTCACCCATTGACTCAGCTGGAGATGGACACCAGCATCCCTTGCGACCCCAGTCAGGACAAGCGTGTCAGATGATGGATGGACGTTTCGCTCTATTATCCGCATGTATCCCTCTCACCAGAGCTGCTCCATGTTGATCCAATGGAAACAGATGACTACCTGTCATTTAAGCCTCATGTTCACTGTCTAGTGAGAAAGTTGAGACTAAAATTGGGTTTTTACTTTCGAAATAAGCTGTGCTTTTCTTTTAATGTAAAAAAAATGTTGGTGGCATCCACTTTTTTAACTGTGCTGGACTATGGTGATGTATTATATATGCATTCATCTGCTCAATTCCTGCAGATGATTGACGCAGCCTATCACGCATCATTGAGATTTATTACTAATTGTGAAAGCTCGCAGCCATCACTGTGAGCTGTATTCTGGTGTAGGGTAGTCTGCCTTGGCTACACGGAGGCTTTGTCATTGGTATATATTTATATATAAGGCTATTCTTGGGTGCGCTTCCATCTTATTTATGTTCACTTCTTATGAAAAAAAGTACTGGTCATTACTCTCTCCATTCTCAGGCTGTTGTCTTGTTTTCTGTCCCACATGTCAGTACTGAGCTGGGTAAAAAGGCCTTTGCTTACTCTGCTCCCTTTACATGGAATTTGCTGCAAATTAACTTGAAACTTAGTAAATTGGTTCCTTTGAATACTTTTAAGCGGAACAGTACACCCAAAACATGATTAGCCTTCATTTTCTACTCACCCCCATGCTGAACAACACTCTGGAGTACTTTTTTGATATCTCAAATGCATCTGGAGATCTGGGAGGCTCGGCAAAGAACTCATGCTCTTCCTCAACACTGAAGTCCTCAGACATTTTTCTTTTCGTTGTTTCTTTCTTTGCACAGGTAAACAGCACATTTCTTCTTCTACGCTTTGCATTATCGGCAGAGCAGACGCTGAATGCGACTTTCATCTGGTTTGGTCTCCGTCATGTTTCCGTGAACTTGAACGCTACCAGGAAATCCTATACACTACTGTTTATGCTCTTACAAAACGAATTCTAAATGACTTCAGTTTCGGAGTAAATTAAAGATGCTACCCACTCAGGACACTTGGAATACACTTAGCAGTATGATCAACCTGATCTCCTCACACGAAAGTAATTCTCGGACTCTGTTTTTGGTGTTTAACAATATTTTCAAATCCCCAGCTTCTCTTCCTCCCCACCTATGCTCAACTGACGCCTGCAATTCGATTATGCAGTTTTTCAATGATAAAATCAAAATAATTCACCAGTGCCTGCCTCCTATCCTGTCACCCCCTTCCCCTATAACCCCTTCACCCTGCCAGCCTTTTTGCAGCTTTTATCTCCCTACCCTCTCCGATATTTCTGATTTTATCAACAAATCTAAATCTTCCACCTGCCCACTTGATCCCATCCCGTCTGCCCTGGTTAAATCCTGCCTTCACGCTCTCCTCCCCTTCATAACTGCCATCATCCACTCCTCTCTTGGTTCTGGAATTGTTCCATCTCTTTTCAAAACTGCTATTATCACTCCTATTGTGAAGAAACCTGGACTAGATCCCAACAATTACAATAATCTCAGGCCAATTTCAAATTTACCTTTTATTTCAAAAATATTGGAAAAAACAGTCGCTTCTCAACTTCATTCTCACTTAACTCACAACAACCTTTATGAACAGTTCCAGTCTGGCTTCCGTCCCCGTCATAGCACTGAAACCGCCCTCTTAAAAATAATCAATGATCTTTTAATAGCAGCTGACTCTGGTCTAATTTCCATCCTCATTCTTCTTGATCTAAGTGCAGCCTTCGACACAGTTTCACACTCTACCCTACTCCATCGACTTTATACAATTGGCATCACTCACACTCCCCTAGCCTGGTTTCAATCCTATCTTTCTGGCCGCACTCAGTTTGTTCAGATTAAGTCATATCGTTCCAACTCCTCTCCAGTTACCACCGGTGTTCCCCAAGGCTCTGTTCTAGGACCCCTACTTTTTATCATCTACATTCTCCCCCTTGGCAATATCTTTAGGAAATTCAACATCAATTTTCACTGTTATGCGGATGACACCCAGCTCTATCTTTCTTGTAAACCAAACTCTTCACTCCCACCTCCTTCATTAATCTCCTGCTTAACCGAAATAAAATCCTGGTTCACCTCCAACTTTCTTAAACTGAATAATGACAAGACCGAAATCCTCTTAGTGGGAACAAAATCTACTTTATCCAAAGCTGACAGTTTCTCCCTTTCATTTGACAACTCCATAATTTCCCCCTCACCTCAGGTCAAGAGTCTGGGTGTCATCCTTGATAGTACCTTGTCCTTCTCCTCTCACATTAACAACCTTACCCGTTCCGCTTACTTTCACTTACGCAATATCAATCGCCTTCGCCCCTCTCTCTCCACTAGCTCCACCTGCACTCTTGTTCATAGTCTGGTCACTTCCCGCATTGATTACTGTAATTCTCTTCTTTTCGGTCTTCCTCAAAAATCCATTCACAGGCTTCAGTCAGTACAAAACTCAGCAGCTCGCATCATTTCTAGAACCCCTTCTTTTCATCACATCACCCCAGTCCTGCAGCAGCTCCACTGGCTACCTGTGAAGTATAGAATTCAGTTCAAAATCCTCCTACTTACTTTTAAAGTTATTCACAATCTCTCCCCTCCATACCTTTCTGATTTACTTCAAATTTCTACTCCCTCCCGCATTCTTAGATCTTCTTCTACCACTCACTTAGTTGTTCCTTCAGCCCGTCTTAAAACCATGGGGAGCAGAGCTTTTTCACGTTCTGCGCCCACACTCTGGAATTCTCTCCCCTCTGACATCTGCAATACCGAGTCTTTACCCGTATTCAAATCCAAACTCAAAACCCACATGTTCAAGATTGCCTTTTCATTATGATTTTATATTACTTTCCTTTGTGTAATTTGTGTTGTTTCTTTTAATTATGACGACTGTTTTTTACCATTTATTGTTTTTACATGTACAGTGACCTTGAGTGTTTTGAAAGGCGCTTGAAAACCTTTCTGCCTCGCGCCATAGACCTCCATTATTTGAATGTCAGCAGACAGCAAGAAGCCTCCCAGATCTCCAGATGCATTTGAGATATCAAAAAAAGTACTCCAGAGTGTTGTTCAGCATGGGGGGTGAGTAGAAAATGAAGGCTAATCATGGTTTGGGTGTACTATTCCTTTTAAGCTGATATGAGATGTTTTGAGTTGGACTCCCTCACATGTCAATGTTTTAATTGAAATTTTATTGTAAGTGCATATTTGGCTTTTATGTGTGTGTCTTTGTACGTTTGTAATGATGTGATGTAATTTTGATGCCTATCTTGGCCAGGTCTCCCTTGCAAAAGAGATTTTTAATCTCAATGGGTATTACCTGGTTAAATAAAGGATAAATGAAATAAATGGGAAAATAAACAGAGTTGTTTCTGCTTGTTAGATCAGAAGGGACTGGCGCGGTTTGTTGACGTCTTACCTTGCGTTCAATGGTATCACGTAATTTAACTGGTCAACCTGGCTCTGGTGTTCCCACAGCATGCCGATCAGAGCCGAGGAGATTTTAACCGGAGTCACTTGCCAAGTGGTTTGACCCGGATAGAAACGCGTCAGTGATCTGTTCCCGCTGCCACTAAAAGCCCATTGCTCCGATTGTTCACCGATTGCGTGTTCTTTCTGTTTCCACTGCTGCAAACATAGAAAAGAAATGAACTGGTGATTTTTCACACTGACTGTAACAGGAGCAACGTGGAGGTGGACGGAATTTATTTTAATTTGCCTAATTCAAATTAAAAATACTGCTGAGATGTGAAATGAAATGAGGTCAGCGTTGCTTAGCAAATTAAAGAAGATGAAATATTGCATAAAAAGAAGGCTGATTTTTGTTTAGCTGTCCTTTCCTCCAGCTAAAGGTTAAAGAAAGGGGTGTTAAGACCCACAGAGGTGAGGAATTAGAGGCATGCTGAGAAACAATGCTCTGTCACCTCACAGCAGAGAACAATGGTGTAGAAACAGACACCTTCACATCTCCAAAGCACTAATTAGACACAAGGCGACTGCTAACACTTATATTATTGCTTTCAGACGGCAGAATGATGTCATGAACGTCCTTTATCATTGCTGGCAACTTTGATTACAAAGACCTGCTGTGTTTTCCATTTGTTCACTACGGCTGGATGACCTTTGGTTTATGGATGCCTCGCTGCACTGCTACCTTTGTCCTGCTTACAGGTTGACTTTCAAACCCTGCATGACTCACACTCACACTTTTAGCTGATATCACTATGCTGATATGACTCAGCTCAGAGTTCTGGATGTCATGGTGTCTAAAGTCATTGTTAAATAGTCGTTGATTACTAGAACCAGATGTGCCTCTGCAGCAGAGCTCATCAGTGACCAGTGCAGTAAATCATGGTGAATGGGGAGTTTATAAGGTGAAACAAATCAAATCCCCCCAAAATGTCTGCCTTTATCCCTCCCTGACAGCAGAACATTTCTGTGGAGATTGAATAGTTGGACTCTGAGAGTCACAGGTCACTTCTGCACATTCAGACCTTTAAAGAAAGAATGATCCAAATGAAATGGGCTCACCGCTCCTGTCATATGATACACATTCTAACCTACGACAAATAGCAGGCTGGAAGACGCATCGCCCTGTTAAATAAATGAAAACGCATTCCTGCCTCCATGGAAGATGGAAAAGCAACGGTTTAGGAGCATGATCTGAACGTCCAGGAAGATGGCGACCTCAGACCTTTTTCGAAAAAGCCAAAAACCTCCTCAAGCGAGCGTAAAAACTTTTTTTGCGGTTTTTAAGGATTTTTCTGATGTGATGCTTCAAGAAAGAGATGATGCAAACGCAGCTTGTGTCTCTGCCTCCTCTTGTGATCAAAGTGCTCCTTCCTTTACCGGACCTGTTTATGACCCGGCTTTGGTGTTCTAACTCAGAGGAGGTTTTTTGGACACTTCAGTGGAAGTTATAATGTACATTACAGCCAGATTACCTCCCCTCCCACTCTCAATGCTGACATCCTCAGCAGAAAACAGTGGACGGTTTTGCTTTCTGATCACAACACATTTCCCAGAGACTTATGTTCACCAGCAAACTCTTTTAACTGGATTAAAAGGCAGAAGGCTTAATGATTTTAATCCAGTATGGCGTAGTGCAGTGTGCCTAAGCCCAGCGCTCCACAGATTCATCCTGGAGGGTTCAGATCAAACAGTGGGATTGCCTCAACTCGTCATTCAGCTCAGATCATACCTGGAAACACACCCATCTAAAAACTGCATGATGATATAGCTCTCTAGAACCGGACTTAAGGGGAAAATACAAAATAATATATGTCAATCTAACGGGGAAAGAGTCAGTTTGGAGTCACATAAAGCAGCAAGAAGGGCATCCATCCATTTTCCATCACGCTTTATACCAGGTGGGGTGGCGAGGGTGCTGGTGCCTATCTCCATCTGTCAATGGGCGAGAGGCGGGGTCCACCCTGGACAGGTCACCAGTCCATCGCAGGGCGACACAGAGACAAACAGGACAAACAACCACTCACACACACACCTGAGGAGAACTTAAAGAAGCCAATTAACCTCAACAGTCACGTTTTTAGACTGTGGGAGGAAACAGGAGTACCCGGAGAGAACCCACGCATGCTCAGGGAGAACATGCAGAAAGCCGAGAATCAAACCCACAACCATCTTGCTGCAAGGCAGTGGTGCTACCCACTGCCGCACTGAGCAGCCTCCAAGAAGGGCAGAAATGAATGAAACATTAAAAAAGAAAATTTTCCCCATGATGGGAGCTCAGGAGGACAGAAAACAGATAAAGCAGTGATCCTCTTTGAGCCTCACAGAGACCCAAATAAGGAGGGTCAGACAGAGCAGGTCAGCGCAGCGTATCTCTCTCACCTCTTTATGGAAAAAAGAAAGAAAAACTTGGATAAACTTCGCAGATCTCTCTGAGAATCAGCTCTCTGCATTAGTAACCATAGAAACCGTCCCACAGAGTTTATTGTTGTGTTTTCCTTTTTCTAGATGTAGATCTCATTATGTTTTTAATAGATGAACATTCTCTATCTGCTCTGGTTCTAATGCTACAAAGACTTGTCAGGTAGAGATTTGCTTCACAGAATGATGGTGTAGGTGTTTTTTTATTTATTATTTTATTAATTACTTTTCTACGGTGGCCCTGAAGTGCAAACTGCAACTACAATTCTAAAAGCGCGCAACCACATTAAGGACTGTTCAGACGACGCAACTTCCCGGTTCAAGGGTCAAACGGCGCCGTCATCCAATCAGCGAGGTGTCATGTTTCCCACTGGTACTTACCTTTTCCGGTAGGTTGATGTAATTGTGTTTTACTAAATGTAGTTGGCGCTTTTAGATTTGTAGTTGCAGTTTGCACCTCAGGGCCCACCGTACTTTTCCTAAATCGGATATGGGAAATTGTTTTAATGTGTGTTCATAGCACAGATAAAGATTTGAAAAAAATTCTGTATAGATCTGCTCACCCTGCCTAGTCGGAGCCTCTCTACACGCAGTCGGTGTGATTGGAGATTAAAAATCGCACTCAGCCGTGTGTGTAAAATTCAGGGCCTTAAAGGAAATAATACACTCCAAAACATGATTAGCCTTCATTTTCTACTCTCACCCCATGCTGAATAACACTCCTGGAGGCTTTTGAGATCTAGCGTCTATCTGCTATCTGGGAGGCTTCGCGTCTGCTGGTCATTCGAAGTCTATCAGGCAGAAAGTTCATAAAGTCCACAAAAACATGTCAATATTCCTCCATACTGCTCGGCCCAATGTATTCCAAGTGTCCTGAGTGGGTAGCATCCAGAATTTACTCGAAACGAAGTCATTTAGAATGTTTTTAGAGCATAAACAGTAGTGTATAGGATTTCCTGAAAGCGCTCACCGAGTGCTCACGGAAACCGCTGCAGACCAAACCAGATGAAAGTGCGCATTCAGCTCGGCAAAGAACTCATGCTCTTCCTCAACACTGAAGTCCTCAGACATTTTTCTTTCGTTGTTTCTTTCTTTTGCACAGGTAAACAGCACATTTCTTCTTCTACGATTGCATTATTGGCAGAGCAGATGCTGAATGCGCACTTTCATCTGTTTGGTCTGCCGGCTTCCGTCAGAAGGTCCATGAACGCTACCGTATAGCGTAGCCAGGAAATCCTATACACTACTGTTTATGCTCTAAAAACATTCTAAATGACCGTTTCGAGTAAATTCTGGATGCTACCCACTCAGGACACTTGGAATACATTGGACCAGCAGTATGGAGGAATATTGGACACGTTTTTGTGGACTTTTATGGACCTTTCTGCCTGGCCATATAGACCTCCATTATTTGAATGTCAGCAGACAGCAAGAAGCCTCCCAGATCTCCAGATGCATTTGAGATATCAAAAAGTACTCCAGAGTGTTGTTCAGCATGGGGGTGAGTAGAAAATGAAGGCTAATCATGTTTTGGGTGTACTATTCCTTTAATGGTGTGGTGCTATGGCAACTGTGATCCAGGTTAATGTCCTATGATGATGTACCTTCTATTTGGGTTTCCATTGAAACCATTGCAAACCACAGTGCCTGGTGTGATGGTACGACGCCTTTCATTTATGAATAACTAACTCAACAGGGATCTCACCTTGAAATTCCCAAATACAGCAAATCAACTACCTGGAGATTTATGCCTGATGGAGATGGATAATATGGACACCTTATGCAGCAAACAAGGCTGTTTTTTTTAAACACCAATCATATGGGAGAAAACATTACAGTGAATATACCATAGAAATAAGAGGGTGTTAAATTTTTTGCATTTAGGCTATAAAATCCACCTGAGATCACACAATTTCTTCTGGCTGTTATTTACAACAACACACAACCCAGGGGACGCATCATTCTTTATTTTCTAAGCATACAGGATACAGGAGTCACAAACGCACGGTTTCTTCCTGTCGTTGCGAATGAAAAATAGAAACTCTAGGTAAATCCCAAAGAAGACAGCATAAGGAAGTTCTGATTTAAAGGCTGAAATTTGTTGAATGATGTGTGTGTGTTACGCCGTGCACACAGTAACCCTAAATAACCACAGCCTATAAGGAAATGTCCTGTTTTGCTGTAGTCTGTAGCTGAATGGACATGACTGCAAAGCCTGCAGCTGCAGACAAAGGAATAAAAAGCTCATTTTTCAATTCGGATGGCTGATAATATCACTGGACTGATGTGGCCTTTAGCGAGTGGTGGAGTTTTCTCAAGGGGGGCTATAGATTCAAAATATGCATTTACCAAAAAACAATCAAATGTATACTAAGGTATCACACCAGTATATTTACAACAGTATATTATAGCCTTGGATTCTAGCTAATTAATTCTATAAACCTGTCAATCATTCGCACTTTCTAACAGCTTCCAACTTTAATCCCCAGAAATACTCTCTCCTCCCAGCCAACAATCAACACTCTGCCTCGTCCGGGAAACCTGCACCTCCAGGAGGTCCTGTGGGCCAACTCTTAAGAATTCCAAGGACTAAACCAAGCGGTATGCACCGGCAGGCTGGCCGGGCCCCTGCTATGGCAGCAGGACTCTCAGACCCAACGCCATACCAGGGTCCCGCACATTTAAAGCTCTTTGGGTCTGTTCTTTGCATTTAGGGGCCAACGCAGCTAGGGCTACCACCCCCGAAGCCTATCCAAGCCGCTCTAAAGGAAACAGCTTTCCTCGTCATTAAGATTAAATATTTATCTTGCACATCTAAAGATGTAATAATATATATCATAATATTCTCATTTTGAACTTAATTTTTATCTATTTTCTTAATGTCTTAATCAAGGTCATTGGGTGTGTGCGACGGCGCCCTCTATTGGCCAGCCGCTACTGGCTACAACAGATTGCAAAATAAGTCAGACAATTTATTTCGCAGAATGAAGATAAAAGCCTGAAGGAACTGGAATATAGAGCTTTTAGAACAGAAACTCTCTGAAAGGGAAACCTGTCGTTTGAGACATGAGTCAGGCTGTGGTGGTGGAAACGAGGTGGGGGTGGTGGGGGGGGGGGCACAGCAACCTCAAAGATTGCTGCAGAAACACAGCCATCATGTCCTTGACACCGGTCTGACCTCAGCCTTGATGCCGCAGGTCTAAATCAAATCCAAGGTTTCTCTGTCAGCACTAACTGTCACTTCCAATGAATATATTAGCTTACTTAACCCAACAATAGTAAATTTACGTACATGAATGCGACAGGAAAACACAGAGGTGGGCTTTGAAAAAGCACCTGAAGAAGTGACAGATGTAATGCCAGAGCAAAGGAAAGTTATTCTCCTTTTTAAGCACATTTTTTATCCTCCCCCCAAAAAATGCAGCAAATTACGGGTGGAGACAAATTAAGACTTGTCAGCTGTGTTACAAACTCCTTTACGCAAACCGAGTCCTTCTCATCTGCAGAGGCAGGGAAGCTGCTCAGAAACGGGAAGACACATAGAGATGCTTGTGAAAGAAGACAATTCAAAGTTCACGTTTCAGCAAAGAATGTCCCTAAACATAAAGAGATAAATTCAATGCAATCATTGTAATAGGCCAGAAAGTGTCAAGACTTAAAACAGAAGTTTTTATTTGTGCCATCTTTGACTTCTGATAAAAAAAGGACACTGTAGACTCTTTCTATAAAAGTTTTGTAAGAACCCATCACTTCACATTATTGCCAGTGATTTGAGCTGTGCTTTGAGCTTGTTTACAGTGGACAATTTATATTTTTTTCGTCTCACATATAAAGCATTAAATGGCCAAGCTCCATCTGATATCAGAGATATGACTATTTCTTAAGTTCCAAACAGCACTTTATCCTCAATCTGCAGGTTTACTAGTGGTTCCTAGAATTTCTAAAGTAGAATGGGAGGCAGATCTTTTAGTTATCAGGCTCCTCTCCTGTGGAACCAACTACCAGTTTTAGTCCGTGAGGCAGACACCCTGTCTACTTTTAAGGCTAGGCTTAAAACTTTCCTTTTTGATAAAGCTTCTAGTTAGAGTGGCTCAGGTTATCCTGATCTATCTCTATAGTTCTGCTGCTATAGGCTTAGACTGCTGGAGGACATAGGACCCCTTTTCATCATTCTGCTTCATTCTATCTCTATTCTCCCACTCTGCAGAATCTGTTAGTTCAATCTCTAACGCTCTGCTCTCTCTCTGCTTTTTCTCATAGTAGCTTCATCTGGTCTGTTCCTGTTTGGCTGTGACTCCATCCTGAGAGAAATATCAGCTGTGCTGCTGCCATCAACACCTTTTGTTTCTAGATGTTGGAGCTTGGCCTGTTTTCCAGTGTAGTCCTGTTTCTCTGACTGTGACTAACTGGATGTGCTCTCTTCATCCTCTGACATGGGAGCTGGCTCGAGCTCGCCTGCCTGGCTGTGTGTTTCCTGGACGGGCCGCCTGTGGAGCTGGTTGACAGTTGCCTTTTGTATCTATGCTTCTTTTCTATGTCTGCTTCTGTCTCCTTGAACCCCAGTGGGCCTCAGCAGATGGCCGCCACACTGAGCCTGGTTCTGCTGGAGGTTTCTTCCTGTTCAAAGGAGTTTTTCCTCTCCACTGTCGCTACAAGCATGCTTAGTGTGAGTGGGATTGCTGAAGAGTCAATGAGTCGATGTGAATCAGCTGGTTTTCCTTAGAAAACTTTGAATCAATCTGACTGGATGATCTGGTGAACTGGAAAGTGACCTGAGGTGACATGATGTGAATTGGAGCTATAGAAATAAACTGAATAGAATTTTAAGAGAGGTTCTTTCTCAAATGTACTTCCTTTTTAAAGAACTATATATTCCAGAGTTTCCCATAGAGTGGCCAAGTCTTTTAGGGTAGTGGCATCGGATGATGGAGTTGGTTCAAGCCCTGGCTTATTCCTTCAATATCGTTGTGTCCTTGGGCAAGACACTTCACCCGCATTGCCTATATAGTGGATCAATTGTTAAACTTAGTACTGACTTGAAAAGATAAGTACAGGTCATTTACGATTTTAGAATGAAAAAGGACTGAAGAGGTGGGAACCCATAGATGTTACGAGGTTTGTAGTTTAAATAGGTCCCCCAAACCTTTGAAGCACAGTATGTTGCATATGTTCATTGGAATGTGCGAGGTGTGAGGGATTCCCTTCGAGTCGGTGAAATCAGCTGGTTTTCCTTAGATAGAAAACTTTGAATCAGTTTGACTGGTGGAATTGTCTCTATAAAGTGCCTTGAGATGACATGTGTTGTGAATTGGAGCTATAGAAATAAACTGAACTGAACTGAAATGAATTTAATGTGGGATAAAATCACCATCCATACACACTGAAACCAGCCAATAGGGTTAACTTTTAGAAAGACGTGACATTTCAGTCAGTTTAAGAGAAGAGAAACAAGGCAGAGAAGGTTAGTCACTAAAGACTGTCGTTTCCACTGATTTCAGCAGATTAAAATGACTAAAACTGAAAGTGCTTATATCAGTGGACACATTCCGATAGCATTGGACGTTACTGTCCACGTCATCTCTACAAGAAAATATTGTTGGGAGCCTTTATACAAGTTTAGTGGACAGCAGCTCTGAGAATTTAATTTTTTAACCAACTCAGATCTTTCTGCTACAGTTAGGAGTAGGATGGATGGTAAATTTTTTTTTTTTACCTTCCCCATTGGTCACACAACCTTATACCAAAACCCATTTATACCAGGGAACAATCGGCTTTTAGTGGCAGTGGGAACAGCCACTGTAGGGGGAGTGGTGCTCTAGTTGTTAGGCATGGAGCTTGGAATCCTGAGGTTCTGAGTTTGAATCCCAATCATGAACGTAGATAAGCGTAGGAATGTAGATTGACTGGTAAATTGAGAGCTTTGCCTTTTGGCTCAGCTCTCTCACTGGTAAAACGATCTAGAAATAAGTAAAAATTTCTTAAATTAAGTGTATTTACCCTTGATTTGAGTAGGTAAAAAAGATAGTTTGTCAATGGAATCAGTATTTTTACAAATGCACTTATTTTAAGAAAAAATTACTTATCAAGATTTAGTTTTTTGCAGTGTAAATAAAACAGACTGGTACAGCGCCCTCCTCACAGCAGACTCCGCACCAATGCGCCCATTATTCTCCCTCTCCATCTTCCTCTCATTTGTGAGCAAGTCCCCAAGAAATGTAAACTCCTCCACTAGGGGCAGTAAATCCTCCGCAACCCGGAGAATAAACTCAACCCCCTCTGACTCCAGACCATGGTCTCGTATTTGGAAGCACCGATCTTCGTCCCAGTAGCTTCACAATCAGCTGTGAACCGCTCCAGTGAGAGTTATAGATCACGCCCTGATGAAGCCAATAGAACCATGTCATCTGCAACTAGCAAAGACACAGTCCTAAAGCCACCAAAACAGGCTCCATTGTTTACTTTCCTGATTTCTGTCACTCTGGTGACATCATCAACACTAACCTACCAGACATGCAGCGGTGGAGGACAGAGGCAACGCAGCTTACCAACCAGGTGTCAGACCAGTTTTTTTGACAATGAGAATGGAGCCAAATCCCGATTGTTAGCCGGTAAACTTGTGTGTAAAAAAGCTGCTAATTTAAAATAATATCTGATAAAGTATTTAAAAACAGTGGTGCTAAGAAACACAGAAACATTCTTTAGAAAGTTCTTGATTCTGTTAGAATTTCAAGTTCCTTCTTGATCCACTACATCCAAATGTGTACCTCTGTGTTCACCTCATGGTCTTAGCCAGCAAAAGATAAGACAGTAACATCTTTCCCAACAGCCATAAACCGGGCAGTGTTGTTGGTGCCGAGGTGCCTCACTGTCGCCATGGAGGCAGTAAAGTGGCGGCCGTGTTGCTGACTGGCCCGTATTTCCCTCAGTTGTGTGGCCAGTTTGGACCTGGCTGCAATAAAGGAGAGTTGGAAGTCAACCTTTGGTCGACACTGCCCACTTAAGCAACCGACTGGAGAACACGCCCTACTTATGCACACAAACAAAGCATAAGAGTTTAAAAATGTGCACAGATCAAAAGAACAGCGGATCACGGTTTTCAGATATTTATGCAGATGAAGGTTGCATGATAAAAACAACATGAATTATGGCATTGATGGTGCTGTGGAGTGGTAACAGTTATAAAACATGAGAGGAGCAAAATGTAAGTTAAATGGGTTAAAAACATACCCAAAAATATGCTTTCAAGTAAAGAAGTAGCTGTCACCTTAAAGATTTTTTTCTACTTTTGCTTTTTGTCACATTTAAATGTTTTGTCATAAAAAAATGCTGACAGAAGAGAAAAGCACTGAGAAAATGCAAAATCAGGTCAGTATTGGAATTGGGATCCATTTTGCACGGCTATTTTCTAGCTGCTAAACCATGAACCCTGACCTCAGCTGAAGCCAGTAAGGTCTGCAGTGCTTTAGATGTTGTCCTTGGTGATTTGATTTCCTCCTGAATCAGTCATTTAGTAGATTTGGTCGGCCAGTACTCCATGAGCATGACATTTTTTATGATTTCTGTGATCCTCTAGTTAAGTAAGTAAGGTCAAGTCAAAAAGCCTTACCCTGAATCCACTGAATGCATTTGAACTGAATACGCAATTTGCACTGACCTGCAGCCATGGTTGATCAAAGCCACTCTTGTCCGTCAGAGTGGTTACATACAGCATGACGCGGAGTAACCATGAAGCGTCCCAGATGAGTCGGCCGCTGGAGGCCTCTCTGAATTCTGGGGCTGCTTTTAGAGATTTTGAAGCTTACTTCCTGTTATCAGATTCAGATCAGACTCTACAGGTCAGGCCTGGCTGTGGCTCTTAAATACAAACCAAAAAAATGTGGGCGATGCAGCTTTATTTGTGTTATGTAATGGATTAGCCCCTTTTCCATTACATGTGGAAAACCCAGGATGCATTTGATGCAAATTATCTTTGAGAGTTTAACTTTTCTGGGGCTTTAATGCCTTTCGGCATTAGACATTTCAACTTTCCCAGAGACTGTTGAAGGGGCAGGGTTATGAACAGCAAGGCAAGGCATTGCACCACCAGGAACAGTAAGAAGTTAAATGTAAAAGTGTATAGTTTGTATACCCTTAAACCCTTAAGTGTTTTAAAGATTAATTTTAGCAAGAAAATAGAAGTCAGATCTTTAAAAGAAAAGTTGGCGGAGGCGCTGGGGCTGGTTTAAAGTGGTGAATTGGTCTAATAACGTTCATATGTCACTGAAATCGAATATCTGTGGGATGGACCAGATTCAGAAAAGGACCAACTTTTTTTTTCCTGAAGCGCGATGCAGTTGCTCAAACAGCAGCTGCTCAAGTTGTAAAAATGTAACTTTATCTGCTGGACGCCGCCGCATCAACCAATCAGAGAAGCTGATCTGGGAGCTGGCAGGGAGTCAGACGCAGCACTGCTGATGCAGAGCGCCATGATCACTCCTCTGAAACAGCGCTTATTAACGCTTCTAAATTAACTTCAAATGAAGGAAACCTGCCAGCAGAATATGTGTGTTGGCTTTTATTATCCTGCTGCTGTCTGCGGTTTGTAGCACAGACCCGAAAACGCCTAACATCTACTTCCAGCCGGCCGCAACAGGAGAGAGAACAGGACCCTGACTGGGCTGGAGGCAGCTGCTGCTGGGGATTCCTGGTGACAGCCCGCCGGTATGTGGGGTCCTGAGCGGCTCCCACAGAGAAATAATCTTTGAAGGCAGGATGGTAATCTGGATGAACTGACTGCACAGCACCATGTTTTCAGGAGGACTTTCTCAATTTTCAACACCAGATTCTAAACTGACTTTTCACCGCTGATCACAGCTAATATAGCGCCATTGTTCCAGGCAGAGAAAGGATAGAGGTAGCTCCTACCCACAGCGCATCAGACCCACTTTTCCATCTCGCAGTTAGAGCAGCAAAGATGCTTCAGGACTAAACTTGTACAAGCATCAAAAATAAAGAAGCATGCATGTTTTTGCTGCTTCTGCTGCTTGTAGTCTGAACGTAGCATAAAACAAATCTGATTTCTATATTTCTATATTTTCACAAAAACAGTATTTTTCTGTAGAGTAGAGTTTTGTGAGTGACTGATCTAATGTGTAATGAGGCTGTAACATTTTTAGTAACATATTAGGCAGCCTGGTGAATGAAATGTTTTTAAGCTATTCTGTGGCTGTAAATTTTAAACTCCTGAACCAGAGGCTTACTCAGCACACATTATTAATTATTAATGCAAAAATAGAACACATTATTAATTATTAATGCAAAAATAGAACACATTATTAATGAGCAATGAGCGAAAAACAGGCGCTCCCCGGCAGACCAGGTCATGTTTAAGGGGTGAGGGATGGAAGGATCCAGTACGGTAAATAAAAGCTAAATAAATGGGCTGAATTGTAAGCTAATAAAGCTAATTAATAAATAACCTGAAAATTAAGCCAGCTCCAAACGAATCTATGAAGCTTTTATACCCCAGAGCATTAGTTTTTCTGGATATTACTGTTATATTACCAGTTCCGATTCAAACTTTAAATGCAGAACATCTTATTAAGCACTCAACCCTGAGTTTAAAACACAAAAGCAGGACTTTAGTGTGCATTACCTGGTCAAAATAATGCCTGGGAAATATTTCCTGTAATTTGGTTCAGCTCCTACTGAAAAATCCCAACATTTCAGGAACTGCAATAGTTCCTGTTTGAAGGAAAAAATCATTTAACTAGATGACTTGACAGTTTACTCTGTTAGCATCAGACATTTTTTTTTCCATAATCACCTTGGAAGTAGGAAATATAAGCATTTCATATTAGTTCTCTGGAAACTGAGCCCGAGAACCAGCAGTGGTATTTTTTCCAGGGTTCTATGCTACAAACAAACAATCAAAACTTTGATAAAACCAAAGATGAAATAACTCATAGGGCTTAATCTTCTGGGCAACTCTCAGACATCTGATTTGACATATGGACATTTTTAGACCAATTCACCAATATAAAACGGCCCCAGAACCGCCTCCACCAACTTTCCACACACACTGTCCCAGCCATCCACCTGAAATACTAATAACTAAACTGGATTCATCAAACCACCTCCTTCTGTTTCTGCCTTTGCCGGCGAAGGCAGAGGCACGAAGCAGCAAGCAAAAGCAGACAAACTCGGTGAAGATCTTGCTGGTGTTTGGTGTGAACAACCCTTTAGAGTGTTTGATCCAAAAAGTAGATTTTTTTACTGCTGTTTTCAATAGAAATGAAAGGATACAGGAAACCATGTTCATGGAAATCCATGTAAACATGACATGATCAAGTCTCTGGGAGCTGGCCTGATTGTTCTTTTCACTCACCTGTCTAACTCTGCCTGGTTACCAATTATCACTCATCTTATCCACCTGCTCCTGCTGCTTTATATATGGCTCAGTCCCAGCTAGTGTTAATTTCGTCAGCTTTTTTAAATTTAGTCTTAGTCACAATGATAAAATAAATTTAAGTGTTAGTCATATTTAGTCATTGCCTTCCCAGTTTAGTCTTAGTCTTAGTCTAAATGACGAAAATCAATTTTAGTCTTAGTCAAACTTTAGTCGTTTTTGTCAATATAGTAATTTTTGTCATTTTAGTCAACACTGTAAATAATAGAACTTCTCCACACACTGCTTCTCTTTTTAAAGTATATATAACACTGTACAGAATAAAAAGTATTCACACACTGCTTCTCTTTTTCTCTATTTTATTTATATAACACAGAATAAAACGTCACACACTGATTCTCTTTTTAACATATATCCCACTGCACACATTGAAACTTTTGTCGGCTTGTTTCATCATATCTACAAAGTCTTCATCCTCAATGGTCGTTGCAGGCAGGACAGAACGCCCAATCCAATCTTTGCCATTGAGTTCTCCAGGGCTTTCTGCTCTTTGGCGTCAGGTTTGTACGGTGGGGGGGCTCCCAACATCTCTGCAACAGACTTCCTGTCCTTCCCCAATGTCTGATTTGGCTGTGGTGTCACTCGGTCAGGGATCTATTGTTGTCGCTTGAGATTCGTTGTATTCTTCCCTGCCATTTTGAATCCGCAGACTCTTTGGTGGTGTCCTTCCTCCGGTGTTGTCCTTCGCGTTGTAAACGAAATGGCTCCGTACATCCAGGCGTTGTTTTCGCCCAGCTCCTCCAACAAACCGTACCTGTGCTAGCCCTGTGCTACTAAGGGTTGAGCGGCGCAAGGCGCTGTGGGACAGGCGCCGTGTGGGACAAACAGGGCAACAAAGCTTTGCCCATAATCTTTTATGAAGCTCAGAAAACACTTATATTAATAATTACAAATTAAAAATGAATTATAAACAATTGCATTTCTTAATGTCCATGCATCCATGGCTCGTAAATTTCGTCTGGTTTTTGTCTCGTTAACAAAATTTGTTTTTTTATGTTTATCATATTTTTATTTTCTGGACACTTTTGTGCGTCATCGTCTCGTCATTGTCCCAGGAAAAAGGGGCATTGACGAAATATTTTCGTCATCGTCCTGGATGAAGAAATTAACACTGGTCCCAGCTATCGGGGCCAGATCATGCGTTAGATGATGCCCCTAGAGGAGGAGTTTAAGTATCTTGGGGTCTTGTCCATGAATGAGGGGAAGATGGAGAGGGAAATCGATAGGCGGATTGGTGCGGCGTCTGCTGTGAAGGATGCACTATATTGGTCCAAAAAGCAAAGCTCTCGATTTACTGATTGATCTACGTTCCTGCCCTCATCTATGACATGAGTTTTGGGTCATGACCAAAAGAACGAGATCCCGGATCCAAGCGGCTGAAATGAGTTTTCTCCGTAGTGTGTCTGGGCTCTCCCTTAGAGATAGGGGGATGAGCTCAGTCATCCGGGGAGGACTCAGAGTAGAGCCGCTATTCCTTCACACATCGAGAGGAGCCAGCTGAGGTGGCTTGGGCATCTGATTAGGATGCCTCCTGGACGCCTCCCTGGTGAGGTGTTCCAGGCACGCCCCACCAGGAGGAGGCCCAGGGGGAGACCCAGGACACACTGGAGAGACTATGTTTCCCGCTGGCCTGGGGGCGCCTTGGGATTCCCCCGGAGGAGCTGGACCAAGAGGTTGGGGAGAGGGATGTCTGGGCCTCCCTACTGAAGCTGCTACCCCCACGACCCGACCCTGGATAAGCGGAAGAAGATGAATGGTTTTCCTACTATCATTCCTTGTTCTGCCTCCAAGCTACTGAGCTTGCCTGTTCCCATCTGAATGTTCTGCCTGAGCTCTCTGTAAACTCCTGGAACTGTCCAAAGTATGTCAGGTTGAAGGACCTGCCCTGCTTTGATCAGAACCCCTGATCTCTTAGCCTTCCTGTTCCGAACTGTTTCAGATTCCTGCTCATTCACTGAAGTTCACTCTGGGCGCATCCCGTTGGCAGTCCATCGGCTGGATCCTACCTTGCTCTAAGGAGATGCAGATCCACAGCTCAGTTTATTACTATTTCTATGCTGTCAATAAGCAACTTTTAAGCAATCCCTGTCTGTCTCGCCTGAGTTCTGGTTCCTACATTCTGAATGCTATCCATTTTCCATCACGCGTATACCAAGCGGAGTGGTGAGGGGTGCTGGTGCCTACAGTATCTCTAGCTGTCTACGGGTCAGAGGCGGGGTCAACCCTGCACAGGACTCCAGTCTCGAAATTCTCATGTTCATGGACTGTGGAGGGAAGCCACCTGGGAAGAGTACCCGGAGAGAACTCAGGGAGAATGCAAACTCCAGAAAGACCACGGGGCGGGAATCGAACCCAGAACTTTCTTGCTGCAAGGCAGCAGTGCTACCGACTGCACCACTGAGGAGCCACGTTCTGAACTCTTTACAAAATATCTCAATGTGAAGAAACTCATGTACACAAACACCAGCATAAGGTTTAATCAGGTGGGTGAAATAATTCTGAAGCCAAATGTAGGGAAATTTATAATTGAATAATCACCAAAGCACTAGAATATTCTTCTTTTATTTTACATTTTTGGTTGGAGAGACCCTGGCCTTTGTCATGACGTTGCACTAAGGCCACCGAAACATCGCTTCCATGCCACTTCTGGTTATAAGGCTCTTCCTTAGGAAGGCTGAACCAAGACAGGAATGTCTCACAGCCAATTTCTAAATTTTTAATTTAGAAAAAAAGATTTTGCATGATCTAACTTTTTTAACGGAAAAGTCCCTTCATCAAGGAATAATCAATGGATCATTATTTATACCTAAAACTAATATGTTTGCGGTGATTTAATGAATTTAGTGTTAATCAGTAAAAACATTTTTATTATAATTTTCTTCGTCATGTGAGCCCTCCTGCCATCTTCCAGCAGTGACGCCACGGGTGCGTGTAAGCTCTAGCCGCCATTCTCCCCGCTTTTCAAGCTAAATCAATAAACTACTAGACACATCTGCAATCAACAACAATTATTGAAGATTTCCAGAGGACTTCACCATTGAAATTCACTCAGAGCTATAGTGAAACTGGACAATGCCCACGTGCATGGCAGCTGGATGCTGGAATACATACGGGTAAAGTGAAAAAAAGAAGATTATTCCACCTTTCTGATTCAAATGATCCCTCCACGAGGACGGGTTGGTCGTTGGATCGCCAACTTGAAGAGGGAGGGATTTTGCCATCTAACTTCTGGCCAGAGAAAACCCGTAATATGTAGCCAACATTTGGAAGAAGAATGTTTTTCAAGATGACTTGATAATAGCGCGTTTGACAAACACCAGATACAGCACTGGGACTTGATCAACAGTTTATACCGCACCGTAGACAATGTCACTAACCAGTAGGTGGCAGTAGTGTTCTTGACAAAACATGGATGCCTCCAGTAAAACACATTCACATGAAAATGACTCTGAATTAAAAACACTGATCATTTATTGAACAGGATGGAATCATTTCAGATTTAAAGAACTTTCAGAAGTTTGAATTCTGAATATGAGCAACTTTTCCTTTAACAGCTTTAGGTTCGGCGAGACTCTCTCTTTATTCAGACATGAGATTTATGGACTTTAAAGCTTCTTCTCCAGTTGTTTTATTGGTTCTTGGTTTGTTTAATCAGTTTATTGTAGATCATTTTGTGATTTTTGAATGTTTACTCCTAAAAACATTTACACACAAACGGGTGATTATATCAATTATATGAAATTATATATGTTTATTAAACTAAACAAATTTGAAATGGCATCAAAAATAAAACAGAAAATCCACACACTCTCTTGCATAATAAAAAACCGAGATAATTACATTATGATTAAAATAAATTTCACACTCTTATTACTCATTGCACTTTCATTGCTGTTGTCTGTTAGATCAGTAAAATTATGAACTTTTGAACATTTTATTTTGTCGTTTCTAAGTCTGTGTTTTTCTAAAACAGCCTGTAGCTCAGGGAAAAGAGCAGCCTCTCTACGAGGAGCCCAGTGAGCGGCGGTTTACAACCGGCTGCTTTTAGTGTCCACAATGACTTTTAACTGCCCTTATCTCAACATAAATAATGTGCCTATAAATGTTAATCATCTACATGTTGGTAATGAGACATGCTTAACAGCCATAAAGAGTTATTTTCTGTCCAATTTTTTGATTGCACTGAAACAACACGCTGGGATTGTCTTTGATAGGCTGAACGTAAAACAGCGAGAGAGAAAAAAAACGCTATAAAATGATGTGGAAGCTTTAAATCGGGTTATTGTGTCCTTATCTTCTCCAATTCCAGCTGAATGTATTTTTACTGGTGAGCTCTGTTTAGTGTAAAGTTTCTCCAAACATGATATAGGTAGTAGAAGTTGATGCACTGATGCAGCTTGGTGGACGAACGTCGGTCCAAGTTCTTAGCTCTTTTTTATGAGCTGCAGCTCCTAAAAAAAAGGCACTTTGAAAGACCCGTTAAGTTCATTCCTGGTGAGACTGATGGAGTCATTTACAGCCAGTGTGTTCCATAACATCCCATCATTACTTGGCAGTAGGTAGCCTGTCTGTCACCTTTTGCTTGTTTTCTTTTTGCTTTCAGCCCATTGTGATCCATATAACCGAATCGTCCCAGGGCTGCAGCTCCATGGACGTAGCTGCAGAGCAAAGAGGACTGTCCCTTCAGTAAAGTGAGACCTAGTCAGTCAGGTAGTCCTGTTCTCCCAGGATGCTCACGCTTGAGACAAAGCGCACCAGGAATTCTGTGCAGCCATGGACGTTGGAGTGAAGGGATAATCTTCGTATTTAATGTCCACATGTCCAGATGCTGCGCTGTCCAGCGGAGAAGCAGTCTGCAGGAAGCAAAGAGAGAAATCAAAAACATTTTTCTGTAAAGCTCCTCAGTTGATTCTAAACTCTGCAGAATCTGTTAGTTCAATCTCTCTAACGTTCTGCTCTCTCTGCTTTTTCTCATAGTAGCTTCATCTGTCTGTTCCTGTTTGGCTGTGACTCCATCCTGGAGAGAAATATCAGCTGTGCTGCTATCAACACCTTTTGTTTCTAGATGGAGTTGGCCTGTTTTCCAGTGTAGTCCTGCTCGTCTGCCTAACTGGATGCCTTCGTCCTCTGACATGGGAGCTGGCTCGAGCTCGTCTGCCTGGCTGTTTCCTGGAAACACACAGCCTGTGGAGCTGGTTGACAGTTGCCTTTGTATCTAGTGCCTTTTTCTATGTCTGCTTCTGTCTCCTTGAACCCCAGTGGCCCCCAGCAGATGGCCGCCACACTGCTCTGGCCCGCTTGGAGGCTCTTCCTGTTCAAAAAGGGAGTTTCTTTTTCCTTCCACTGTCGCTACAAGCATGCTTAGTGTGAGGGATTGCTGAAGAGTCACGAGTCAATGCACCAGCTGGTTTTCCTTAGATAGAAAAACTTTGAATCAATCTGACTGGATGCTGGTGAACTGAAAGTGCCTTGAGATGACATGATGAATTGGAGCCATAGAAATAAAATGAATAGAATTGAAAGAAAAAGCTCCTGATAGTGCCAAGCAGTTACAAAAAACCTGACAAATTGATTTATTTTATGTTTTTATATTTTTTTTATCTGCATTGGTTCATAATGCTGTGGTCCACTGAGAATCAAGCTGCAACTTTAGTTTAATAAATTATAGACATACTAGAGTGAAGCCTTTAATTAAATAAA
Organism: Cyprinodon brontotheroides; assembly: GCA_018398635.1. Taxonomy (NCBI): domain Eukaryota; kingdom Metazoa; phylum Chordata; class Actinopteri; order Cyprinodontiformes; family Cyprinodontidae; genus Cyprinodon; species Cyprinodon brontotheroides. Next base: position 7,324,790 of record JAGKQL010000036.1, read on the forward strand.
TTATAGCAATAAATATGCAATGCTGAAAAGTAATTTTTCTTGAGTAAATAGTAAAAACCTGATACTTCCTATTGGACCATTGCTCCTGTTAGGTCACCTGACCCAAAGGAGGAATAAGAAAAAGGATGAGATTATAGTTTAAGCAGCAGGGTTAAACAAAACTATGATTTAGCTATGAATTAAATCAACCCTAAAACTTGTTAAACATGCAGATAAAAATAAATCAGTCTGAAGTTCTTCTGAAGTCGGGATCCTTTGGATCCTTTATTATCTTAGCTGAACAGAGGCGTTAAAACTATTCATGTTTATTCCTACAGTAGAAATCCTACTGATTAAAAACACTTTTTTAGAAGTTAGAGGATCAACTTCAGCTTTTTTACTCCAGTAAAAGTGTACAAAATATACCATTTTAAAAAAATATTTAAAGTATAAAAGTAAAAAGTAATGTAAGATAAAACTGTTAAGGCCAGAAGCTTTACTGCTCTGCCCTATTAAAGGAAAATTTTTCCACCATTCTGGATGATAACTTCCTTAGACTTTATTTTCTTAGTTTTATAACTAATGGTAACACTGGTACATTTAACTTTGCCACATCTGGAAAAAACTGTTTATCTTGTTTGTGGTGAGCAACAAGTTGGGGCAGCACCGAGTCCAACCACAAGGAATGAATTGTCTGGATGAAACTAGGCCAACAGGCCATCATGAAAATGAGCTTAAATGAAACAAAACTAAAAAGTCTAATTTTTCAAATGTAAGGATTAGAAGGAAAAGGTTTTCTAAAAAATAAATACTCCTGTAAAGTCTAGATAGCCAATATCTATACTGAAGTAATGAAGTATTTGTACTTTGTTACTCAGTTTTGAAGGTTTGGGGATTTTAGTTTTGATCTGCTATATTTTGTTACATAAAATAATAATTCTTATCTCATTCAAGTAAAAGATAAATGAAAATAATCCACATATTCCATAATAATTCCAATAATAATCCATATATGGGCTCCTGGTTCATGCACAGAAAACCTGAAGCCGCTTTAATTAGACTTTTAGATTGAAGTTTAAAAAAATCTACAAGTTCCTTCCTGTTTTGTAAAATCCTCCATGTTCTCTCTGATACGCCTCGTCCTGTTGCTTGATCTTCAAACACTGTTCTGGAAAAGCTAGCTCAGCTGCACCGGCTGTTTTTACATGTATCTGTTCAGAGCAACAAAATTCCCTCTCTGCATTATAACCCCTCCCCTTTGGGAGCAGCGGGCTGCCATCGTGCGGCACTCAGGGAGCAGTGTGCGGTTAAGGGTCTTGCTCAGGGACCCAGAGTGGAGGCTGTGAGGATCAAATCCAGTGGAGGTTTTACCATTAGGCAATAGAAAAGGTCCAAACAGACAGCAGCAAACCGATTTGAAAACAAACCATGCAAGAGCAGTGTTGCCAACTTAGCGCTTTTAGTCATGCTATATTTAGCCACTTTTTCAGACCCCTCTAGCACTTTGATTTCTAAAAGCTCCTAGCGCCAAATCTAGAACTTTTCTGCTACTGGAGACTTTGGAACCAACATCTAAAAGCAGCGAACTCTGCTCTCCACAAGCCGAGTAGATTGGTAACCCGCCTCCTGCTCTCACTCTCTATCTTGTCTGCTGTCATGATTCATGCAGCTATTATTTCATCAAATGAAAAATGGAGAACAGATAAGCAGATCATGGCTTGTCTACAGTGAAAAAAGAAGGACTGGGTTATTTACTTTGGCCTTTTTGGAAACACAGGAAGGAGCAATCAGCTAAGTGAGCTTAGTGCTTGGAAAAAATCTTTCATTCCTTTAGAGACAGCATGAAAAAGTCAGCTGAGTACAAAACATAGAGAGGAAAACAAGAAGAAAAGGGACAAGAAAAGAGGGACACAACCTAGAACAGATAATGGATGTCTATTCTATCAACATTTCTATATCTGGAGAATGGCTCTGTTTTATTTGTTGTCTTCTCCATTCAGAGGGCCCCCTGCTGTCTTTGCCTAGAGCACCAAATTTCCTAAATGCGCCCCTGATTGAACCGGGTAGCATTCAGCTCTAGGCCACCAGACCAACTTTCCCTCATCTGTGGATTAGCAGGAGCTCCACTGGCTGCAGCAGAGAGGTCTGACTGTAGAAAATGAGGAAATTAACTCAAACTGATCTCAGTAGTGAACGTCACACTGGATATGAACCATCTGCTTCCAGAAGGTACTGAACTGAAGTTCTCCTGCTGTTTTAATCAAACAACTTTCAAGTTGCAGCTTTAATTTCATGTTTCATGCAGGATGTGGACTTTAACAATCCACTGGACCTGCTGCTACTCCTCCATCGCCTCCAAGTCGTGCAGGAGGAGTAAATATTGCAGCAGGGCGCTGAGGATGATGCTTTCCTGTGCTTCCATTATCCGATCCAGGGAACCATGGCTATGCTAAATGAACAGAAGGATGCTGTTTAGAGTCATCTTCCCCGATAAGATGTTGACTCTTCTCCTCCCGACAGAGAGGAAAACAACAGCATCCTTTCAGAATCCTGATAAGGTAGTGATGTCATACGTTGTGTCATAACCGCCATGACTAAAAGAGGATGCTGAACGTCAGAGAGAGTGAAGGACTCAGAATCCACCATGAGAAGTTTTCTTCAGTAATTCCACTTTGTATGACCAGGTGTGTGTGGAGGAGGGGCTACCTGAGCGCCAGGTGTGACTGCATGCCCTGCGTAGGACGCCATGCTGGGTTCGCTCTTGATGGCCGAGGCGTGTTCAGAGACTTTCAGGGAGGATGGGGAGCTGGCGTCCGAGGTGATGGATCCTAGAAATAAAACAGGACGAGCATTTATTCCAACTAGGGCTGCAACCAACCATGCAAATCAATAAATCTGTCAATTAATAATCGATTAATAATCGCATAGCCAAAGAATCCTGAAAGATTTTTATGAAATGAAACCAGGAGAAAATAAAAATTTCTGGAGTTCTGGATTATAGAGCAGATTGACAGATGAAAAAGTGTTTAATGTAAAAATGCAAAATGTTTATATATTTTTTTTTCCAATCTTGATATAATTCCTGCTCTAAGTCGCTCTGTGGCCTAAAGGCAGGTTTTTATAATCCAGTTAACTATTAATTATTACTAAATTGGTGATTATTTCAATAATCTGCACTAGAAAAAATATCTAGAAATAAGTAAAAATAGCTTAAATTAAGTGTATTTGATAATTGATAATTTGAGTAGGTAAATGAGATAGTTTTTTTACTTTAAAATAAGATAATTAGATAATATGCACTTGAAATAAGACAATGCAATTTTTTTTATTATTTTAAGTGTAAATTGTCTTGTTCCATTAAGCAAAAATATGCTCTTTTACCTCCTCAATCCAAGATAAAATGCACTTATTTTAAGAAAAAATGACTTATCTAGATTTCTATTTTTTCCAGTGTGTAATTCTTTAGTAAAAATGTCCTAAATAAAATGTAAATAAACTAAAAAAAGTGTAACATGTAGCTGTTCATTCAAACTAACGACTGTCACTAAACCGGATGAAATTAATGATTTGATTGTTTAATTCATTCTTTTAGGATTTAGAGACGTCAAGTTTGATTTAACCTGAATTAAATAAACGTACAAAGGACCCAAAACAAAGTTTTTGATTTCTCTCAATGTTTATATATTTATTCATGACCTGCAGGTCATTGTTTTTGTTTGAGTCACATGTGAATTGTGTTTTGCACGCTGCAGTCAGAGCATGTGATCAAGTCCAAGTCCCAGACGGTGAGAGAGAGAGAGAGAGCGCCATTTTCGTCGTCTCTTCATCCTGGGTGGATTTCGCCCATAAATAAACGAAAGTAGCAAAGAAGTTGCATATAATCAATGTTATAGCTGCTAGTTAACTGTTTGGTTTAGATCCTGGATACCAGGCCGTCACAGGTGAGCATGTTAGCGACGGATGCTAACTGCTACCTCTTGCCGAGGCTAGTTAACGTCCATTTACATCACCTGGATTTACAGCATTTAAGGCTATGTTTACAATTAATAAATACATTTAAATTAATCTATTTCATTTAAAATAAAGTCAAATGAAATATGAAAATTATAATTTTGTTATATTTAAATGAATTGACTGGTGTCAAGACAAACATTAGTTCATGTTAATTTAACTACAGGCAATTACATTAGGTTGGTTCAATTTTAATGTATTAGTTTGGTTCTTCAACTGAAATGTTCAGAAAATGATTTGGAACGGCAAAGATCTAAAGTTGGGTTAAAAGCAGAATTATTGTTTACATTAAATTCAGATTCATTAAAGTCAAATCTTTTAGATTTGATATCTGGACATATTTTCTTTTATTTGAGCAGCGTTATATTTTTTCCAGTGTACCCTTAGTTTGCGCAGGTAAATAAAATGATTTTTCAGTGGAATTTATATTTTTAGTCTTGGAATAAAATAATTAAATAATATGTGCTTGGAATAATACAATGCAACTGTTTTTTTTTCATATTTTAAATGTAAATGATCTTGTTCCATTAGTCTCAGTTACCTCCTCAATTTAATAAAAAAATGCACTTATTTAGAATAAATTTTTTCAGTGTGTAGCCCACCTGTGGATGTTTTATTCTTCGGTATCTTGGGTTTACGCTTCCTCGTCTGAATGCTTTCTTTCTTCATGGCCAGAGGTCTGGGCACCTGGAGGGAGTAGAGCAACAGAAGCTGCAGTCTGTTATGAAACCCTCTGAGAACAGATAAGGTGACCTCCATGCCCTGCGGGGGCCGGTTAAAGCAGCCTACCCCGTGCAGCTTCATGTAAAGGCCGCAGGCGTTGCAGACGGGCTCCCCGTCAGCGTTGCGTCTCCATAACGTGGTGGTGCTGGTGTGGCAGTTGGTGCAACACAGACCGGCGCGGCGGGACGGGGTCTGCTGTGGTGGACAGAGACAGGGAGCTGTTAGCTGGGAAGACGTGCTTCACGTTTCTCTGCCGTCCTCCAATGCATCACAAAAACATTAGCATTGTTTTAGAGGGCAACTCATTTCCAGGCAGCAGGAAAACCGCTGAGGCTGCAAAGAAGCATGTTTAAAAGCGACTCTTATCAAGGCCAAGGTCACTTCAGAGTTCCTGTTTCTAATGAAGAAATGAAAGGCTGATTCTTTCCAGTATAACCCTTACAATTGTGCCTTTTGAGCCCGCTTGTCCCGGACTCACTAGTGTACTTGATTACGGTCAAGCACGTTTTACAAGCGGCGTATTGGGTGTTAACACCGTGATACTGAACTCTTGTGAAGTTCAGTAATATCTGAGACTTTTCTTTCAGCTCCGTGAGTTTTACAGATACGTCCTTACTTCTCAGCTTGCGAGTTTGCCACTAACTGTTGGTCCCTCCATTGTTGTTTTTGAGCGCGGATGAAAAACTCAGAGCGGAAGCACTGGTGGTTTTTGGGTCGTGTAGTTTTTGCTCGCATTATAGTTTAGGCTTCAATGAAAAAACTACAAAATGGCGCCTAGTACTGTATTTTTTTTCTTTCTATTTTATTTCTTTTTGCATCGATCCTAGTTTTTATTAGTTATTATTGGTTTGCTCTCGCTCCCGTCTGCTCCCGTTAATGTACCGTACCGTTCCTATCACGTGATCGTTATCAATACTGACTCCCATCCCACGGGAATCTCACGGGAATCCCGTGACGTGGGATTCCCGAAAAAATGTCAGTCTCTAGTCTGTAGCGAGGTTTTGGGCGTCATGGATTTCAGCTCCTGCCCTGCCTGAAGCAAGCCTTAGATATGCGCTTCACAGAAACGCTCCATCCACTGCTCCACCAATCTGATAATATCACTACTGCTTAGTTTATTCTGGATTTATGCTTCTTTTGCTGTTATTAAATCTGCTAGAACCATCTCAGCATTTAGGTCCCCTAAAAACCTCCACTTAGCTTGACACTACATCATTTAACAGGTTGGGTCGGATGTCTCAGCTAACTAATATGAATATGAGCAGAGTTTCCTTCCAAAGGGTGCGATCATCTGGGTCTTTAAATGCAGTCTATTTCTTCTACTTCATATTTATACACCAGGTTGTTACGGGTTACGGCAGAAAGAGAAAATGCTGCAGCAGAAAAAGAATTAGACCAAAATTAGTGCAACATGTTCATTATTAGAGAGCTAATGATTATTTCCTATTAGTTCATTTCTTAAAACAACAAAAACCATTTCTTTTAAAATGATTTCAGGATAGCTGTTAGACTGTAGTTCAATCTGCAACAAGCTTCCAGGTTTAAAATATTATTCTGTTTATTTCCAGATATTCCTTTAGTACTTTTATCTTCATTATTTGTCTAAAGCTGCAAATAAACATTATTTCTATTAGTCCTGAAAGTTTCTCTGTGTTTAAGGAGATGTTCAGCAGTTACAATTACTTTGATTTATCACTTTTATTGGATTTAGTATCTACATTTACATATAAATAATATATATATATATATATATATATATATATATATATATATATATATATATATATATATATATATATATACATATATATATATATATATATTACATATATATACTATATTACATATATATATATATATAAAACTTTAACCGTAACTATAAGTTAATTCCTCTCTTGGATTATTAAATTATTTCCTATTTCTGATTCTCACACATTAAACTCTCCCTTTTTTATTACTGCAAATTTAGGGAAAAATACATTTCTGAATTTATTTTTTAGGTCTATTTTTTATAAGATTATAATAATTTTAGCCCTTTGGAAACAAGGTTCTTTTTCTAAAAGGCCTTTACACTGCAAAAACCAGGAATCTAATTAAGTTACTTTTTCTTCAAATAAGTCAGTGAGACACTTTGCCAATAGAACAAGACAATTTACATTTAAAATAAGAAATAATAATTTTATTGTCTTATTTGAAGTGCACACTATTTAATTATCTTATTTTAATAGTACAAATACTCATTCCAGTGGAGAATCATCTTATTTACCCGCTGGAATTAAGGGTAAATAAACTTAATTTAAGAAATCTTTGCTTACTTCTAGAACGTTTTTGCAGTGTAGAACCATTTATCTTCACTTCCTCTTTTTTCAGTAAACAGACCTGATTGGTTTCATCCTAAACTATCCTCAGATATCAGCCAATAGTCCTGTACTCTAGCACATGCACAAACAGATCATCAATCATCAATCAGCTCATCTCCTGTGACCCGGATCACTGTTTGTCTTTTTTATAAAGTCCTCAAATCATGACAGAATAAATTAGTACAAATATTGATATTTATAAAGGAATTGTAGAACCAGCCAAGGAAAGTGGATAAAGTTTGAATAGCTGTAGATTATCTAATTACAGTACAGATATAATGCTTAATTAGGTGATATTAGATCATTTCCTACAGCACCATGATCTAAACACATCCAGCCAAATCCATACGTTAGAAACGCTGATAACCTCAGTTTTACTAAAATGGAAAAATGTTTGTTAAGTTCTTTGGATTTTATGATTAAAAGATGGCTTAGCTGTCTAGCTCTAAAATATGCCGATATTTGACATGTTAATCTGCAGATTTCCCTAAAGCCTGGAAGGTGACCCATATAACAGCGCTGAGCAGACAGTCATGTGTGATGGAATGAAGCACTAAACCTTTTTCCTCCTCAGTTCTCAGAAAAAAAACACATCGAACATGAAGATGATTGAGGGATTTTACAGAAAGTCCGGTTGGTTATGTTTTTATCCTCCGAGCTTTTAGGGCACTTATTGATTGCACACATCATGCATTAAAATACCATCGGACACTCATCATGCATCACATTCTGGCATCTTAAGAGCAGCTGTTGATCCAGGAAGGAGATCCGGATCCCAGAGAGCATTCCATCCTAATGGCATTCCGCTTACTCCTCCTATATTCCTTAACATTTGCAGAAATGTCTTATAATGTTGGACGTATGTGAAGAATGCCCAGATTTAGACTAACCAGTCCAGCTTCATTGATTAAGAACTTTAACATTGCCAGACCAGGAACACATAGAATAACATTAACCTTAAAAGATGAAACAGAGCATAAAATACACCTAAAATAACCAAAATACATAAAACCGGTAAAAACATTAATTACCAGCCATGCAGAACTGAAATATCATTAAAGTTTAACCTTTTGTTTTGTTTTAAGGACAGTAGAAAACATTGAGCTGTGACTCTGCATGATGGGACATAAGTGCTGATTGCAACCTGTGACTTTAGCTCCCCCTACTGGATTAAACTGGTAAAACACCTGAGATAGAAGAAGAGGGGAAAACTTTCCTCCCTTGATAAATTAGATCATCCTTTGTGTGTTATATTTACTGTAGTTATCTTTAACCCTTTATAAAGCAACTTATCGTTTTTATATCATCCTTACAAATGAAAGGTGATGCGTTTGGCTAAATCCTTTATAATAGTTGGGATCCCTGTAAAAAAGGTGGAAATGTTTGATTGAGACACAAAAAGCTGCATGAAAAATGTTATCTGATTGAGGTGGATTAGAAAGCTTTAAGTCTAAAAAAAAAAAAAAAAAAAAGAAAGAAAGATTTCTGAACAAAATACATTTTCTGAGCTGACATGATGTTTTTTAAGTCCATCAGATTATTTTTCCAAAATATCTCCAGCTTCAATTCACAACAAGAATCATTTTGAGGGAACTTAGAACCATAAAAGGTTTATTAAATCATGCAGACAGATTTCCAGATATATTCTCGACTGATTGATGCAGTTTAGTTTATTCTTTTTATCTCCCTTCCCTTTTCTATCTCTGCTTCTGTCTCCTTGAACCCCATCAGCCTCAGCAGATGGCCGCCCAAACTGAACGTCTGGTTATCCTCCTGCAGCAGTGTGCAAATATTTTTAATTTATGCCCAGTCTTGAAGCGTGGTCTGCGGTATGTTATTCCGAGCCGCAACACAAGAGGGCCAATCAGGAACTAGCTAGGATTGGGGTGGATGGCGTGTTTTTCATCCAGTTACAGAGGTCATTTAACAACAATGGCGACTGGACCAATGCCCGTTTTGACTGAGATGCAGCTGATCAATCTAGAACTCGCTCTTCTAGCTGGTCCATCTTTAGGGGTCGTTTACCACAAACAAAACAAGCCGGTAAGTTACCTATCTCCGTTAACTGTCAAACACGCAGACGGCCTGGTTTCTGAACATAAGCTAGGCTAGAGCCTGGTTCTGCTGGAGGTTTCTTCCAGTTCAAAGGGAGGTTTTCCTCTCCACTGTCGCTACACGCAGTACTCGAGTTGAGGGGGGATAGTATCCCCCTTCTTAAATCATCCCCCCATACCATCCCCTGTGAAATTTGATCACTGAATGTGTAAATTTCTATTATATATGAACAGTAATGGTTATAACATTTGGCGGGCTGCGGGCTGACGAGTATCTGACCAAGTTACGGTGGCCCAGAGGGCACATACCAGTTCATTTTCAACCTGGTCAAGGCCAGGCGGGAAAGACAACGCGATTTGAGGGACTTTATTTTTAAGAAAGCAAAATCTAACGCTTCAGGTAAGTCCAGAGTCAGAAGACATGACCTTTTCTAAGCTCACCATTGTGTCACTAGAAGTCCTAATCTGCAGACACAGCGATAGCTGCACAACTAGGTAAACTCGTTTGAAGCAAAACATTTTTCAGTCTTTAAAGTTGTCATGACACACAAGAGTCTAGAGTGTACAGGCACCGCTGAACATTCACAATCTGCATTTTGGTTGTGAATCAAAAATTAGATGAATCTGTGAGCCGCTGCTGTGTTTCTGGGTGACAGCCAGGATCTAGAAGATGCTGGTGAGAGCAGAGGAGGAAACCTGGAGGAGAGAATCCATCTACTAATAATAATAATAGAAACCCTGCTGTGTTCCTCTTCCTCCCTAGATGGACCTTTCTAATCGACGCAGAGAGTTTTTGGAAATTCAGCTCAGTCTAAATTAAGTTTACTCAGAAAAAGCTTCAGAAACATGAAATAAAACTCAGCTCTGCTGTTCCAGGTATTTTTATTCCTGCGCAGCGATCCTGCTCCATGAATGCAGATGGACCAGTTAACACTGCACACCATTCCTTGTCAATAGTCTGTTTAATCCACTGCAGATTGAACCTTTTCTTCTGTCCAAATAATGATGAAGAGTTAAATCGGGTGTGAAACATCTTCCTTCCCCCACAGAACCATAAAAGGACCATTTACACAGATCATTTACCCTGCGTTCAATCACACAACACGGAGCCCTGAGGGCCAGCTGTCGCTTCTGCTGCTGGAAAACACGCCCAGATTCTCCAACACGTGCATCTACAGGCACACAACTAAAAGAGAAAGACACCTGCAGCGGCTTCCACACGCTAAATATCTTTCTGTTTCATAACTAATCCTCTTTGGGGCCAGCCTGCCTGATCTGGGTGAAGATTTGGCCCCAGAATGACTGAGCCATAAAGGTCTGATCTGCTTCCTTCTTTGAAAAGACAAACAGTGATCCGGGTCACAGGAGATGAGCTGATTGATGATTGATGATCTGTTTGTGCATGTGCTAGAGTACAGGACTATTGGCTGATATCTGAGGATAGTTTAGGATGAAACCAATCAGCTGATCTGCTGCCATCAAGTCTGTTTACTGAAAAAAGAGGAAGTGAAGATAAATGGTTCTACACTGCAAAAACGTTCTAGAAATAAGTACAGATTTCTTAAATTAAGTGTATTTACCCTTAATTCCAGCAGGTAAATAAGATGATTCTCCAATGGAATGAGTATTTGTACTCTTAAAATAAGATAATTAAATAGTGTGCACTTCAAATAAGACAATGCAATTATTATTTCTTATTTTAGATGTAAATTGTCTTATTCTATTGGCAAAGTGTCTCACTTACCTCCTTAATTCAAGAAAAAATGACTTATTTAAGAAAAAGTAACTTAATTAGATTCCTGTTTTTTGCAGTGTAAAGGCCTTTTAGAAAAAGAACCTTGTTTCCAAAGGGCTAAAATAATATAATCTTATAAAAAATAGACCTAAAAAATAAATTCAGGAAATGTATTTTCCCCTAAATTTGCAGTAATAAAAAGGGAGTTTAATGTTTGAGAATGAACTGCTGAACATCTCCTTAAACACAGAGAAACTTTCAGGACAAATAGAAATAATGTTTAGTTGCAGCTTTAGACAAATAATGAAGATAAAAGTACTAAAGGAATATCTGGAAATAAACAGAATAATATTTTAAACCTGGAAGCTTGTTGCAGATTGAACTACAGTCTAACAGCTATCCTAAAATAATTTTAAAAGAAATGGTTTTTGTTGTTTTAAGAAATGAACTAATAGGAAATAATCATCAGCTCTCTAATAATGAACATGTTGCACTAATTCAGCGCCTGCTCTGCCGATAATGCAAGCGTAGAAGAAGAAATGTGCTTGTTTACCTGTGCAAAAGAAAGAAAACAACGAAAGAAAAATGTTCTGAGGATCTCCCAGTGTTGAGGAAGAGCATGGAGTTCTTTTGCCAGCTGAATGCGCACTTTCATCTGGTTTGGTCTGCCGCTGTTTCCGTGAGACTCGTGAACGCTAGCCAGGAAAATCCTATACACTACTGTTTATGCTCTAAAAACATTCTAAAATGACTTAGTTTCGAGTAAATTCTGGACGCTACCCACTCAGGACATTTTTGGAATACATTGGACGAAAGCAGTATGGAGGAATATTGACACGCTTTTTGTGGACTTTTATGGACCTTTTCTGCCTCGGCCATAGACCTCCATTATTTTGAATGTCAGCAGACAGCAAGAAGCCTCCCAGATCTCCAGATGCATTTGAGATATCAAAAAGTACTTCCAGAGTGTTGTTCAGCATGGGGGTGAGAGTAGAAAAATGAAGGTTAATCATGTTTTGGGTGTACTATTCCTTTAACACCCAATACGCCGCTTGTAAAACGTGCTTGACCGTAATCTAGTACACTAGTGAGTCCGGGACGAGCGCGCTCAAAAGGCACAATTCTAAGGGTTATACTGGAAAGAATCAGCCTTTCATTTCTTCGTTTGATTCAGGAACTTAACTAACCCTTCATAGAAATTCAGATTCAATGTATTTGCAGAAATCTTATTGAAGACAACAAGAATGGGAGCGGGATGGGAATGGGAGTAATTTCACCAGGAGTGGGACGGGACAGGATTTAGATTTCTACTCTGGCCCGGGATCGGGGACGGGACACCATTTTTTCTGTGGGAGTGGGACGGAACAGGAGTGAAAATCCACTCCCGTGTCAGTCTCTACCACAGACATACCAGGTGTCCAAACGGGAAGTAGTTCAGATCGCCGTGAACTTTGATAGGCATTTAAACAGCCTCAGTATTCAGTCAGAATGTGGGAGTTTATCCGAGAGTGGTGGTCAGTTGGATAGAGTTTGGAATCAGTTGTTTGGAAAAACAACCAATCTAGTTGGTTCAAAATATTTTGGTCAGATTAAACTAAATAATGATCAGAAACAGACCAAGCCATTGATTTCGGTTATGTTAGCAATGAAAGTGGCTTTAGCTGAAGAAATTTACCTTCAAAGGAAAAGTCGCTCATATTCAGAATTCTAACTTCTGAAAGTTCTTTAAATCTGAAATGATTCCATCCTGTTCAATAAATGATCAGTGTTTTTAATTCAGAGTACTTTCATGTGAATGTGCTTTACTGGTGGCATCCATGTTTGTCAAAGAACACTACTGCCACCTACTGGTTAGTGACATTGTCACGGTGCGGTATCGGCTGTTGATCAAGTCCCAGTGCTGTATCTGGTGTTTGTCACAACGCTATTATCCAAGTCATCTTGAAGACATTCTTCTTCCAAATGTTGGCTACATATTACGGGTTTTTCTCTGGCCAGAAGTTCGATGGCAAATCCTCCCTCTTCAAGCTGGCGCATCCAACGCACCAACCCGGTCCGTGGAGGATCAGGAATCAGAAAGGTGGAATAACTCTTTTTTTCACTTTACCCCGATGTATTCCAGCATCCAGCTGCCATGCACGCAAGGGCATTGTCAGTTTCCACTATAGCTCTGGTGAATTTCAATGGTGAAGTCCTCTGGAAATCTTCAATAATTGTTGTTGATTGCAGATGTGTGTCTAGTAGTTCCCGCATTGATTTAGCTTGGAAAGCTGGGAGAATGGCGCTAGGCTTACCGCACCGTGACGCCACTGCTGGAAGATGGCAGGAGGGAGGGGCTACTATATTTGGGCAAATATCAATCTGACATTTGAGTATTAGTTGTGCAACATAACATCATAACATCCAGGGGAGAATAGATAAAGGGGGGAGGTCGAATCCCCAGGAGTTTCCTTCAGCAGTGAGTCTTTTCTTGCTGGCTGTTTCGTTGCAAAATCCAATATTCCAAATTGGGCTTTTCCTCCTTGAAGCGATCGTTCACATCCAAGATATCATCCCATCTCACCAGTTCAACCACCGCATCCAGCCTGCGTTTAATGGCATCCAGCATACGGCTCAGCTCCCGGTCCCGCTCGTTCACAGCCTTTGTGAGGGCGACATTCGCTGCTGCAGCCTGATCAATGCCCAAATTGCTGCTGACATCCTCTATAACTGAAGATATTCAGGTATCCTCCAAATTCAAACAGAAGAAATCTGAGTATCAAAAAACCAAAAATCCAAACATCTTCAACATCCTCCAATGACAGCGTTGTGAAACAAACCATCCTCCACGCCTCAGAACAGGTTATATATTCAAAAATATATGAATTTATCTGCTTATTTTAATTGTTTCAACTTTTTCACAGAAGCACTAACTTCCTGTCTCCCTGTGCCATGTGACCCGCTCTGCCCGCTGTGCCCAGACGGCAGCCATGTTTCCCATAAGGACGTTTGTCGGCCTAAATGAGGAGGGCGCCACCTACGTGTCTCAGAGCAGGAGAGTAACTCTCTGGAAGTTTAAGTTGTAAATGTGTTTACAGTCACTATTGGAAAATACGCCACCAAGAGCTTTATCAGTGAATCATTTAAACATGCAGGAAGTATAAGAGAGCATCAGAGGTGTTTATAACAAATACTTTGTTCTCTCACTTTAGTAGAAATGTTGGCTATCTATACCTTAATCGGGTAATTATTTTTCTTTTTCCTTCTACTCCTTACGTTTTAAAAATAGACTCGTTAGTTTTTTTCATTTAAGCTCATTTTTATTAAAGCCTGTTGGTAATAATAAAAAAATAATAATTAAAGCCATGAAAATAATTAGTTTCATCCAGATAATCAATGTCTCTGTGGTTGGACTCGGTGCTGCCCCAACTTGTTGCTCATCGCAAAACCAAAATAAATAGTTTTTCCAGATGATTCAAAGTTATTTTTTTCAGGCCAATTAAGAAATATAATAAACTAAATATATGTAATCAAAATGTATCTTCATATATGCAAC
>JAGKQL010000036.1:7339196-7362890 GCA_018398635.1 Cyprinodon brontotheroides
GTACATCAGAAATCAGTTTGTTCTTTATGTTTTTAGCACAGAACTTCTCTCATATCCTTCAGGCTTACTGGTGGTGCTGAAGGTTCTAAAAGTAGAATGGGAGGCAGATCTGTTGCTAGGCTCCTCTCCTATGTACAGAGTGTTCTAAAGTTATGCTGCTATAGGCTTAGACTGCTGGAGGACATAGGGATCCCTGTTCATGAATCTGCTCATTTTTTGCTTTGGCTTTTATTTCACCTTTCTAACTTGTGTTATCTTTTCAGTTTCTCTCTCGCTTAAAGCTACATCTGGTCCCATATTCTATTTCGAAATAGAACCTTATAGAGTTGGAGGATTGACTGAGCTACTGTTGTAAATGACTTCTTGTTTTCCATCCTAGATATAGCTTTTGGAAAGGTTTTGCCCGATCCTCTTTCCTTAGTATAGACTTGACAAACTGGTTAGGAGTTTATAGGTATGTGGACGGAAAGGAGCTACTGTAGTACTAAGTATTGCTGTTTTATTTTTTATTTATTTTTTTTTACTATGTAGAGAGAGTAGCTTTCTCTGTGGATTCATCGTGTGTCTCTTTTTTTGTGTGTCTCTACTATCTTCTCAAATCTGGTTGTGGTCAGGGTTTGGCTGTCGCTTTTGGACCCAAATGCAGGTAGAGGAGTTTCTCGAGGTAGTGGCGTGCAGTGGGGAGTTCTTTGCAGTTTCTTTAATTAATTAACACAGGTAACTGTGAGGCAGGATTTACTAAAAAATTCCATCTTTAAAATGTAAAGCAAACCGCAGAACCAAGTATAAGACATCAGGGGGAAACCGGGATCATGAGGAGCCAGTGGTAAAAACCAGGTGAAAGATGGAAAGTAAGACGACATTTAAGATGAGTAAGAAGCAGCACTGAGGAACTGCACAAGGAGAGTATTTATAGGAGACTGAACAAAGAGAGTACTAACGTGCTGATTGGGAGCAGGTGTGAACAGAGCAGACAAGAAAGGAGAGCTGGGAAAAGGAGACCAACACAAGAGGGCAACAAACAAAAACCTAAGAACTGAAATACAATCAGAAAACACAACAAAATAGGAATTAAAAAAAATAAAACTAGAAAACATGGAGCAAAAAGTAAACATAACAGAACCAAGACCGGCGACAGGTCGTGGTAGAGCTGATCCTCACACTGCGGCTACTTCCTTGGCGTTTTACCAAAGGCCTCTTTCCTGTTAAATCACAACCCCCCACCCCCACTGTTACTACATGCATGCCTTGGTATGGGAGATTGATGCAAAGGGACGACGTGAATCGACGCGGAATGACTCAATGTAATCTAAAGCTGGGATTTTCTTAGATAAACAACTTTTTCTTAAATAATTTCAATTAATAAACTTCCGATTTATTGTAAAAGTGAGTTTTGACAACATTTGGTTTATGTTGGTGCTATTTGGATAAACTTAACAGAATTCTATTGTCCCCAAATCTAAGATGCATCCCTGACTGACTGACTGCTGGATTCAGGGAGATTATGTTCCTGTATTAAAAATGTTTTCCCATCTGTATCAGTAGTGCTATAAATCTGTAGCGCTCTACAGAAACATAACTGAAAAATAATTTGATGAATATCTTATTTTCAGAATGTAGCTTTAAGACGGTTGTTGACACTCATCCCTGTTAATTGGACCTGTTTTGTTTGCTGCAGCAGATCCAGCTGGATTGATCAGCTTAAGCAGAGCCGGTCCTCACAGAACCTTTAAAATCCAGCTGAATCTTCCTTTCCTTATGCTCCTCTGAGCTCCACCTTTACTGTGGTTGACATTGACTTTCTACGCTAAACAAAACAACCATCTGCTGGCACGGTGGGGCAGTTCTTAAAGCTGAACTTTTGACAACATTCTCTCCACCTTTTGCATGAATATTTTGCCCTTTTCATGTAACTGACTAAACAAAGCAGATTGCTTTAAGGACAAGTTAAACTTTTTAAAGTCAAGCGGCAGTTTTTCTGCACCCAAAGAGTTTATTTCAGCTCAATGTTGCCTCGGTGGAAGTTCAATTGAAGAAACTCATTGCTCACCCGCCTCCAACACAGGCCAATCAGCTTCCAACCACACCTCCACTAAAGCCAATCAGCATCCAGAGTTCATCTTAAAAGTGTCTCCAAATCCACATCTCAGTCTGCTACCCAAAGCGCAGGCAGTGGTTGCTCTAAGTCTGACTTTGTCTCAGATGACCCCTCGTTTCAACCCCACCTCCATCCCCTCCATGTAGCTGAAGCCTCATCAGAGCGTCATTTCTCCCGGACTCTGTCCCATCTAAACCGGCCGGCAGAAGACCGCCATGTTGAGCCTGGTTGTGCCAGAGGTTTCTTCCTAACGGGGAGATTTTCTCTCCACTGTCGCTTCATGCTTGTTTATTATGGACAGGTTCTTTCAACCTGTGTTATCCAAGGTCCCTGAACTTCACTCAGTAAGGGACAGCCCTATTCTTTACTCCTGTGCAAAACAAATGTTTATATCCAGTAATCTCCAGTGATTTCGTAGTTTCTGTTGGATACTTGATTTAAATTTCATCTGAGTACACAGTGTTTCTTTGTTTGTTGTTTTTTTTTTATTGTGGGTTAGTTTGTTCTAATTTTTAACCCAGGTTTTTAATTCAGATTTTTTTCCTTCAGATTTCTTAAATTTAATCTTTTCTTGAGATTATATTTTTGTGAAGTTGAACCTGGATTTCTCCATTTGCTTTGCCACTGACAAATCCACGCTGTTGGACAATAAAAAGTGACATTTTTTTATTGTTATTAGGCTGCGCAACAAATTATTTTTGCAACCGGCCTCATTCTGTCATTTATTTTTTCTATTAATTAATAAATAATCGGATAGCCAAAGGTTCCCTTAAACAAGACTTCTTATTTTGCAACCACAGGGAAATTTCTCACCAATCTCTTCTAGGTCATAGTCAGTCCAAAAACGTTAAAGAACAATCCACTGGACCGTGGTGTTTTGGTGCTTGAGGTGAAGATGTTTCGCTTCCATCATGATTCCAATTTAAAAAAGAAAAAAACATCTTAAAACCTGGAAAACAAATTCCTGTGGATTTTTTTTTTTAAATAAAATTAAACGAGGTGAAACTTAAACTTTACCTATTATTGAGTGGCTTCCTGCAAAGAGCAGATTGACAGATGAAAAGTTTTTTTAATCCTAAATGCAAAAAGTTTATATATTGTTTATATACAGGTGCTGGTCATCAAATTAGAATATCATGAAAAAGTAGGACATTTCTAAAGTAATTCCATTTAAAAAGTGAAACTTCTGTATATTATATTCATACATTACATACAAACTCATATATATTTCAGATGCTTTATTTTAGTTACCTTGATGATTACAAACATGTAAACAAATGAAAATCTCAAATTCATCATATCAGGTGTGCAATTAGAATATTACTGAAGACCAATAAAACAAAGGGGATTTATAGAAATGTTACAACTGGAAAAGTATGAACATGAAAAAGTATGAGCATGTACAAGCACTCAGTATTTAGTTACCTCCTTTGGCCTGTATTACTGCAGCAATGCAGGCATGGAGTCGACCGTCTGTGGCACTGCTCAGGTGTTATGATAGCCCAGGTTGCTCTAATAGTGGCTTTTAGCTCTTCTGAATTGTTGGGTCTGGTGTATTGCATCTTCTTCTTCACAATACCCCATAGATTTTCTATGGGGTTAAGGTCAGGAGAGTTTGCTGGCCAATTAAGAACAGGGATACCATGGTCCTTCAACCAGGTACTGGTAGCTTTGGCACTGTGTGCAGGTGCCAAGTCCTGTTGGAAAATGAAATCTGCATCTCCAAAAAGTTGGTCAGCTGCAGGAAGCATGAAGTGCTCTAAAACTTCCTGGTATGTGGCTGCGTTGACCCTGGACCTCAGAAAACACAATGGACCAACACCAGCAGATGACATGGCACCCCAAACCATCACTGACTGTGGAAACTTTACACTGGACTTCAAGCAACGTGGATGAAGTGCCTCTCTTCTTTTCCTCCAGACTCTGGGACCTTGATTTCCAAAGGAAATGCAAAATTTACTTTCATCAGAGAACATGACTTTGGACCACTCACCAGCAGTCCAGTCCTGTTTCTCTTTAGCCCAGGCAAGACGCTTCTGACGCTGTCTGTGGTTCAAGAGTGGCTTGACACAAGGAATGCGACAGCAGAAACCCATGTCTTTCATACGCCTGTGTGTGGTGGTTCTTAAAGCACTCACCCAGCTGCAGTCCACTTTGTGAATCTCCCCCATTTTGAATGGGTTTTGTTTCACAATCCTCTCTCCAGGGTGCGGTTATCTCTTGCTTGTACACTTTCTTTCGACCACATCTTTTCCTTCCCCTTCGCCTCTATTAATGTGCTTGGACACTGAGCCTGTGAACAGCCAGCCTCTTTAGCCATGACCTTTTGTGTCTTGCCCCCTTGTGCAGTGTGTCGATGGTCGCCTTTTGGACAACTGTCAAGTCAGCAGTCTTTCCCATGATTGTGTAGCCTATAGAACTAGACTGAAAGACCATTTAAAAAGGCTTTTGCAGGTGGTTTGAGTTACTCAGCTGATTAGAGTGTAGCACCAGGGGCCATCAATTTAGAACCTTTTCACAATATTCTGAATTTTCTGATATGATGAATTTGAGATTTTCATTTGTCTGTCATTTGTAATCATCAAATTAAACAAAATAAACATCTGAAATATATGAGTTTGTATGTAATGTATGAATATAATATACAAGTTTCACTTTTTAAATGGAATTACTGAAATCAATCTACTTTTTTCATGATATTCTAATTTTATGACCAACACCTGTATATATAATTCCTGCTCTACTGTAAAAAGTGGGTTTGCTCTGTCAGCTATAGGCAGGTTTTACAGTCTCTATACTCCAGTTAATAATTAATTGATTACTAAAGTAGTTGATGATTATTTCAATAGTTGATTAATCTGATTGTTTCATCCCTAACTGTTCAGCTTTTGTTGGTCTATCTTAAGTAATTTACTCGTCCTCTGTGTGTTTGTCTTGATGTAATTTCATATATTTCTCATGCAGTAATTTTTATCCACTGTCTGTTTGAATGTAAGTGAATCCAGTTTGTATTCCTGCTATAAAGTGTCAAATAACTATAAATAACTGCCACTGAAATTATCATTATTTTTTTTACTAAGGCTATAGTAAGGCGAGGAAATTTGATTAGTATAGCAAAAATCAATAATTGGGCTTTTCAAAAGTGCTTTACATGAATTAGATAATAAAATTGAAGAAAAATAAGAGCAGAGTAAGCAAAAATATTTTTAAAACAAATGAATGAATTAGACCTAAAAAAAAAAAAGCAGAATAAAAGCAATAAAACATTTATTAAACCTGCAGAGGTCATAATCCTTCATGCAGTAAATTTACTTTGATTCAAAAATAGAGAAGGTTTTTATAGTTTTTATGTTTTCTTCTATAGTATAGCTGAAATATTCTTTTATTTCATGACTTTTAAAAGTACTTTGTAAGACAAAACATTTCCCTGCGTATCTTCATAGATGGTAACAACAGGAATTAGAGATCAGCTCCAGGACTATACATTAAGAATTATTCATTTTCTGATCACAAGCAAAACTAAAATCTACCTGATTCTTTTCTTGGAAGTCTTGAAGCTCAATTAAAAAATAATGTTTTTTTTCTGTTTAACTGGAGATCGTGAAGCGTTGCTATTCTGACAGACGCCAGAGGGGGGCAGTAAAAACATATTCATTAGTTACTGTGAGGGTTTCCTGCACTGCGTCTGCAGCCTGAGGGACTGCAGTCAGGTCACACAGCTTCTCTGGATTCATTGTTCCCAGTTAACCATGCTGCAAATGTAGTCCTGGTGCTGTGCATGTGAGCAGAGTCAGCTGAAGCATTGCTGAGCCTCAGTGGGGCTGCAAAAAAATCTGCCTTTTATTATTCACAGAAGGCGTGCGTTGGTTGGAATATGACATGCTGACATTTGACAGGGTTAGTTAGAAATCAACAACAAATCAATTAATAACTTTATCTGCATCATGGTGGTCAGAATGAAAAAAGGAAATCAGGGCAAAAAGTTTACAATCATTAAGATGCTAAATATCATTGCAAGAAAACCACCAAGCTGTTCATTTCTGGAAAAAAAAAGTTTTAAGCTCTAATTACAATAAACCCTTTTATTAATACACCCCTCATCCATTAACAGTAAGTAAGTAAGATGTATTTAGCCTTTTCACAGAGTCACAAAGTGCTTCACAGTAGAAATGTAACAAAACCATGTAGAATACAATTTATATCACGGTTTGAAAAATAAATGGAAACATACAAACAAAGCAATCAGGGGCGCCGCGAGAAAACATGAAAGACATTGATATTGCAAAAAAAAAAATGTTTGAAAACTTTAAAACTTCTATAAAGATGCACTAAAGTGTCACATTTACATTGATAATGTAAGTTTTAATGAAAACATTTCTGCAAAGAAAACGTGAAAAAGTTAAATATACATTAACTTTACATTTACATCAAAAATAACAGCTTATTTAAAACAAAAAGCACAGCTGAATCTATGTACACATGAAAGGAAAATAGGTTTAGGATTGTGAAAAAATATTTTTGTCAGGTTTCACTATAACTTTATTAAAGGACAGATTGTTTTTATGCCCT
The DNA here is from genome assembly GCA_018398635.1 of Cyprinodon brontotheroides. NCBI lineage: Eukaryota > Metazoa > Chordata > Actinopteri > Cyprinodontiformes > Cyprinodontidae > Cyprinodon > Cyprinodon brontotheroides. The sequence goes on from JAGKQL010000036.1 coordinate 7,345,864, forward strand.
GACAATGAAATCTTCATCGATGTATATGTGTAATGACAAAACTTGTATTTTTGGTGTGGCTGCTTCAGGCTGCTAATGAGAATGATCAAGATTTATAGACGTCTTTTAATGGTATTGTCATGAAAAGGGGACAAATGGACCCAGTATTCAAGGAGAGACAGTCAGTAGGAAAGTTCAAAACGTTTATTAAATAAAACAAAAACTAAAGTGGAGCTGTGGCTCGCGGACACTGCAGGCTGGGGGGCGGGGCACCGCCCAATCTCAGACACTCTAGGGGAGAAACACAGGTAAGTGACCACGATCATCTGACAGAAGATTATCTGAGTTGGTCACTTACCTGGTTTAACAGTCCAGACCAAGAATATCCCCAGTGCTGCAGTCCCAGAGGACATGCTGGAAGCCGGTCCTGGTCAGGGATCCAGAACAGACAGGAACAGGATCCAGATCAGGCAGGAAAAGAAACAGGTGGCAGGATCCAGACTTCCAGGCATCCACAGGCTTCCAGGAGGGTTCAGAGTCTGACTGGGACCAGAAGCATGACCAGGTGGTCACGCACAGGAGCAGACAGGATCAGGTGCAGACAGGCAGGCACAGTGGCAGAGGGTAGCTGAGACAGGACGTGGAACCGGAACTTGAAGCAGGATTTTAAACTGGTCTCCTCCCTGGAGCCAGACTTACTGGATAAAAACTGAACCTCCCCACATATAGAGCCAAAAACATAGAGGACTCCGCAGGGGAGGAACAGTGGACGATCAGGAGACGAGACAAACACTAAAACCCTCTTTCCACTGGCTGCCAGGATCCAGGACATGAACCATGAACTAAAACTGAACAGACAGACTAACAGAAAGACAAGTAATGATCTGGGACTGAATGCTCAGGCTGAACTGAATATAAACCAGAGGAAACAGGTGAGGGGAATAAATTATAGTTGAGGCAGGGAGGGAAAACGACAGGTGAAAGGAATTACTAATTAAGGGAGAGCAAACAGGCCAGATCATGACAGGTATAAAATGTATAATATCATGTATTTATGGTATAATATAATATTTAAATGGTATAAAAATCTATTCATGTAATATATTCAAGCTTTGTTTTACTGTTTATTGCTGGACAACGAGGGAGAACACAGAAAAATATAGCAGGACAAGCTGGTTTTCGTTGCAACGTGTGGGCCCCCCATCAGTAAAAGGCCCGTAGGACCAGCAGGAGGCTCGCCTGTAGATCCCCTTCCAGCGTCCCTAGTCTAATTAAAAGCCTGCTTGAAAAGCAGCGTCTTCAGTTGCTTTTTTTAAGAACAGGAAGTATTACAGGACCCAGAACAGTTTTAATGTTTGTAACTCTGTAAATATCCTCCATTTGTTACAATCATCTTCAAATGTTATTAGGTTAAAAACTTTACAGCTTCATCTTAAGAGAGCATCTGATGCAAAAAGACAGAGAGAAAAACAAAGCAGCCGCTGACTGACCAGACATCAGAGCACTGAAGGCCTCCACTGGTGCTGAAGCAGCAGATGGCGGCCGCTGAATTTTGTGTTAATAGCAGGAATCTATAGACTCAACCTGATTTGTGTCAACAACACAGGCTGCTGTTGCTGCTGGTGTAATGGTGGGGGGTGGGGGGGCGTTCTCTGGCACTCTTTCAGCCTCTTAATACCAATCAATCATTGCTGGAAAGCCACAGTATATCTTAGTGTTTGTTGTTGCTGACCATGTACATCTCTTTATTGCAACACTTTACCATCGTCTAATGGCCGCTTCCAATAAGATAATGCATCATCTCAGAAAGCAGAAATGATCTCAGGCTGGTTTAAAGGGGACTTCAGGGGGTCCAGACTCGTGTGACTTCTCTGCACAAATGTAGGGAAAGCAGTAGGAAGTGTCCTTAACTGGGCTGCAAACCGTCAGCTTCAAATGACCCATCAGGTTTGTTAAGTAGAAACGCAATTAAACAGTTAATCAATAGTAAATCCTGACATTCAGGAAAGGTTTGTAAAATTTAAAGACCATTAGTAAGGATCAGATGAATAATGAAAGGGAAGAAGTATTAGCACTGATTAGACATGCAAAGTAATCAGGCGGTGTCTAAGTGGCATCATGTACACAGATAAAATAGATAAAAGCTTAAGGTTAAATTCAGGATCAGGTCAAATCTGAGTTCTCTTCAAACCGCTTTCTTTATAAAACTAGACCCAGATCATCTGCGAAGCTCCTCATGTTTTCTTGGTTTGTAAGAAATGGTGGTACTGCTTTGACCAGCTCAAAGTGTGATTCATCCTTGGTTAAATTACAGTCTAAAGTGATCATAAATAAAACATGGAACTGATTTTAAATCAAAATCATATCATCTGGAATTTATTTTCCCAATAAGCAAACATCCTGCTTCCCTTTGAATCTACTTGCTCATCCCAACAATCTACATAAAGGCAGAGCTGTTGTGATCAATCATATGGGACTTTGAATAAACCTAAATAAATGTTTTTAAACTCTGTTGATGACACCTCAGGGCTGTTCACCCTGATGACACACGACCTGCGCCCCCAGGTTCACCACCACCCATTGGGTGGTGAAGTTTGCAGATCTACACCACGGGTGGTGGGCCCCATCAGAGACCCACAAATCCACCTCCACTACAGAGAGGAGGTGGAGCAGCTGGTGGAGCAGGAGAGATAACAGCCTGATCCTGAAGGTGGAGAGAAGATGAAGGAGATCATGGTGGACTTCAGGAAGAAGCTGCCCTAACCACGCTCCACTGCTCATCAACAGCCTCAGCTGTAGAGGTGTGGTCAGCAGCACCACATCTCATCAAATACAGACACCCCTCACCTGGACTGGAACACCACCTCACTGGTCCAAAAGGCCCAGAAGTTGGGACTTCCTGCCCCCATCATCCTCCCCACCTCTCCAGAAGCACCATAAAAGAGCTGCCTCTGAGCAGCTGTCTCACTGTGTGGTGTGGGAGGGCTGCAGCCAGACTGGAAGAAGGTGAGCAACAGCAGAGAGGATCATGGGGCTCCTCTTCCCTCCATTAAAGACATTTCATCCCAGCGCCTCTGTGGTGTGCCCGTGCCTCTGGACATCATCAATGACCCCTCACCCCCCCACCATGGACTGTTCTCCCTGCTGCCCTCTTGGGAAGAGGCTTCACAGCATTCAATGGGTTTGAAAGATATTGTGATTAAGAATTATTACCTTTGATCAAATTCCTTTGATTAACTCTGCTTTTGATCAGATTCAGGGGGTTAAGATTTTCCCTACATTGGATCTGTAAAATGAACATTTGGTGCACATCCTGGAGGGTGACGAGTGGAAGACTACATTTAACACCCTCACCAGTCACTACGAGTATCTGGTGATGCCTTCTGGGCTCACCAATGTACCAGCTGTTCTTCAGAACCTTGTTAACTATTCTCATTTATTAAATAATTTATGATGTAATAAACGTGCTCAGCTGATGAGCAGCCCTCACTGAGTCGGGGAATCTCCTCCCCTCTGTCTGTGCGGCAGCAGTGGGGTTGGCTCTCCATTAATGACACTATTTTCTCCTTAGGGCAACAAAGAACATTTTGTAATGGAAAGCTTTATGTTTACATCTTTAAGAATTCAATTCAGTTTATTTATATAGCGCCAAATTCACAACACATGTCATCTCAAGGCACTTTGTATAGATCATACAGTCAAAAAGAAGAGATCACTTAGAACAAACCATTTCAATAACACTTCATATGTATTAAATAACTATGAGACAAGACAACAGTTTTTACAGAGATTGTAATCTTACTCAGACTCAGACATCATACAGCTTGGTAGGCTTAAAACGTTCCCTTTTGCAGTAGCTTATTAGTAAGCGGCTCTCTGACAAGTTTCTCTATAAAATTTATCAAGCATGAAAGTGGCTTCAGCTGAGGAGTCAAAGAGGGAGTAGAAGCGCAGAGGAAAACTAAATCGATGTAGTGACAAAGTAGAGCAGAGAGGTGGAATGTAAAGGAAATGTATCTTCTACCAGCCGTATGTTTTCTAATTTTCTCGTCACGTCATTTTCATCCATCTTGCTAACGCTGTTGATTTGTTGAAGTTCTACTATTAGGGTAGCAGAGCTGTTCTACAGCCAGTCAGGTTTAACCCTTGCTTTGAACTCGGGGGAGGGTTGTTACCCTGCTTTCATTTTGTAGACTCTGAGTGTACAAAATGAAATAAAAGTCTGCTAACCTCTTAAATCCTACCTGTAACAAAAGGTAAAAATATGTGTTCCATCTCTCTGCCTGGCTGTGTGTTTCCTGGACGGGGTCAGCCAGGAGCTGGTTGACAGTTGCCTTTGTATCTATGCTTCTTTTTCTACGTCTGCTTCTGTCTCCTTGAACCTACAGGTGGGCCTCCCTCAGCAGATGGCTGCCACACTGAGCCTGGTTCTGCTGGAGGTTTCTTCCTGTTCAAAAGGAGTTTTTCCTTCCACTGTCGCTACAAGCATGCTTTTAGTGGTGAGGGATTGCTGAAGAGTCAATGAGTCGATGCAATCAGCTGGTTTTCCTTAGATAGAAAACTTTGTATCAATCTGACTGGATGATCTGGTGAACTGGAAAATTACCTGAGATGACATGATGTGAATTGGAGCTATAGAAATAAACTGAACGTGAATTAAATGAGGAGACATCTCTGGCTCCTGCCCTATCAAGACATCATACAGTGTTCTAGAAGGACCTCCGTAATGCATAGTGACACTGTTAAGAATTATCCGCTCTGTCTGTGCTCCCAGGTCTTTGTTATGGAAATAATGAAGAGGATAACTTTTATCCTGAAAGAAGAACTGCACTAATTAGATAGACTGCTTGGAAAACAGCCATACTACGCAACAGGCAGAGGTGTCAAAGCTATTCATGTTTATTACTCCAATATAAATCCTGCTGTTTAAAAACATTTCTATAGAAGTTAGAGAATCAACTTCAGCTTTTTACTCAAGTAAAAGTAACATTTTTAAATTTCACTTAAAGTATAAGAGTCAAAGTAATGCAGTAAAAAATGTTATGGTCAGAAGCTTTATCTACCCTATTAAAGGAACATTTCTCTACAATTCTGTCATGATTGGCTTAAGAGACTTAACCCACATGCAGAACACCACTGGAAGCAGAGTAAAAGTTTAACAGAGTTTATTGAAAGGTTTGCACATAGAGAACATGAACTGGTTCAGGCACTCGTCCGGGGCTGGAATCACTGATGTCTGCTGAGACGGATAGTTTGATTAGCCAGGCAGTCAGATGGTTTGTTGAGTTTAGATTATTCAGAATATACCTTGAAGAGGTCCAGACTGATCTTTGTGAGAGAGGGAACCGGTTGGGTCCAGAGACTGTTGGTTCAGCAGAGTGCTCAGCAGCAGCAGCGTCTAGCTTCTGACTTTGAATGGCAGACCTTGATCAGAGTTTCCAGCTCTTCTCCTTGGGAGCAGCAGGAGGAGTCCAGATTGAAATCTTCAGGTTTGGCTCCCTTGGGCAGGCAGGCAGGTTTACATGCAAAGCTCATCCAGAGCTTATAGACTTGAGACGGGTTTCCTGTGAGCAAGAAGACAGAGGCAGGTTAGAATCAGGTTTCTCTCTAGAGACAACTAAGATTCTTTTCAAAATAACAGAGGTTCAGGTTTGCTAACCAAACTAGGTCAACACTCCGCGGCGCTGAAGGAAGGTCTGGCAGCTGCTTATGTAGGAAGGTCTCCTGATGGGCTGACGAGATCCAGGTGTGGTGGAGGCTGCAGCCCAGGAGACCCACAGCGCACACTCTGCTGCGCGGAGAAAGGTGGTAAACCTCCAGATCCCAACAAATTCTGAATGATAACTTCCTTAGACTTGATTTTCTTAGTTTTATGTAACTAATGGTAACAGTGTAACATTTTACTTTTCATCATCTGGAAAAACTATTTCTTTTAGTATGTGGTGAGCAATAAGTTGGGGCAGCACCGAGTTCAACCACAAATAAATTAATTGTCTGGATAAAACTAATTATTTTTATGTTTTTGTATTTATTCATTGTTTTTAAATACCAACAGGCCGTAATGAAAATTAGCCTAACTGAAACAACAATAATTACTCCAGTGAAGTATAAATAGCTAACATTTCTAATTAAAGGGTATGGAGGATAAAAAGTGCCAAAATTAAATAAAAAAATAAAGCATTAAATAAATAATTAAATGTGTCAATAATTAATTAAATGTGGAATTAAATAAATAAATGTGTCATTCATTAATTAAAACCACGCCACTAATATAAAGTGCCACAATTAAATAAATAAATACAGCCATAAACAATTAATTAAATGTGTAATTCATTAAATAAATAAGGAAATAATTATATAAATGTGTCATTAATTTAATAAAATACGTCTACATTTTATTAAAAATATATATATAATTATTTCAGTGTGCATTTAATTATTTCATGGTCCTGTGTCGCAGTGCATCAAAACCATTAAAAGAATCTGTCAAACTCACCCATCAAAGTTAGGGGCGGGGTTAACGCGAATCGAGTCGCCACTACTGTATCAGAGTATGTTCACAACCTGTGGATCACAGCCTCTGTAATCGATTTGCTTCACCTGAATGTGCAGGGCGACCAATTCAATTTCAATTCAGTTTATTTCTATAGCGCCGAATTCAATTCACAACATGTCATCTCAAGGCACTTTTTACAGTTCAACCAGATCATACAGTCAAATCTGATACAAAGTTTTCTATCTAAGGAAAACCATTTGATTGCATTGACTCATTGACTCAAATACAATCCCTCACACTAAGCATGCTTGTAGCGACAGTGGAGAGGAAAAACTCCCTTTGAACAGGAAGAAACCTCCAGCAGAATCAGGCTCAGTGTGAGCTGCCATCTGCTGAGGCCCACTGGGGTTCAAGGAGACAGAAGCAGACATAGAAAAGAAGCATAGATACAAAAGGCAACTGTCAACCAGCTCCACAGGCGCCCCGGCCCAGGAAACACACACAGCCAGGCAGACTTGTGCCAAGCTCGAAGGCAGCTCCCATGCCAGAGGACTAAGAGAGCACATCCACTCAGTCAAATGTCAGAGAAACAGGACCACACTAGAAAACAGGCCTATCTCCAACATCTAGAAACAAGGGTGTTAGATAACCGCCCCCTAACATTGTGTAACATTGGTTGGGCTGAAAATGGCATATTAGCTGTTCTATGAGCCCTAATGCAGCCTGGTTAAAAGCCCTAGAATGAAACCACAGCTTTTCTTCCTTTTATGGTTTGATCATAAATATTTAGATGAGCTGTGCTCTGATTGGTTGGTTTACAACGAGCCGAAGCTGCTGAGAAAAAGACGCATCATAGCAACAAGCACTCACTCACTGAAACATCAGATTGTTGATATGGTAGGGGGACCAGACGTCCTCTCTTTCACTGACATGTCCTATTTTTCATACCTAAAAAAATTTCCTCAATTTCAGGACGTGACAAAAGTACAGGCCAGAACCAAATAAGGCAACATCCCCAAATTGACGTCAACTAGGAGATTCATTTGGATTCACCCATTTTATGTTTGACATTTAGAAATGTAAGATTTGAAAAGAAAGGAGGTATTTATGGGGTTTGAACTTCTCTGTACGTGCATTTCACCCACTGAACTATGTTCATCTATGACAATGGAAACTCCATTTTGCATTCTATGACCCCTTTAAGTAAGGGAACAAAGTATTTTTGCTTTTTTACTTGACATGTCTGTAGAAAGGAGAAGTGATCCTGCTACCATTTAGTCGTCTGTCCACCACTCCGACTTCCTGGGAATAAGAAACAAACATTATCCGACTCCATTCCTTATCCAAACTGTCAATTTGATCTCTTTTGATCTTTACAGTGAACCCTCGCTGTAACGCTGTTCACTTTTCACGCTCTCGCTGCTTCACGGATTTGCATCATGCATTGTTAAACTTTATTGTCAAACATAATCAATGGTGGCATGTAGGTTTATAAGGATCTTTTGGCCCAGAAGAAAAAAGAGCGACAACAACAACCAATAACTATGTTCTTCTCTCCAAAACACACACCTGCACCGCAGGCTTTAGAAGAAAAAAACGCCACAGAGCAGAGTCAGGATGCAGCGGCTCCGTCAAACAGCAGTGAAATACTGTACTGTACACGTCAGTCACTATTTGTCCTACTGTACTTGTATGTATTTTTTCATAATCATTTTTCATTTTCTCCCGTTCCAATCTGTCACGGCGGGGCGGTGCTGATCCCCGCAATATTAACTCTTCAGTTCGTATTGATGATTAAAATTATTACTTATTTATTGATAACTATATTATTTTACAGTACAGTACAGTTATTTGTAAAAAAAAAAAAACAGACAATAACAACGCTAAGTACCGCAAGTTTTATTTGTTATACAAATGCTTGGGCCTGTAAAAAGTTTTTGTTCCTTGATTTCAATGTTTGTATGGAGTATTTCAAATTGTAGGATAACTGTAAAAAAAATAAAGGTTTCTACTTCTCACGGATTTCCTACCTATCGCGGGTTCTTTTAGGAACGTAACCCCCGCGCTAAACGAGGGTTTACTGTATTCATTTTCTCTGAAATCAGATCTTTTTTTCTCTCATGAGCTGGAAATATTATCAAACCACTGCTGCTCTTTATTTATTTTCTCTAAAAGAACCTCCATAAAAGAAAATCCAGATGTTTGTGAGATGAGAGGGTTTGGGTCAGTCTCACACTTGTAAAACCATCCTGCATGATGAGCTCCAGCATCCACAGGGGCGCACCATATTTCCCGGCTCTGCAGCATTTTTATAATGCATAATGCTAGCTCTCCTCATTGGGCATGGACATCAAGGCTGCCGTCTGCCAATATCCCATTAGCTGTGACCTCTGTGGGACAATGACAGATGATCAGTTATGCCTAAGCGCAGTCTTGACTGTTAGTTATTCCTGAAGAGGTCAAGTGAACCGGCTTCGTCTTGAAGCTATTCTGCAAAATATCAGCATATTTTTGCACTGGAGATATTTAAGCCATGAATGTTTTCCTCTTCCAAGGTGTCTCTAGCATCTCTCACACTCCAGGAAGGAGGTCAGTCATGGGGGACTTGGCTAATAGCTCCCAGTGTGCTCTCTAATGTGAGGGAGAACAGGAGGCATGCTGACCATAATCATATTAGGCAGCACTTCACTAAATAAAGCAAAAGGCCCTTCTCATCACATCTACGCAGCCACTAAGTGGGCCTCCAAGGCGCTATGCGATCATACACCTGTGTGTTTGTTTAATAGATGTAGAAAACCAAAGAAAATTCATGGACTTAAATTTAGTTTTTAATTTAAAAAAATATAATTTTCTTTTGTAATTATATCCTCGTCTTAGATCCACAACACTTAAAGACAACAAAGTCAGCATTTTAAGCACTAGAATAGGGTGCGATGTGTAACTCCCCACCCATTAATAAATGCATCATCAGATTTCGAGCAGCACGTCCTTGCAGCCCTGAGCTGTTCAGGTTTGCTGTCCAAAGCTGTTTTAGACTAGAGGGAGTTTGGGTACGAGGAAAAAAAATGTCAGCTCGTTATAAAGAGAGATAGACAGGATGTTTGGATGCGCGCTGCCCTAAACATCCCCATGCTGTTTATTAGAATGTGGCTCTAGGGGTCCTGCTCAGCTCAAACCCACGATTCCTGAACAGCTCTGAGCTCAGCATCTCAATATCAGCACCATTGTTACAGAGAAAGTGGCAGTTTAATATACAGGAAAGGACTTTATGATGGTTTATTTAATCAGCAAAATGGGAAAAAAAAACTTGAAAAACAAGTTATAAAAAGTCTGGTCAGTTATGGAAAATAAATTCACCATATATTTTAAATCAGGGGTGCTCTAGTCCCATCCTGTAGAGCTACTATCCTGTAACTTCTATGCATCTTCTTTCTAATTCACCTGAATCTTAAGGCTTAATCACCTTATTTAGCTCTGCTGAGTCAGGCTAACCCATCCATCCATCCATCCATCCATCCATCCATCCATCCATCCATCCATCCATCCATCCATCCATCCATCCATCCATCCATCCATCCATCCATCCATCCATCCATCCATCCATCCATCCATCCATCCATCCATCCATCCATCCATCCATCCATCCATCCTTCCTTCCCTTCCTTCTTCCTCTTATCCGGGTCGGGTCGCTGGGTGGTAGCAGCTTCAGTAGGGAGGCCCAGACATCCCTCTCCCCAGCCCCTTGGTCCAGCTCCGGGAATCCCAAGGAGCCCCAGGCCAGCCGAGAAACATAGTCCCTCCAGTGTGTCCTGGGTCTCCCCCTGGGCCTCCTTCCGGTGGGACATGCCTGGAACACCTCACTAGGGAGACGTCCAGGAGGCATCCTAATCAGATGCCCGAACCACCTCAACTGGCTCCTCTCCATGTGGAGGAGCAGCGGCTCTACTGTGAGTCCTCCCCGGATTACTGACCTCCTCACCCGATCTCTAAGAGAGAGCCCAGATGCACTACGGTGAAAACTAATTTCAGCCGCTTGTATCCGGGATGTCATTCTTTCAGTCATGAGCTTTTGGGTCATAGATAAGGGTAGGAACATAGATCAACTGGTAAATCAAGAGCTTTCATTTGTGGCTCAGCTCTCTCTTCACCACAACAAACCGGTACAGCGCGACGCTTCACAGCAGACGCCGCACTAATCCGTCTATCGATCTCGCTCCATCTTCCCCTCATTCGTGAACAAGACCCCAAGATACTTAAACTCCTCCACTAAGGGCAGTACTTGGGGAGTCCCCAACCTGGAGAAGGCACTCTACCCTTTTCCGGCCAAGACCATGGTCTTGGATTTGGAGGCACTGACCTCATCCCAGCCGCTGAACACTTGGCTGCGAACCGCCAAGTGAGAGCTGTAGATCACGCTCTGATGAAGCCAATAGAACAACATCATCTGGCGAATAACAGAGATGCAATCCTAAGGCCACCAAAACAGATCCCCTCAACACCTTGGCTGCGCCTAGAAATTCTATCTTTTAAAAGTAAGGAACAGAATTGGAGACAAAGGGCAACCTTGGCGGATTTCAGCCCTCACCGTAAAAGAATCCGATTTACTGCCGGCAATGCGGACCAGGCTCAGACACTGGTCATACAGAGACCTAACAGCCCTTATGAAAGGGCCAGGTATTCCTTACTCCCGGAGTAACCCCCACAGGACCCCCTGAGGGACACGGTCGAATGCCTTTTCCAGATCCACAAAACACATGTAGACTGGTTGGGCAAACTCCCATGCACCCTCCAGAATCCTGCTAAGGGGTGTAGAGCTGATCCAGTGTTCCACAGCCAGGGCGAAAACCACACTGCTCCTCCTAAATTAGAGATTCAACTATCCCAGGGACCCTCCATTCCAGAACCCCGGAATAGACCTACCAGGTCCGCTTTTAATCTCTGTAATCTCTTATCTCTGTATCTAAGTAACTCTAACAGACCAGGACCACTTTAAAACATAGCGCCTTCTGCTGAACTTTTCTACTGTGAGTAGAAATGTGTCCATTTCTAACCGTTTTCCCCACTCAGTGACACATCCACTGAGAAGTGGGTGCATTAGAGACACACCAGGGACCATAGTCAAATGTTTGCCGGGGCCAGAAAGGGCGACATCAAATCCTACCTCAGACTGCTGGCTAAGGATAAGGTTACAGTTAGATTGTTATTCACGCTGGCGTTAATGACAACTGTTACCGATGGAGGTCACTAAAATTAGTGTTGCTCCGGTGTGTAAGTTTGCCAAAATGTCAGACTCCGTAATTTTTCTGGTCCCTCCCCTGATCTGACCAGTGATGACATGTTTAGCCACATGGCGTCATTCAGCCGCTGGTCGTCTAGGTGGTGTCCTGAAAACAACGTGGGCTACATTAATAATTGGCAATCCTTTTTGGGGAAAGCCTGGTCTGATTCGGAGAGAGCGGCATGCATCCCACTTTGGATGGTGCAACTCTTCTTTCTAGGAATCTGGCCACATTTATTAGTCCTCCAAAACCCTGACCACCCAGGGTGCAGACCAGGAAGCTGAGTTGTAGTTTAACACACATCTCTGCAGCTTCACTTAAGAGCAGCCTTTAATGCTATCTTAGACACTATTGGCTTTGTTCAAAATGTGAATAGTCCCACACATTCTCATCTTCATCATACTTTGGATCTTGTGCTGACATATTCGCATAGAATGTGAAGAAATAACAGTATTTCCTCACAACCCTGTCCTCTCTGACCACTTTCTAATAAACTTCAGGATTACTTTAACAGAGTTCTCCTCCCCCAAAAGAAGGGTTCAATTTTAGCAGATCTTTATCAGATAGTGAAGTTATAAATTTTAAAGAAACTGCTTTTTACTTTCTCTCTCCTCCTGTGTGTCGCTGAGCAGTGCTGCAGAGTGCAAAAGCTTAGTTTATTCCCCTTCACAGGTTGATGATTTTGTTGATGGGGTTGCTAGTTCTCTGCGTACTGCCTTAGACAATGCAGCTCCTTTGAAAACCGTTTGAAAATGAAAACCGTTAAAAATAGAAAGCTGGCTCCTTGGTTTAATGCAGAGCTGCGCACTTTGAAGCAAAATGCTAGGAAACTGGAGAGTGAATATAATAGTCATACCACTACCTCACCGTTGCTCCTTCCCTACTACACTTTAATGTAAAAGTCAATCCACCTGAATATGAGACATCCTGATTGTACATATGACACCTCAAATCTCTGTGCTACTACCTTGTATTTTTTTTATTTCTTATTTTTATTTTGTTTTTCATTTTGTGTTGATACATGTACACTTGCACCTTAATCCTTATTTATCTTGATTTACTGTATATATATATTGTTTATTCTTAATGCACCTTTTTCCTCCTTGTTTGCACCTTCTTTAATTACTATGCCAATATGTGACCAGTGAATTTCTCCGATGTGAGATCAATAAAGCTCATCTCATCTATTCTAAGAAAATATCGCTCGGCAAGCCTACGGGAATCCTACCTAGTCTGGAAAAATAGTTTACTGTTATATAAGAGGAGCCTTTGTAAAGCAAGAGGAACATAAGCAAAGAGGAGAATAAGAATAATCCTAGATTTCTTTTAATCCAGCTGTTAAACTCACCCAGAGCCATAGCTCTGTTGAACAAAATCCATTCCACCTGCTCTTAGCAGTAAGGATTTTATGAGATTCTTTATAAATAAGATCATAAGCACTCCTCTATCCACGATTGTACCTGAGGTAGTCATGGAATCTGAACCGGGTTTAGACTGCTTTGATCCAGTTAAACTTTCAGAGTTAGAAAAACTATTGTCTAAATCTAATCCTTCAATTTGTAATTCTTTACCATCAGGAAGTCCACAAACTGTAGTTAAAAGCCTCCAGCTGATCCAAAATGCTGCAGCCAGAGTTCTTATGAAAAGAGAGAGATCATATCTCTCCTATCCAGACCAACCTGTTAAATCCCAGAATATAATTTAAAATCCTTCTTCTCAAATATAAAGCCTTAAATGGCCAAGCTCCATCTGATATCACCATTGTATTCCAGCATCCAGCTGCCATGCACGTGGGCATTGTCAGTTTCACTATAGCTCTGGTGAATTTCAATGGTGATGTCCTCTGGATTATTGTTGATTGTAGATGTGTCTATTAGTGTACGGAAGATGGCAGGAGGGAGGTGTTACTATAGTATTTGGACAAAAATGGCCGCTCCCAGAATCAGTGATCGCGACGAAAATTATTGACACAGCCTGGAGAACAACAAATGCCACAGATAACTTGGTACAGTGAAATGAAAACAGATTAAACTAAACAATTTTAAAACTGCTTTTGATCAGTAGAATCAATTTTTTTATCTTCTTCTACAAACATTTTGTTATATTATGATATGGGAATAATTTCAAAGAGGATTTTTCTTATATTTATATTAAACATCCGCTGTAAAATTTAACCTGTCTCTGCAAAAAGTATTGGTTTAGAAATACTACCTCTAATACCAAAAAAAGGTTTATTTTTTTAAAATATGGACCCTGAAAGTGATAAATTAAATAATTAAATTAAATTAAATAATTTATTGCTACTTGATAATAAAAGTTACTCCAAGCCTGTTTCTTTGTAAGTTATGTTATGTCTTTACTTGCATGCCTGTAATTACATTATTCTGCACAGATCTTTTTTATATATATATACCATCACTGAGGCTGTCATAAATCTGAGCTCCCAATCATTTTGGTGGCTTTTATTTTTGAACTATCAATGTTGACACCGCGGCTCTGCTGGGACACAACAGAAAGCTGCTGATGAGGCTAAAATCCTTTTTCCATCAAGAAGCACTGAAATGTGTTCTGGTAAGGCAGCTTTTAAGTGAAAGGAAACGTGATGTACTACTGTTGTGAAGTCCAGTGTCTGATATTTTAAACTTATTAAACTTTGTTTAAGTCACATTTAGATTATGAACATTCTAAAACTGCTTTAAACCAAGAAGCAGATAAACCAAGTCTTTCAAATTTACACGTTTTGTCCTGATCACATTCTGTCCCCTACCTTGTTCAAACACAGCTAAACTAAGATTTCTATATATGTATAAACATTTTAAAGTTTTAAGAATTACGACAATTCATTTTATCTTCAAATATACATACTAAAGTCCTGAGCCTTTTTATTTGCTGTCTCTTGTACTTAAGTCTTAGAAACTATGTTTCAATCCGAATACCTAAAATCAGTTTGAAATCTAAGCCATGTCGGAGGAGTGGGAGAAAAAAATCAGTTCAGAGCATTAAATATATATGGTCCAATTCTGCAGTGTTTTTGCTATCAGTGTGATGCAGAGTCTGTGACACGATTTAGAGTTTTGTAGATTTTGTAGATTTCATTTTGAAACCACTTCTGTGTATACCAAATGTTAATAACATATAAGAATTTAAGGAAACTTTGAAGTTCTCATTAATAATCAGGCAGGTCAGTAAGTAATATCTGAAATTCACCAATATTTGAATCTGTTTCATTTGAACTGAATCAACCAAACTATATTTCATTGGTATTTGTTTTTTAATATGAAAACTCTTCAAATTCATGTAAATAATGTCCATTTGTTCAACTTACAGAATGTTTTAATTTAAATCCAAGTGATTTCAAGTTTGTTTTGACAATTAAAACATAAAAATAAAATGTAATGAAAACTCAATTAACAGGTTTTTTTTTTCATTAATTTAATTAATGAGCTTTTTTTATAGCAAATTTACATAAGAAAATAAAAATGTGGATCTTAAAATTCTTCAATTTTCAAGTTAGGTGATGAAATAAGAGTCTTCAGTAATTTAGTAAAAAAATGATTTTCCTGATCATTGAAAATGTTTAAATAGGTGACTAACAAAGACAAACAAAAACAAACAAACTTCTCTATGTTTCCAGATGGACTTTTTAACCAAAGGAGAACAAAAGGTCTTTTGAGAACCAGAATATTCACATTTTGGACAAATAAAACAGGAGGTTTGAAAGGCGTGTGAAGGAAGCCATTTATGTTACAAAAGAAGAACCAACCTTAAACAGAGGGGGTAGACTCATGATTCAGCGTTCAAAAACCTACAATGCAGCAATGGATTTGATTCCTTCCCGCTATCATTGCAACCCCCAGCCCCCTGCAGGGAACAAAAACATCTCACCTGGTCACCTGGGCCAACAATTGCCCCTAAAGACACCCTTCAGAGGCACAGCCAAGTACTGGGTATTGCAGGCTAACAAAGAACCAAAAAGACTCCCCATTCCTACGGGGCAGACCCATTCATCTGGTTCAATTTGCATGTTTTCTAAGACAAGTTTTTGGGCTACTATATAAAGCTTTGAACTCAATGCTAACTCTGACATTTTTTATTGAAAAAGCTTCCTGGATGGGAGGAGAAATGTCTTCAAAATTGGAAACATAGTCCAGGGGTTTGTTTTTTATCCTTTTTTTGAATGACTATGACCTGATGACTGAGAATCTTCGCCAGCACGGTCCTATCAGGTTACAGTGATCCAGTCTGTCAGGTTACAGTGATCTGGTCCTATCAGGTTACAGTGATCCAGTCCTGTCAGGTTACAGTGATCTAGTCCTGTCGGGTTACAGTATCTGGTCCTGTCGGGTTACAGTGATCTGGTCCTGTCAGGTTACAGTGATCTAGTCCTATCAGGTTACAGTGATCTAGTCCTGTCAGGTTACAGTGATCCAGTCCTGTCAGGTTACAGTGATCTGGTCCTGTCGGGTTACAGTGATCTAGTCCTGTCAGGTTACAGTGATCTAGTCCTATCAGGTTACAGTGATCCGGTCCTGTCAGGTTACTGTCAGGTACAGTGATCAGTGATCTGGTCCTGTCGGGTTACAGTGATCTGGTCCTGTCAGGTTCTGATCTGGTCTGTCAGGTTACAGTGATCTGGTCCTATCAGGTTACAGTGATCTGGTCCTGTCAGGTTACAGTGATCTGGTCCTGTCAGGTTACAGTGATCTGGTCCTATCAGGTTACAGTGATCTGGTCCTGTCAGGTTACAGTGATCTGGTCCTATCAGGTTACAGTGATCTGGTCCTGTCAGGTTACAGTGATCTCAGGTTACAGGTCCTATCAGGTTACAGTGATCTGGTCCTATCAGGTTACAGTGATCTGGTCCTATCAGGTTACAGTGATCTGGTCTATCTGATCCAGTCCTGTCAGGTTACAGTGATCTAGTCCTGTCAGGTTACAGTGATCCAGTCCTATCAGGTTACAGTGATCTAGTCCTGTCAGGTTACAGTGATCTGGTCCTATCAGGTTACAGTGATCTAGTCCTGTCAGGTTACAGTGATCTGGTCCTATCAGGTTACAGTGATCTAGTCCTATCAGGTTACAGTGATCCAGTCCTGTCAGGTTACAGTGATCTGATCCTATCAGGTTACAGTGATCCAGTCCTGTCAGGTTACAGTGATCTGGTCCTATCAGGTTACAGTGATCTAGTCCTATCAGGTTACAGTGATCCAGTCCTGTCAGGTTACAGTGATCCAGTCCTATCAGGTTACAGTGATCTGGTCCTGTCAGGTTAC
>JAGKQL010000036.1:7369594-7437046 GCA_018398635.1 Cyprinodon brontotheroides
TTCATCTGGTCTGTTCCTGTTTGGCTGTGACTCCATCCTGGAGAGTAATATCAGCTGTGCTGCTGCCATCAACACCTTTGTTTCTAGATGTTGGAGCTTGGCCTGTGTTTCAGTGTAGTCCAGTTTCTCTGACTGTGAGAAATGGAGAAGACAAAGGAGATCGAGGAGATCGTGGTTGACTTCAGGAAAAACCGGCCTAACCACGCTACACTGATCATCAACAGCTCAGCTGAGCTGTTCTGTCGATCCCGGACTGACTGAGGATCTGTTGGTGAGGGAATTGGCAACCAATAGCAGAGAGGGGTGTATTGAAGCCCGGCTGTTCAGTTTGCCCATCAGATGCTGTGGGATGATGGTGTTGAAAGCTGAACTGAAGTCCAGGAACAGCATCCATCGTGGGTGTTCTTCTCCTCCAGGTGTGCCAGGCTCAGGTGGAGAGCAGCAGAGATGGCGTCCTCAGTGGAGCGGTTCCGTCGGTAGGCGAACTGGAACGGGTGGAATGTTGGCGGCAGACTGGAGACGATGTGTTCTTTAACCAGCCTTTGGAAGCACTTCATCATGATGGGAGTCAGAGCGACAGGCCGCTAATCACAGATGAAGAGTATAAGGGAAATGCGGAGGTGGTAAATCCTCCTCATGCAGCAGGAGAGCGGATACTGATAGGAATTTTAGCGGTTTGAAACTCGTCATAATAATATATGTGCTTATGTCACGCATAGGATCAGAAAAAAGTACCCTTTGACTTTCATTTAGTTTGTTCTAAAATAAAGAGGGAAAGATAGTTTATATGTCTTTCAGTCATCCTCTAGCAAGAAATTGGATCATCACCATCAGGCCTGCTGACAGGGGGGGACAAAGGGGTCAATTGTCCCAGGCCCAGAACAGAGGGGGGCCCAAAATTGACATTCTGACCATTAAAAATACAGGCAGAAGTATTTTTTTATGTAAATATATATATGCATTAGGTATATGTAATATGTTTTTCTTTAAATAAGGGGCCAGATAGGAAGTCCCCCAAAAAAAATTAAAAATAAAAAATGCAGACGCACATTCACACATAATACTCACATCCACTAATACCAGGACCAAGGACCCGGCGGCACCGGTGGTTGGTCCGGGGATTATCAGATGATCCCAATAAGTGAACATCAAATCCGGATGTGTGGAGGGGAGCGGTGACACCGCCACACCCACCCATCTTGTTCCTGCTTCGAGCCTGGCCCCCACCCCACACCCAGACCAGACCACCCCCAGCAAAAGCTCCCCTGGGATCAGGGCCCACATGCCCCGTGCAGGCCACCCAACTACAGCCCCCCCACCCCCCTAACTAATTCACCCAGCCACTACACGCCCCTCCCTCCAACCTTCTTTGGGGAGAGTACCAAAAGAGGGTGCACAGTCCACCCCCCCTTTGGGAGACAGGCGGTGCCAGTGCACCCCTCCAATTGACAACCCAGAACCCTCAATGTCTAAATGCGAGAGGGTATGGGGGGAGCAGAGCGTTGAGAGGCCCATGAAATAAGCCCCCCAGGGTGCCCTTGACCCCCCCCCAGAAAATGCCCTACATAGATGTGTGTTGTGAAAATGTTGTAGATGGAAGTGTCTAAAATACAAAATAAAAATTGGGGTGGGGGATGTCATCAGAAGATGGGGCCCTCCAGAAACGACCCCCTCCCCAAAAACCTACATGTGTGGCAGTGTGTGATGGAGCAGGCAGAGGGAGGGATTCCGGGGATGGTGAGCAAAGGACTGGGGTGTTTACTGCACTCCCAGGGAGCGAACTCCCCTGCTGACTCCAATAGGCACCCCATTCCCCGAGAGCCTCACCTGAGAGGGGGAGCCCACGAGTCGCACCACCTTAGCCTGGGGGCCAGGGACTGGTGGCAGGGTCCACAAGTCAGCTGGCCACAGGGCCGACACCGACACCCCCCCTTCCTGTTCATTCCCCCAAAAAAATGAGGGGAGACAACTCTGGCTGGCCAGCTTGCACGCACCATGCAGAACCCTGACCCCGTACGAAGCCCCCACCAGAGGACGGCACAGACCAGGGCCGAGACTCAAAGCCGTTTTAAGATCCTCATCCCTCCACCACCACCCCCTGCCCCCCCACCGGAGATGTGATCCCTCCCCTACATTCAAACCACACACCAGACATCCAGGCCAAGATCATTCCCACTTCCCCTCCCTCCCCTTCCCCCACTAGCAGGGTGCAAAACCCTGAAGGGGTAAGCATCTGCCAGAATGTATTAATGTTCATGCCCCCGCCCCCCCCAGCCCAACAGGCCCCGAGGCCCCCCAGCACACCAGAGGCCCCGCCAGGGCTGGAGAGCGAGGTGTACACTGGCCCAGATCCCAAGCAGCACTCCCCACAGAACCCGAACCCCCGACGCCCCGTCGGGGCACCCGCCATGTGCTCACTTCTGCCAAACTTAGGTTTTGTTGGAATGATTAGACTGATTGAACCTTCCAAAGACTTGAGTCGCTGTTCACCTCGGCCCATTTTCCGGTTTCTCACGACCCTGAAAAACAGTTTATTTTTGAGGTGGATGCAGTTAAGGGGTTAGGGTGGTCCTCAGTCAGGGGGCTAAAGATGGGGAAGCTTTCAAGTGCTGAGAGGAACTATGATATCGGAGACTGAGAGTTGGTGGCGGTTAAGCTGGCTCAGGAAGAATGGAGACATTGGTTGGGGGGTTCCAAGGCTCCTTTTCTGGTTTGGACTAACCACAAGAACTTGGAGTACCTGAAGTCTGCTAAAAGACTTTATCCCAGACAGGCGAGCTGGTCACTCTTTCTTTGGTCAAATACATTCTTCTCTGTCTTAAAGAACCCGGAAAAAGAATGTTAAAAGGGAACACTGTTTTTTTTTTTTTTTTTTTTTTTTTTACATTGGGTCCTTGATTTTACATTATTCCATCATGTTCTACTCCCCATATGAGTTTATTGTCATTTGGAGCCGTTCTGAAAATATTCCGTTAGGTTATATCCAAGTAACGCCTTCCTATGTGCAACGACTTGAAGGCACAAACTAAACTGTTCATCATTTATTCTTTATGGTACGCCAGCATTCAGAACATGGAGGCCAATCACTGGCCCCCAGACATCCGCCGTTAGATTTTTTAAAAACAGAGCGGAGTGTGTATGACGCCATCCGCGTGGCGGACTGGAGTTGTGACAGGCAGCTTGGGCCACAGGCGGCCACGCTCTACCCCTTCTATTCATTCTAGCTAATCTGAATCATTCATCTGGAGAGCGAGATCATCTGTGGTAGCAGCACTAGACATCTTCCAGACATGTGAAGAAAACTAGCAGCAGTTCAGCGGACAGGATGAATGAATGGTAGCCGGCGGATGACGCATTTTTTACTTCCTTTACCTTTACCTCTGCCTTTTACTTCCCACCCACATAATTATTTAACAAGGCGGGCACTAGGTGGAGGCATTAAACTCCCTCGACCCAGAACAAACTATATAAAATCCACAGTGTATTATAAAGCCATATGTCGCTGGAACCAACTGCCAATAACCAGAACAGAACAAGCTTCAAAAAGAGAGAGATACTTCAGAGCTACTGCAGATGATATGATGATCTAACCTGTGTATATATGTTGTATATTTCTACTCTTTTTCATGTTCCTCTATTATTTCCTAATGGGATTTTTTTTTAATCGTTGTTCATAATGAAATGTAATTTCTTTATGTGAGAACCCCAGGAAGATTAGTGGCCATTTATTTGGCAGCTAATAGGGATCCTAACAAAACTAAACTAAACTAAACCTGTACGTTCCATCTCCAGAACACGTCTGTCATCCCTTCATCTACTCTCCGTCTCTCAGACAGAAACATCCAGATGTGAACAGATGAATTCAGAGCCAAACATCCACCTTTAGTGTGAGAACAAAGCCAAGGACCTGCTATGGAGGAAATGAAGGAAAGTCTGAACGTTAGAGAAGCTTTGCTGAACAACCATCCATTTTCTGTTCCGCATCTTATTTTTATAGTAGATTGATCTCACATAGAGTCATTGACTGTTCTTCCTTTGGACTAACAAAATAAACCAGAGGCCCCTGGATCCCCACATGCCAGCTGCAGGGGGAGGCGTCGGCAGACTCTTTTCACAGGGTACTCCCTATACTCCCTTCCATGCTACATTATCAGAATCAGAAGTACTTTATTAATTCATTAGTGGGAATTATTTTCTTGCCTTTCACCCGTTTACAGCACAGATAGAGCAAAATAAAATATACTATAATAATAAAGAATAAAATAAGTAAAATTACACCCCTCCCCTATAAACACTGTAAAATAAGATACAAGAATAAATAAGATAAGGTCTCAATATATAAAATGTAATGTATTCCCAAATGCTGCTTATTGAACATGACCATGTTATTTTGCATAGTGAAGTAATGTAATAAATAAATAATGAAATAAAAAGACTGTCTTAGAGATGAATTGTACATTTTAATGGCCAAAGGTAGAAAGGACTTCCTGTGGCTCTCTGTTGTGCGGCGTGGTGATATCATCAAATCACTTCCTGTTTCATTTTCTACTTACTAATGGTCTCGTCGCTCAGTACCCCCCCACCAGCAATCAGTTCATTCACCTCCTCCAGTTTAGTTCTCAGTGATGCAGCTTCCATTAACAAGTTAATCTTCATCCTTTGTGTCAGCGTTCCAGCCTTTGCCTTTTTTGATGCAGGTTGAGTTTGGACCTGCCTTCGTTGTTTGGTAGCTCTGCATCGATCAGATTTTTGGTGTATGACCCCAAGACTGTATTAAAGGAACTTAAACCAACTGTGTTTAAGTTTGCATTTGAATCCTCCAAAGCGTACGGCAGCCTCGCAGTTTATGCAGCAGCTCATTCCTCTTCCACTACCGCCTTTCCTTCCATCCTGTCCTCTAACCCACATCTTTCAGCCTTCTTAGGTCAGCCTTTGAGGCTGCTTCAAAGCATCCGCAGTTTTCTCTTTGGCTCGCTGACCTGCTGACACTCTCAAAGATCAGAGGTAATACTGGGCCTCTCTTGCCTTCACTCCCTCCGCAGAAAATAAAGCTTCTTTTACTCTTCCCCATCAATTAATAATACACCCCCCTGGGTGCCGTAGCTTGTGTATATAAGCAGCAAAGATAAGACCACAAACAAGATCTGCTTTTGATTTTTTTCTCTCACTCCTATGCATAAAATTTGTTATTCATTTCTAGGGAGAACAGATTTACTGATGGGCAGGCAGGAACACATTTCCTGGCTTCCCCGGGGGGCATTGTTGCAGACTCCTGTCATATTTACTCTGTAATTGATTTTTAAACAAGCTTGCCTCTCATTCCTGCGATTTTTTATTCTTAAAATCTTTCCTCCATTTCCAGCAGCAATGGATTCACCCAGTCTCAGTGTATACCTCTCTTCCTAATAAAATACACATCATGATGTCTGCATTTCACTCATCTTTATTACACATCTGGTCGTCTCAGACCCCTCTTGGTGTTTGGCAGAAATTCCTTCCTGGAAATATAGAAAAAGGACAGAAGTAAAACACTGGGACATAATAAAGTTGTAGAAATGGGAGAATGACAATAAAATTATTACAAATACCAGGACAATTTCAGCTGAACATAAAAATTAATCAGTGCTCTTTTAACCATCAGGTATGACTGCATTTACATAAAACCGTTAGATATATTTACAGCACAATTATTTGGCTTGATTCATTTTTTTTATATAAACCCAACTGATAAACATGTGATCTCATGGCTCTTTACAGAAACAATTCAATCAGATCAATAGATTCAAAGGTTCAATTCTATTCAGTTTATTTCTATAGCTCCCATTCACATCGTGTCATCTCAGGTCACTTTCCAGTTCACCAGATCATCCAGTCAGATTGATTCAAAGTTTTCTATCTAAGGAAAACCAGCTGATTGCATCGACACTCATTGACTCTTCAGCAATCCCTCACACTAAGCATGCTTGTTGTAGCGACATTATGGAGAGAAAAACTCCCTTTGAACAGGAAGAAACCTCCAGCAGAACCAGGCTCAGTGTGAGCGGCCATCTGCTGAGGCCAATTCACTGGGGTTCAAGGAGACAGAAGCAGACATAGAAAAGAAGCATAGATACAAAAGGCAACTGTCAACCAGCTCCACAGGCGGCCCGTCCCAGGAAACACACAGCCAGGCAGACGAAGCTCCCGAGCCAGCTCCCATGTCAGAGGATGAAGAGAGCACATCCAGTTAGTCACAGTCAGAGAAACAGGACTACACTGGAAAACAGGCCAAGCTCCAACATCTAGAAACAAAGGTGTTGATGGCAGCAGCACAGCTGATATTTCTCTCCAGGATGGAGTCACAGCCAAACAGGAACAGACCAGATGAAGCTACTATGAGAAAAAGCAGAGAGCAGAACGTTAGAGATTGAACTAACAGATTCTGCAGAGTGGGAGAATAGAGATAGAATGAAGCAGAATGATGAAAATGGGGTCCCTATGTCTTTTCTTGAATGTGACTTGGACTCTGTCTTCCCACCAAGCTGCTCTCTGGGTGGAGTACAACCTGCAGTAGCAGCCATTCAAAAATTTCCCCTACCCAGTCAAACATGATACAATAATTTATGTGGCAGCAGACACACCTGAAAAAGCCTCTGATCTGTTAAACAGACAGTTGTGCATCTTATCAGAGTGGCTCCAAAATAACTGCTTAACTCTGAATTACACCAAGACTGTCTCCATGTGTTTTTCCCTTAAGAAAATTATAAACAATGATCTCAAAATAATTATTAATCAACATGAAATAAAGCCGGCTGGTGAATTTAAGTATCTGAGTGTAGTTTTAGATTCAAAATTGAAATTTGATGCCCATATTAAGAAAATGACAAAAACTATAAAGACAAATATAAACTGTTTTTGAATGATTCGACCATATGTATCAAATCAAGCTGCACAAGTATATTTACATGCAATGATTTTATCCCATATGTCTTATTGCGCCATCGTTTGGGCCCAGGCCACAAAGTCTGTTTTAAAACCTTTACTCTCACTTCACAAGCAAGCATTAAAAATATTCGATCAAAAACCAGTGAAGTGGCATCCCTGCAAAATTATTAAAAAACACAATATGATGACATTTGAAAATTTTATAAATTTCTCATTTTTAAAAGCTATTTTTAAATGCCTTAATGGTCTTGCCCCTGAGGTAATCTGTAAATTTGTTTTAAAGTATGCAAATGAAGGAATCAGGACCAGAGCTGGAGCTAGTGGGAACTGCAGGATTAAAAGATGTCGGACGTCTATGGGTCAGTCGGCCTTCTCAGTGAAAGCATCACATCTCTGGAACTCTTTGCCTCTGGAGCTTAAGTCACAGACTGATATTCGACTTTTCTCCACAAGATTCAAAAAATGGCTCAAAGACAATCAAGAGTGTGAGCACTAAACTGGCTTGTACTGTACATTTTTGTTTTAACTTCTCTTGTTTTTTTTTGTGTTTTTATGCATTTGTGTGTCGTTATTAACCTCCCTCCCCCTCAATGCTAACACCTTTTAAAAGCCTCTAACCAGGGACTTAAGGCTGCAAACTAGCTCCACGGGCCACAAGCCTTATGTACTTAGACATCCGCCACCTGTTTGGTTGCAATGTTTCACCTGTACTCTGTCCCTGTCAAACAAACAACAAAAAATAAATAAATAAATAAATAAATAAATAAACAAATAAATAAATAAATAAAATAAATAAATATAAAAAACACCAGCAGTATGGCAGCCCACTATCCTGCAACTCCCAAAGCAGCAGAAACCCTCCAAGTTCCAGCCACTCGGAGTGACCCCCTCTTGTGTATTTTTTGAACTGACTCCACCCTTCTCACTGAATTACAGGGTCTGACCAGGGAGATGGCGCTTCTCTTTAGATCTTAATGTCCACAAATCATGAGAGAAAGAATATTTTTAGTACAAAGATTGATAGTTTCCAAAGGATGGGACCAGCCTAGGACCCATCAAGGAAAGTGGGGAAATTTTGATTGGCTACTATTGTATCTGTTTATATTTTGGTTGCCACATATTAATTTATCTTTGTTTTTGAGTACACTCAAGATACTCTTTTCATACCTCTAAATGGCAGACCCAAAAAAGGTGGTGTGTTGCTGTAAACAGGTACTGCATGGGGGTCACGAAAGTTTTAGGTGATTAGACTTTTTATATTCCCCCCTGCAATTTTTTCCACTAATTGAAATGTTCTTTAAATCCACATTAACATGAATCCAACAGACTGTAGTAAACAGATAAATGGAGGCAGAAGATGTCTCCTTCAGTCATCAATGCTCACATTCAGAGAGACACACAGGAGCTCTTCAAGCTGGGCACCGCTTTCATTCACAACACCTGTCCCATCAACCAGGAATCAGGGATACTTTGATAATCACAGGGAGAAATTACTTTAGTTACATTACTCCATCTGTAATAGAGGACTATAGGACCAGTTTGAATAGAACACAAATTCATACAATATATATAAAACAGGGGGTCCCCGCTCCCCATCTCGGCCATCAGTTTGGGGGTCCTTGGCCTGGAAAACTTTGTAGACCCCTGGTGTGGTTGATAGTTTTTCTACAATAAGAGAACATGAACGTAGTTAAGGACTGTAACAATTGATAAGATGTATATGTTACATTTCTAATTTATAAAGTTGAGGGAGGGCAGAAATAGGGAATCCAGGGAGGAGATACCGCAGAGAGACCATCACTCCAGAGGTCTTTGTGTCAGGATTCCTGTCTGTGTATGTGTTTTTTCTGTGTTTGTCTCCCTTCCTTCACCAGGAGGCGCCTGGTTCTGGTCCGTCTCCCTACACACCTGCTTTGAGTTACCTCGTTAACAGAGTGTTCTTAAGCTGCTGACTGCCACTAACCTCGACGCCTGAGTGTTTGCCAGTGTTTTGGGTACTCTCAGCCAAGCTGAGCTGAGTTGAGTCAAACTGGAGTTCCTTGTCATCAGCCTGAGTTTAATCTTTGTTTTTGATTAGGCTCTGCAGGAAGTAGCATCCTGCAAACTGGATCTTTCGGACCTTCTCCCCTGGAAGGAATAATATCTGAGCTTCGAGTCGAGTTGGAGGATTCAAACTAGAGTAGTTTGAACCCACTTCCCCTCAATAGATCATTTGAGCTTCTCACACTGAGGTAAGGATTCATCTCCACTACGACCGCCGGTTCAAGTACCGCAGGAAATCTGAGCGCAGTCAGCTTCTCCGCTCTCTCGCATACAAACTACCACATTCTGGGTAAACCCTGTCCGACCTCCACCGAATCAGACAAACACTGAACCAACAGCACATACAGACTGGAGTCAAGAGTCAGCAACTTCTCTGAAAACGCGGAGTTATCTACCAAATTCTCAAATTCTCTCCAAGTTCGAGAATCAAATTCTCCTACTGAGCCTGAACTAAACGCAGTGTTTTCCCCTCACCTTTCAGTTCCGTTGAGCAGTGTTCAGAGCAACACTGGATTCTTCACAAACTCCTAAATAAACCTGTTTAAACCTTTCCCCTGGTCTCTGTAAATTGGTCTCTCTGCATGTAGGTCCGAGCTCTTTATAAAATCATGACACTTTGATAGTATCTGTGCAGGGGACATCAGGGCACACTGTGCAACAAAGCATGGTCAGGTTTGGATGTTGCTGGCTAAATATATTTTGGTTTTTATTAATATAATATATATCTGTTTTTCTGTTATTCTGTTTTTTTGTTTTTGTTTTTTTTACCTTCAATTAACATAGACTTTGAGCTTCAAGTGATTCTCAAGTGAGTCTTTCATTGTGACTTGTTTTTCAGTAGATTACCCATTTTCATTTTTTCCCCCACACTTTCTTGTAGGATTTTCCCTGGAATGTTTAAAGAAGGACTCCATTTAAAACCTCTACAATGGACTTAAAAAAAGGCCCAAAGGCAAAGTTATACCTGTCCCATTTTGTTACTACTATTTTACACAATTTGCTCAACTAAGTTTTTTTTTTGTTAAATATAAGAGATTTTGCAGATATATGTTTTATGCATTTTCTAATATCTTTATACCCCTTTTATATGTCATTACATTTACTTTTATTTATTTTATTCCACTCTGTATTCTCATGAGTGTAGTAGTGTAGTGTTTGTTCACTTTACAGATAATTCAATCTGAAAAACTCTCACACACAAAGAGAAAAGAATTAGGAGAAATTTATTGATACAATTACTTTGTCTTTGCGCTCAGAGACCTGCAGGTGCAGGAAACATAGCACTTAATTTTGATAGATATGCATGAACAGGAGCAAGAATAACAGGGACTGTTTCCCCCAGGCCTGAAACTGGTGGTGGTGGAGGGAGATAGATGGAGTTGGTCAGTCTGTAGACCGCCTGCTGGTTGGAGAGACGGTCTCACGCTGAGCTGTATGGGGGAGATCCAGTGGACTGGGCGTGAGGCTGATACTAGAGCTTCACTCAGGACCTGGAAGATGGAATTTCCAGCTGGATAACACAGGTTGAGAGAACCTGTCCATGATGAGCAAGCATGAAGCTTCTAAGCGGGAGAGGAAAAACTCCCCGCTGGGAAGAAACCTCTGGCAGAACCATAGGCTCAACATGGCGGTCTCTCTGCCGAACCGGTTAAAATGAGACAGGGAACGCAGTAAGAGTCCAGGAGGAATGACGCTTCTGACCGAGAAAGCTTTAGCTACGATATGGTGGAGGAGGGGCTGGAGGGGTTGGAAACGGTGTCATCTGAATAAAGTCACAGGCGCATCCACCCGCCTGCCCACAGGAGCAGAAAAGTGCGGATCGGAGGCCTTTTAAAATGAGCTTTGGATGCCGATTGGCTTTCGTGGAGGTGTGGTTCAAAGCTGATTGCTGCGCGACGCCGGCCTAGGCTCCATTAAAAAAAGAAAAAAATTAATAAAGAAAAGAAACAGTTTTGAAAAGTTCAATGTTTATTCTTTTCCTGCGTTGTGTGTTTCTAGGGAACAGAGCGTGCAAGCAAAGAAAACCTGACGCTTTTTTAGGTAATAACTGAACATTCATGTTGTTTACCCTTATCCTAAGGCTACCAAAACGAAATGGATCCCCTCAACAACTTGGCTGCGCCTAGAAATTCTATCCATAAAAGTTATGAACAGAATTGGAGACAAAGGGCTTACTGCCGGCAATGCAGTCCAGGCTCTGACAGTGGTCATACAGAAACCTAACAGCCCTTATAAAAGCGCTATAATCTATATAATACTCTATAATCCCGGAGCACTCCCCACAGGACCCCCCAAGGGACACGGTGGATTGCCTTCTCCAGATCCACAAAACACATGTAGACTGTTGGGTCAAACTCCCATGCAGCCTCCAGAATCTTGCTGAGGGTGTAAAGCTGATGCAGTTTTCCACAGGCAGGATGAAAACAACACTGCTCCTCCTAGATTGAACTATCAATGGATCCTCCTTTCCAGAACCTTAGGCTACCAGAGAGACTTAAGAGTATGATTCCTCTAATGTTGGAAAACACCCTCCGTTCCCCTTTTTTAAATAGAGGGACCACCACCTTCCCTAGATGTCCACGCAAAGTTGCAGAGTTATGTTAACCAACACAGCCCCACAACATCCAAGGCAAGGCAAAAGGCAAGGCAAACTTATTTGTATAGCAACATTCAGTACAAAGACAATGCAAAGTGCTTTACATGATTAAAGTATAGGAAAATGGGAATTGGCTTGATACACTGATAGCAAGTCTGTGATGTATTTAGGGTGCTAAGCCATTCAGAGATTTATAGACTAACAGAAGTATTTTAAAGTCTATTCTCTGAGATACAGGGAGCCAGTGTAAGGACTTTTAGAACTGGGGTGATGTGCTCTACTTTCTTAGTCTTAGTGAGGACACGGGCAGCAGCGTTCTGGATCAGCTGCAGCTGTCTGATCCACTTTTTAGGCAGACCTGTGAAAACACTGTTGCAGTAATCAATTCGACCAAAAATAAACGCATGGATTAGTTTTTCCAGATCATGCTGAGACATTAGTCCTTTAATCCTGGAAATGTTCTTCAGGTGATAGAAAGCCCACCTTGTAATTGTCTTTAAATGCTTTTGGAGGTTCAACTCTGAATCCAGCACTACACCTAGATTTGGGGCCTGATTAGTGGTTACTAGCTGAAGCTTACTGAAGCTGTGTGCTAACTTTTAGATCTCTCCTCTATTGGTCCAAATATTATTACTTCAGTTTTGTTGTTATTCAGTTGAAGAAAATGATTATGGCACATCCAGGCATTGATTTCTTCTAAGCATTTCCTCAGTGCTTGAACTGGTTCATAATCACCTGGTGAAATGGTGATGTAAACCTGTGTGTCGTCTGCATAGTTATGGCAGCTGATTTTGTTGTTTATTAACTGAGCCAGAGGGAGCATGTAGATATTGAGTAGGAGGGTACCCAGGATGGACCCTTGGGGAACCCCACATCTAGAGCCTTAAGGACCTCAGGGCAAAGCTCATCCACCCCTGAGGCCCTGGAGCTTTTTAACCACCTCAGTGACCTCAGCACCAGAGATGGGAGAACCCAACCCGGAGCCCCCAGGCTCTGCTTCCTCAATGGAAGACATGTTGGTGGTATTAGATTAGATTAGATTAGATAGCATTTATTGTCACTGAACAGAATTCAACGAAATTTCCATTGCAGCTCCCGTGCAAAAGGTCAAATATATACAGTACAGACAAAGGCAAACACACAACAATAATAATAACAACATACACAACTAAATCAACCAAAGGCACTCAGCTATGGTTGGGGCTATGGGGGGGGGGAGGAATATGTATGTGTGTCTGCGAGGTTATGATATGTGTGGGAGGGGGGGACGGCAGGGAGTAATGGCTCTGACGGCTGTGGGGAAGAAACTGTTTCTCAGTCTATTTGTTGTAGTCAGTATATTCCTGTACCGCTTGCCTGATGGCAGCGGCACCTGTATTGAGGGGGTCTTCAAGGTACTTTTCCCACCGACACACTACGTCCTGAGGTGAGGTCAGCAGCACACCACCCCCACTATAAATAGTGTTGGTACTGCAGTGTTTCCCGCTTCTGAGATTGTGGACCAGAATCCCTTCAGAGCCATGCAGAAGTCGTTCTCCATGGCCTTTCCGAACTCTCCCAACTCTGTTTTTGTCTCAGTGACCAGCCGAGTCACCTGTGATTCCCAGTACACAGCAGCTGCTTCTGGAGTCCCAAAGGTCAATAAAGCCTGATAAGACTCCTTCTGCAGCTTGACAGCTTCCCTCACCACTGGTGTCCACCAGCGTGTTAGAGGGCATGCACCAACAACCTTGCAGCCACAGCTCTGACAATAAAAGCACAGAACATGGTCAACTCAGACTCAATGTCTCCCACCTCACTTGGAACGTGTTCAAAGCTCCCCCAGAGTTGGGAGTTAAAGCTCCTCATGGGGGGACTCTGCCAGCCATTCACAGCAAACCCTCACAATATGTTTGGGCCTACCCGGTCTGACCGGCGTCCTCCCCCACCATTGCAGCCAACTCACCACCAGGTAGTGGTCGGTGGAGAGCTCTTCTCCTCGCTTCACCTTAGTGTCCAAGACGTGCAGGTGCAGGTCAGATGAAATGATAACAAAGTCGATCATTGAACTACAGCCTAGGGTGTCCTGGTGCTAAGAGCACATTTGACACCCTTATGCTTCCATGACGAGCACAGAAGTCCAACAACAGAACACAGCTGCAATTCCTCGCAACAACGCCTCCCCAGGTCACACTGTCATTAGCCACGCGTGGCGTTGAAGTCCCCCAGAAGAACAAGGGATTCCCCCGGAGGGGCACTCTCCAGTACCCCCCCTAAAGACTCCAAAAAGGGTGGGTAATCTGAACTGCTGTTTGGCGCATAAGCACAAACAACAGTCAGAACCCATCCCCCCACACGTATGCGGAGGGAGGCAACCCTCTCGTTCACCGAGGTGAACCCCAATGTACAGGCACCAAAATGAGGGGCAACAAGAACGTCCACTACTGCTTGGCGCCTCTCATCAGGGGCAACTTCAGAGTAGAAGAATGTCCAGCCCCTCTCAAGGAGACTGGTTTCAGCGTCATACATTGAGGGAAGTCCAACTATCTCTAGCCGGAACCTTTCAACCTCGCGCACCAACTAAGGCTCTTTCTCCACAAGGGAAGTGAGATTCAACGTCCCAAGAGAAAAAGAGTGAACCACTTTTTAAACAAACAAATAAGTAAAGAGGAAGTTCCTTATCACAACCCAACACAACTGACAGGGAGCTGCCCTATCTTATGGTGAGTTTTTAATCAATTTGTTTAATTTGGATTGAGCTGATCCTGTGATAAATGTTTGCTTCATGTCCAATTTAAAAAAATAATCATTAAACAGAAGTAAGACAAGATCACTGTTTACTGCTGGTATAAGTAAAATAGACTCGGATTGAAAACGTCTTTTAAGGTGCTAATATGGTTCAGTGGTTCTCCAGGGTTCAACAAGGATTCATTTAAAGATGTTTTGCAACTGATTGGTTACCTTTAGTTTCTATTTAAAAAAAGTTAGTTATATAAGTTGTGTTTCTGATTTATGGTTGTGTTTTATAAGCATAGACTTCCAGGCTTAGGTGTGCTTTTCTTCACAAGAGGTGAATCCAAACAGCGGGTTAAAAGAAGCATCATGGCAAAACCACAGAGAGAGGAAGGAGATAAATGGTGCTAGAGGCAGAGGGATAAATAGTGGGGAAATCAACACCATGGAACAGTTTAGCAAGTTCTTTGGCTTGATGAGATCAACAACATAGCCTACTGATCCATTTTACAACTTGACAGCCTACTCTCAAAATTGCACTTACCCCCGCAGGCCCGATTCAGTAAGGCAAGCAAACCAAGCAATTGCTTAGGGCCCTAAGGTGGCCTTGGGCCGAAGACGATGGCTGGCCTGGTATGAACTGAATTTAATGACAAATAGGATGAGTGCCCATTTAAGTCCAGTTAGACATGGCACACTGTTATCGGAATACACCTTAAGGGGGTCATCCCCCTGCAACTGTCAAGTCACCCAGCCGGGTAGGGTCAGGGATAATGTCTTCTTGAATGCAAATATAAAGATAAATTATCTGTCAGGGAGCCAAAAGAGAAAGAAAGAAAACAAGACAGTGGTAAATTATAATCTAGACTGGATAGAACAACCTTCTGTCTCTTCTTTATAAAAATGTTTTAATTTCGTGGAAGGTAGGCTGGCACTGAAACAGCTTGTTAGCTTTGTGCGGCAGGTATTTAAGGGAATAATATAGCTACATACAACAGCTAAATGTTTTTATTTGTTTTGATGAAGGTGGAAAAGCTTGTCCTCCGTGCCAGTTATATACTGTGATATTCTATCCACAAACTGAAGGACGTAAACTCATCCTGTGTTTGCATCAACTCATTCATATCCTTCATCAGATCTGAATGTTTAATTATTTCAGTTGTGTTTATAAACCATTCTCATCTTTCATCTCTCTCTCCTGTAATTCATCATGCCAGATGGCTTTATACAGGGCTCTCTCCTATCATTCATCCCCTCATTCATCTCAGCATCATCCCCTCATTCTCCGCTCCTTCATCCCATTACCATTCACCTCACCTCACTTCACAAACTTTTGGTAGGCCTTCGCGGCAACTGGCCTACAGTAAACCTTCGCGGCTCATCTCCTCCTTAATACTCGTACTGTTCTACTTTTCTTAGCTTTCATTTCGGTCTCTACCTTCTGAGCATGCTGTCGTATCGGCCTCAACCTCTGCAATTTTTGGGAGGGAAACAGCCCTATTCTTTGCTCCTATTCATGCATATCCATCAAAATTATACACGATATGTTTCCTGCCAAGGTCTGGGCGCAAAAGACAAGTGATTATATCAATAAAATTCTCCTAATTGTCTTTTCTCTTCGTGTGAGTGTTTCAGATTGAAAGGATAAACATCTTCAGTCATCACCTGCAAAGACAGATGTAAAAAGAAAAGCCCAACCAATGGATTTGGTAAAAAGAACAGACTTGTTCATTCTCAAGATTGACAGCTGTCCCTGCATGCACCGTGGTTCTTTTCTGTTGTTGTTGTTCTATAAAAAGTACATTTTTGGATCATTTGGGTTGAGAATGTTATACTTTTTAAGCATCATTATACGGCCCATTTACTGCTTTAGTGCATAATAAAAAAAAAAAGTTCAGATGAGAAGGACCAGAGGAAGTTCAATGGACCTCCGAGGGTAACAGCAGCCAGGGCTAACGTTAACCCGTGTGTGCAGCAGCTTTTTTTTTTTTTATTTGGCAAAATGTTATTTTGATTTACTTTTATCTGAGTGTGTTAATCATTATCCCCCACTAAATGAAGAAAAAGTTATTTTATTTATTGTATATGTCTAGAGACTATTAATAACAGGAGGTGAAATGCAGTTCCAGACGAGCCGAGCGTGTGGTGATGTCTTTGGTACGCTTCTGTTCCGATTGGCCCAGATTTATGCTGTGTGCTGCCATTCTTCCTGAGTCCAGACTTTCCTGTGTTCTGCTCAGAAACAGACTTGGCGAGAACACAAGTCCGTACTCGCGTCTTATGAATTGAGAAACGACCATAGTCCCAGAGTGTCCTGGGTCGTCCCCTGGGTATTCTCCTGGTGAGACCTGGCTGGAAACTCTCAAGTTGTCCAGGGGGAATCCGAAAAAGATATCTGAGCCATCTAAGCTTACTTATCCTCCCAGTTCCCCCAAATTACCAAACTCCTCACCCTAACTGTAGTACCCCTTTTACATTGGCAGGAAGACCCACTGTTGGCCTAGGGGTTCCAGCAGTGCACTGTGCCCTGAGAAGGTAGCAAGTACCCGGTTCGATCCCCACAGCCTCCACTCTGCCTCCTTGGACAAGACCCTACATTTGATAACCCATGTTTGAAAACGACGCATTAACACACCGTTTTCTGAGGGAAAGAGGCTTAAGGGAGAGACCAGACATCCTGCAGAGAAAGTTAATTTCAGCTTACTGTATCTGGGATCTCATTCGTTCAGTCATGATTCAGATTTATGTCCATAGGTAAGGGTAGGAACCGAGCGGTAAATTGAGAGCTTTGCCTTTTCTCTCTTCACCATGACAGACCGGTGCAGAGTCTACACTACAGCAGCAGCAGCAGCACTGATCAGTGTACCGATCTCCCACTCCCTTCTCCCCTCACTAATGAGCAGGACCCCAAGATACCCAACTCCTCCACTTAGGACTGAAAGTCTCCTCCAACCTGAAGGGGACAATTTATTCTATCAGTTTATATAAGATCTGTTCAACATAATAAATGGAGAGCAAAGTTATAGTTGTTGTCATTTTTTTTCTCCTACTGATCTGAAAATTCAATCAATCATTTATTCCCATAAATAATTACTTAATGCACATCCAATCACTGTACAATGTTTTTTTTGCTTGTTCAGAACCTATTGAAATAACTAATCATTTATCATTACTTTTAAAGAGACTTATTGATAAAGATGTGTCATTGTTTAAGTATAATCTATAGTTTTAATAAGTTTGTTGCATTTAATGGCTCACTAATTAAAATTTGAAGGCATTATTTCACCAACGATTTATATTTATGAGTCATTTATTTAGTGGTTTATGTATTTTGAATTATGGATTTGTAGGATTTGTCCTCAATGCAGTACATGCATTTCTGGGGGGGTCATCCATTGCTTATTGTGCATCATTTACTGCCATGAACTGATGTTAACACACAGCTATCAGAGTGTAAACTTGTTCTAACAGAACTCCCATGGCAACTAATAGTTTAAATCTGATGATTAAGTTGCTTTAAAATTATTGCAATAGCTATAAAGGTTGGTTTTAACCAGACTTTGAGTGATATGCAATGTTAACTAAAACTAAGCTAAGATAAACTTAGACTTTTTTTCTTTTAACTACCATGTCAGTACACTAAACTGAGCTACTGAACCTGGAACCAGGTAAATAAAGCACAGAAAACAGGAAGAGGACAACAGAGAGAAGGTGGTGTGGGGGGGTGTATGGGGGTGGGTGCAGGGCTCTTCTAATCAATCTATGGAAGCATTGTAAAATCAATGCTCTGTATAATTAGGGCAATCCAAGGATACAGAAAAAAAGCAGCCTGCTCTGCATTTTGCCTCCGTCTGCACTAAGTCTTAGCATTCTCCTGTAACAATGCATTCATTCTAAACGGCTTTAGGTCACAGTTACATTACGTTGAATTGGTTGAAATAATTGGAAAACCATAAGGTGTGCACTGTATGACTTGTCACTAAGTGCAATAGCCTTAACGTAAAAATTTTCAATGATTTACTTTTGCCAAACTACTGCTTTGCAATAGCTTAGAGCTTCCAGAGATGAGCTAAAATCAATACATATCAGAGCTTCTCAGCTCAGAAGCAAAAAATGAGAAGAATCTTCACCAAAACCTCCCATGCCTAAAGGAGATCTCTTCCTCATGGCATCTATTCAGATTGTTTTCTTTTTGTTAGTTTTTTTTGGAAATTAAATACTCTTATCATAAAGTCTACTAAAAAAAGATGATACTAATACTGAGAATTTAAGCTGATGGTTTATTTAAAAGGGTTTCTAAACTGAGCCCTGGTTTCATGGTGTGAATGAATGCGGTGTGACTGGCTGTGAGTGACTTATGTGTTTTCTTTTGTCCTGAGGTTGGTGTATTAGAGTAACCTGAGGATCCACCAGATGGATTTGCTCCGCATATCCATCTGGAAACCTTCCGTTGAAGAAATTTTGGGAAGGGGCAAAAATACTGGTTAGCTGATTACCTATGTTGGTGATAGACGGGCCAAATAAACCAATCAGATCAACTTAAGCATATGACGCACTCAACAGAGCTTAATTTTACCTAAGAGAGGCCAACTTGATAGATCAAACTCTTGCTTTGAAAACCAGTCGGAGAAGAGCAAAACATCTTTTTCCTCTGAGAAAAGCCTCCAGAGCAGTTGTTTGCCTCTTCTTTCAGTGAAGAAATACTGTAATTCGGCATAAAACTTTGCTCGATAGCCACGCTTAACGCTAGTTTCATTGGCTGAAGCACGCCATGTTCTTTAGACTGAACTGTCTCGCTTCTCGTTGCGTCCACACCTCAACCCCGCCTCAAAGCCAACGCTGATTGGACGCTCGTTTGGTGAACGGCCAAATTTTATTTAACGGAGAGTCTCCAGACTGATCTGCGATGTAGTGAAACCTTGAAAGCTCGTAAGATCAGGATGGTCTCACCAGGCTAGTATTAGTGTACCTTAGTGCGCCTTTTAAAACTATGTGCTACCACATGCTATGGGCGGCCATTTTCTGAGTCTTAAAATCAATTTTATGGAGATCTGTTGCTCTCCTCCTCTTTTTCATAGGATTGGAACAGCGATTTTATGAGTTTCATAACTTAAGTCAGGCATCCCCAAAGTCGGTCCTCGATGGATGTGGTGCTGCAGGTTTTAGAGGTTTCTCTTTGCTCCAGCACATCTGATTTTACTTGATAGCTGATAAACAGGCTTTTGCTGACCTGCATCATCAGAATCAGCTGTGCTAAAGCAGAGAAACCTCTAAAACCTGCAGGACAGCAGCCCTCAAGGACTGACTTTGGGGATGCCTTAATTTAAGGTACACCCATATCTGTAGTACAACACTCCTATTTGGTCAAGATTTACCATTTTGTAATTAACAGACTCCAGTATTTTTCCAGCTTGTTGCTCCACCTTCTTTGTGGTAGGGGTCAGCTATCTTGCTATTATGACCCCCCCCCCCTTCACGTAGGTTAGATGAATGTAGGTTTAGGTTTGCAGACATGCTATAATGCTGTATTGTTATTACATTTGTAAACATTAACCATTGTAAGCTGAAAATATCCACATTGCTTTAACTACAGCTATTATTCCTCATTATATCTGCTGCTATTTTTGAACGTACATTACTGAATGAATTGACATTTGGCCTCCCTAAGCTATTCAAGGCTATTTAAAGGGACTCTTAGACTCCTTTTTCCTCTCTTCCAAAAAATTCTTTTAGTCTACCTCGTGCTTATTTTCTAGTAATGTGTAGTGTTTGCTTGGATGTCAGATTTCTTAATTTGGGATTATATTTGACCAACCTTCTCTAAATTCTCCTTAGGTGTGAGTGTGTGTGTGTATGGTTGTGTGTCTTTTTGTGCCTCTGTGTTGCCTTGCGACAGATTAGCGACCTGACCAGGGGGTACCCCACCTCTCAATGGTAGACTGCCGGAGATACGCACCGACCCCCCTGCAACCCTTAAAAACGACTACTCACACAGCAGTGTGTCGAATAGAGCTTGTCGCAGGTATTTTTGATCTATGCCCAATTTTGATGCGTGGTCTGCGCTATGTTATTCCACGGCACAACCCAAGAGCGACGATCACGAACTAACTAGGCTTGTGGGTATCTGTGTGTTGGTTGAAAAGCTTGTTCCCCGTCTACAACCCCTCATCCAACACCGGACGACACACAGTTCACCCGTGAGTGTTCCCCAAAGACTGACCGTGGTACTGCATGGTTTGGTTTCGGGTGCAAACCAACAGACCGTCGCTCAGAGCTACAAACTAGCATCCTGCACAGTGCCTGGGATAGTGTCTGAGGTGTGCCAGGTGTTGTGTACGGCACTACAGCCAGAGGTTCTACCATTAGGAACCAAACAGGAAATACACATAGTGTAGATCGGTTCTACAATTGACCAATCAGAGCCCTCCCTGCGACACTTTATGAGGCATTGTCTGCGGTCACCTACAATTTTGGGGAGGTGTACCAGAGTGTCTGTGGAAGGGGGGGCATACCTGCGTTAACTGCGACACACAAGCAGAACACCTGGTTTCTGAGCACAACCAGGCTTAAGCCAGAGAAAATGGATGGATTTGCAAAGTAAGGTCACCTTAACCATTTTCTCTTCTGTTTCATGTTTCATATTTTTATTATAAAAAAGAATGGATCATTTTTATTGAGAACCCACTGTTATAATAACATCAACAAAAAGTAAGTTTGCTTGATTTTGTTTCTGGTAGTGTACAAGCTGATGTGATAAGTAGTTTGTTGTAACCATTCATTTCAAGCCCAGACATCAGCATAACTGAAAAGATGGCAGAGAAGACAGAAGCCTAATAGAGAAGTGAGTTTCTGCTCCTCCCTCTGAGGAAGAAGCTGACAGTATTAGTGGGAACGTTCAGAGCGTTGAGGTGGATGAAATGGTGAGGGGAAATAGGGAAAAGAGAAAAACACTTAGATAGATTAAACACAGTGGGACGAGAGAGGAGCTTGTGTTTTTATGTGCGTATGTCTGCAAATGTGCAGCCCTGCATGTGTAAGTGTGTCCGGTGTGTGTCGGAGTGTTCTGGATCCATTTGCAGGTCTTAAGTAACAGTCCATTATAGATTAGAAATGAGTCAGCTCTTTTTTAATGTATGGAATCTGTCATTAATCTGGAGGATCTGTTTTCAATGAGAAATACATCCATCCAATGTCAGCACCAGCACTGTTTGCTTCAGTGATGCTCAGTGGTGTGGAACCCAGAAAGGGTTTAAAACTGCTGTTATTGGAAAGGAGAGTGATAAGAGAAATTGGTTACTCTATTCATCATGTTACTACCTCAAACATAACTAGCATCTTTTTGTACAGATTTACCAGGATCATATACAGTAGTAGCCATTCAAAATTTCCCACTTTCCTTGATGGGCCCTTGGCTCGTCCCCTATAATTCCTTTTTTCAGCATCAATCATTTGTACTAAAACATTATTTTGTCATGCTTTGTGGACATTAAGATCTAAAGAGAAGCGTCATCTCCTGGCCAGACCCTGCAGTAGGTGAACGGGTGGAGTCAGAGTAAAAAGATATGGATCCCCAGGGGAAGTAGGGGGTGACTCCAGTGGCTGAAGTTGGCTGCCACTGGGCTTGTGTTTAACTGGGAAGGGTAATTCTGAATTGCTGCTACCGTGTGCATTCATTTAACATCATCAGTTTTTGAGAACTAAAATGTGTCAAAGTCTATTTTCCTTATAATTCCAAAATGGTATTTTACCATAATGTAAGATTCAAAGAACCTTAGAAAATGGGCCCAGAGCATCACAGATCCTCAACTGTGCGTTTTCAGAATAGCTCTGCTCTGTTTTACTCTAGATCAATATGGACTGTTTGAAGTCCCTGTAACTACACTAGTCCCTGTAACTACACTACTCTGTATGACCGGTGTCAGAGCCTGGTCCGCATTGTCGACAGTAAGTCAGACACGTTTCTGGTAAGGGTTGGACTCTGCCAAGGTTTCCCTTTGTCTCCACTTCTGTTCTTTACCTTTATGGACAAAATTTCTAGGCAGCCAAGGTGTTGAGGCGATCTGTCTTGGTGGCCTTAGGATTACATCTCTGTTATTCGCAGATGATGTGGTTCTGTTGGCTTCACCAGGGTGTGATCTACAGCTCTAACTGGAACGGTTCAGAGCAGAGTGTGAAGCGGCCGGGATGAGGATCACTGCCTCCAAATCTGAGACCATGGTCTTGAGCCGGAAAGGGGTGGAGTGCCTTCTCCAGGTTAGGGAGGATCTACTGCCCCTTGTGGAGGAGTTTAAGTATATTGGGGTCTTGTTAACGAATAACGGGAAGATGGAGCGGGAGATCGATAGGCGGATTGGTGTGGTGTCTGCTGTGAAGCGTGCGCTGTAGCGATCTGTTGTGGTGAAGAGAGAGCTGAGCCAAAAGCAAAGCTCTCGATTTAATGAACGATCTACATTCCTACCCTCATCTATGGTCATGAGCTTTGGGTCATGACCGAAAAGAATGAGATCCCAGATACAAGCGACTAAAATGAGTTTTCTCCATAGTGTGTCTGGGCTCTCCCTTAGAGATAGGGGATGAGCTCAGTCAGGGGGAGGACTCAGACCCAGGACACGCTGGAGGGACTATGTTTCTCTGCTGGCCTGGGAGCGCCTTGGGATTCCCCCAGAGGAGCTGGCCCAAGTGGCTGGGGAGAGGGACGTCTGGGCCTCCCTACTGAAGCTGCTACCTCCGCGATCCGACTCCGGACAAGATGGATGGATATATATATATATATGGTTTTTTTCCTGCATTAAATTATAGCAAATCTCCTCCTCAGGTAACCTAAGATCTCAGTTTTGGTGAATCGGATCTAGAAGTCTTCTTCCTTTTTACTTACTATTAATGGTAGAAAGCATGTAGCTGTATCTGCCAGTTCAGGATGAATAGGAGGGAATGGAACTCAGTAGGGACTGCTGAAATGGAAGGGACGTCTGGAGTAGAACAAAAATGATGATGATGACTTGTGAATAGTGGATAGTAAAATTCCACTGAGCTTTCAAAATGGGCTTGGAGCCACAGGGAGACAGGGCATCTGTCATGGATAGGAAAATGTAGTTCGACAGGTGCAACAGGTTTTAACATAAAATTGTTAAATTCACCAGTGGGGTTTTCAGATAACAATGGTTCAGCATAACCCTTTTAAAATCCTCACTTGACAAAAAGTAAATTCTACGTTTTCAAATTCAAATATCATTTTACCTTATTTTATTTAACTAAAACAAAAAATCATGTAGATGTGGCTGTGTTTTACAGGACCAGATTTTGTCTTAATGATATATTATGTCTCTATTTTAGAACAGTGGAAGATGGATAGAAGAGGAGAGAGGAATGGGAAGAAGATTAAATGAGAGTGGAGGAAAATAGGAAGACTGATGGCTGCAGTGGTAACCCTGCTGCATATCCTGTTCCAATTATCTAATCGTTTGAGAACAGCATGTTGAACGTTTACCTAGTTATTATTGGTTGCTGTGGACAAAGCCATAAATTGATCTTTCAAACCTTTATTTGTAATGCACTTTCACAAACCAAAAAGCAACTAAACTTCTGCAGATGTGGTTAAAAGTTTAAGGGAACAAAAAACTATAAAGCACAACTAGAACAACGGAAATATTTATCGGTGCAACAGCATGCGGAGGTTGGTTCTGCAACTGGTTGGGGGGTGGGGGTAGGAATATACTTTACATATACTTTATCCTTGTATGCATAGTGATCAATACAGTCTACAGCTGTTTAAAAGTGATTTATTTATCAATATGCATTTAATTTTGAGCCCTTATGCATATAGTCCGAACGAGTGGAAGCTATTGCATCATCCTATACAGAAAAATCAAATCTGTTGACCATTGCAATTGAAAAAAGTCAGTGACCTATTTAAATAGATAGAAATGAGAAAAAAAAAAATACAGAAATATTCAAAGATCTATGTACCTTTTCAACTGGATCTTTATCCAAAAATATACAGAATGCAATGAAATATTTTCTTTGGATATAATTTAGGGATTTCTTTTTAGAAGTTAAATGAGGTCCAGTATTACCTTTTGTGAGCTGAAAGAAATAAAATCTTGATAGTGAGACAAAGATCATTTTTACACTTGGCAGAGGATGATCAGCAATATCTAGTTTATTAAGTAGCAAGAGCAGAAAGAGCCATACTGCTGAGAGCGGACTATCAGAGTGGAGCGTAAAACGCAGATTCTGAGCTAAGCCGTAATCCAAACTGCAGGCACCAGCATAATAAAAGCGAACATGTTTTGCCAGCAGATTTCAGCATTTTAAGGTAATTCAGGCGTTAATAGTTCTATGCACCAGCAGCGATGTGTCCGTCTCCCTGCCAGCTTCCAAATCAGCTTCTCTGATTGGTTGATGTGGCGCGTCCAGCAGCAAAAGTTCAATTTTTCCTACTCCAGCAGCAGCTGCGTTTGTGTTGCGCCTGCTGCTCAAAATACGCTGCGGGACAATTTGCTGCGCCTTGATGCACGTCAACCATTGACTATGCATGTAAATTAGCTGCTCCTGCTGCCTCTGCTGCTTCTGGTCTGAACATAGCATAGCATAATATAGCATAGCACCGCTGCATGCCTTTATGTTCAAACAGGACTCAGCACCATGGCTGATACTGCTCAGCAGATTACAGCACGATGATAACTTTTAAATGTCTGACCGAGCACCCACTAAAATTTATTTTACATTTATACATCTTTACAAAATCTAAATAGTACCTATCAATACTGGATGCCAGGGAAGAGGATTGCATTAAACAGAATTATTGTGCCCCAAGACAAGTGGGGGTGCACTCCCTAGTGGCGCAGACCAAAGTCCCCAGATGTTTTTTTATTGCATTCAGCCGCATACTTTGCCGTGACAATTTATACTGTAGTAGAAGCAGAACTGTGCTAATCACCTTTGAAAAAAGAAAAGGAACCACCAGTAAAGAAGAAACATGTCTGAGTACCGTAACCAGTGACAAAGGAGAGCAGCCAGTTCTTTGTCGCAGCTGAATGCGACTCTGATGCCAGTTTGGTCTTCCTCGCTAGGTTCCTCAGAGACTCGTGAACGCTGCTTTTTATGTGATCCTATACACTACTGTTTATGCTCTTAAAACGTTTGTCTAAATG
Source organism: Cyprinodon brontotheroides (assembly GCA_018398635.1). Classification (NCBI taxonomy): domain Eukaryota; kingdom Metazoa; phylum Chordata; class Actinopteri; order Cyprinodontiformes; family Cyprinodontidae; genus Cyprinodon; species Cyprinodon brontotheroides. Next base: position 7,395,023 of record JAGKQL010000036.1, read on the forward strand.
ACAGTTCAGAAAGCTAAAAGTCTGGACGCCTCCCTTGTTGCGGACACTTGAAATACATTGATGAGCAATAAACTAGTGAATATTAACACTATTTTTGTGGACTTTATGGACCTTTAGGCCTGTAGGCTCATAGACCTTCCATAACGTTCCTGTTTTGCAATAAAATAGATTACAGTTATACTTTTTCTTAAGATTTGTATTTTTCCCTTGATAAAGAATGTCCAGGTTGGCATAATTGTAGTTGTCCATCTGACAGTCAAGGTCAGAACAATAGGATCCAGTATTCAAGGCAGACAAACCTTTGTTGAAGCCTGAACCAGAGTGAGCAGGATCGGCATCTAAGGCAGGAACCTCAGCCCTTACTGAAACCGAATTAACACTTTAGTCCTAAACCTAACAGTTATTCAGTGAAAGTATCTTCCCAGGCTTTGACCCTGGGCCCTCTAGCTGTCGAAGAGCAGGGATTAAGTCTCCATCTGTGTTAATGGAGATTAATGTGCTGCAGTGAGAGCTACTCAGTGCTGCGACTCAAAGCGCCCTTGTTAATAATCACTTTGCAGCAAGAGTAAAGAGGCCGAGGCGCTCTCACTTCGCTGCGATTTTCTGTCATGTTGGGAGATCTGACGGCGACAGCGAGGTTAAGCGACCTCGGATTTTATTCCGAGTTCAGCCCCCGTTTTCCTGGCTGTTCATAAAAAACATGTTCGACTATTTAAGCTGATGCATTGGGGATTAGTTCTGACTTTACAGCCATTAGCCACCGATTTACTCTTCTTTCATATGACTGCACACCCAGCTTACTTTCACCGAGTCATGTGATATTTGCATCTTTAAGGTGGCATGCATTGTTGTTTAACATCACCATTTATATTTCCTTTTTTTTTTTTTGTGCCATAAAAGGAGGAAGAGAGAAATGATCACCACATAAATCCTAGTGGATTTGTAAACTTGTGCAAACACTTTTTGAGACACGGCGGCCTTTATTTTTCACGTGCACACACACGTTAGTGCATAGTCCAGTGTGTGTGCATGAGTGAATTTGTTGCTTGCAGCTATTGACTGTTAAGGAGTCTTATTCTTGAATGGGACAAAGAAGCCAGTGTGCCACACACAGCTCCCGATCCCCCCCCACCTAATCAACCATGATCCCAGGAGACAAAGCCCTTTGATTTGGAAGAAGAAGCAATGCTGGGACGGCTGATTGGTAGAGAGAGACGGGAACTGAAATCCGTATAGAAATCTTTTGACAATGAGGTCCAAACCTCCTTTCTGGCCCACATAAATGCCTTTTAGCCCAGCTCCAAGAGGCTGAGAGCAAAGTTAGCTCTCAGAGAAGCACAGAAAAAGGAACAAGGACTGTTGACTGTCTGAGTTTAGACGGCGATTAGTTACGGTCTGGAATATATGCTTATGATGCGTCTATCTGAGATGGTGATTCAGAGAAATCCTTTGCTTACATCATCTTAAACGGATGTTAGATCTGGGAAAAGTTGTCACAGGATTGGTGTAAGGTTTAAGGAGTTCGGCCATGTTCATAATAACTCTATTGTTCTGAGATGGCTGTAAGTAATCAGTCAATTCAATTCAGTTTATTCATATAAGCGCCAATCCACAACCCATGTCATCTCCAAGGAAACCTTCTAAGAGAAGCAAGGGAGAGAACTGGTTAAAGATTATCCTAGGAAACAAAGCTTAGGGGGCAAGGAATTACCAAAAAGGTTAACACTGTCAGAGAAACTGGACAGCTGGCAGAGGGCTTCCTTAAAGCGAATAGTACATCTGTAAAATGATTAGCCTTCATTTTCACTCAGCCCATGCTGAACAACACTCTGGAGCACTTTGATGATCATTTCAAATCGCAATCTGAGATCAGAGGAGGCTTTTGCTGTTTGTTGACATTCACACCCACGGAGGTCTATGGCGACCCACCAAAGCAGAAAGGTCTCTGAAAGTCTTCTCCCGATCTGTTCAATATTCTACCATAGCTGAACGCGCCCAATGTATTCTGACTGGGGCTTGGCTGGGTAGCTGGTCCCAGAATTTAGGCGCGCGTTATAACACCAAAACGAAGTCATCATCTTAGAATGTTTTTGTAGAGCATAAAGTTTCCAGTGTATAGGATTTCCTGAAAGCCATGAATGCTTCGCGAAGTTCACGACGCTACGGAAGCCGCAGACCAAACCAGATGAAAAGTGCGCGATTCAGCGCCTGCTCTGCCAATAATGTAAGCTTAGAAGAAGAAAATGTGCTGTTTACCTGTGCAAAGAAAGAAACAACGAAAAGAAAAATGTCTGAGGACTTCAGTGTTGAGGAAGAGCATGAGTTCTTTGCCGAGCTGAATGCGACTTTCATCTGGTTTATTCCGCCGCTGCTTCCGTGAGTCTCCGTGGAACGCTAGCCAGGAAATCCTATACACTACTGTTTATGCTCTAAAAACATTCTAAAATGACTTCGTTTCGAGTAAATTCCTGGATGCTACCCACTCAGGAGGACAATTTGGGAATACATTGGACGAAAGCAGTATGGAGGAATATTGACACGCTTTTTGTGGACTTTATGGACCTTTCTGTCTCTGGGCCATAGACCTCCATTATTTGAATGTCAGCAGACAGCAAAGAAGCCTCCCAGGATCTCCCCAGATGCATTTGAGATATCAAAAAGTACTCCAGAGTGTTGTTCAGCATGGGGTGAGTAGAAAATGAAGGCTGATCATGTTTTGGGTGTACTATTCCCTTTAAGTAGTCCACTGCCTGATGGGGAACGGGTGAAACTGATCAACCTGCCCCTCAGAGGGAAACTACTTCAGGAGGATGTCTGGATGACAATACTTGTGTGTGAAGGCGCATGTTGGGGCCTTCCATAGCTCAGGAAGGCAGTAGCCTCCAACTGGTGGGACTTCTCCTGTTTCTTTATTCCAGTGAAGGTGGTCCTGTGGATGATGCTTGGTTTCGTGGTAGATTAGAGGTTGATGTGGATGAACTATTTCATCCTAGGGCAACTCTGGATGGATGAGTTCGTTGACAGACAGTTAGGTCAGTTAGGTGCTTCAGCCAGCCAGGGCATTGCTCTCCCCTTTTTGGCATTTTGCATAAAATCACCTTTCCTCCTAACACACTGCTCACTAAAACCTTTGTGGAACAAACAAATTTCAGCTCATTCAGTCCAAATTAGCTTGAGTTATAGTCAAGATGTAAATCTATAAATTCTGAGGGTTCATCCAGAGTTTCAAATGGGTTTTCATGCAGTTTAGCAGTCTTTATTTGGGAAAAAAAAAAACATTTGGCAAGGCTAAATATTTTTTCTTTGTTTGATCACCTATAAATCAGACATTTGAAATAATGGTTCCACCTGAAAAATATTCCTCAATGCCTTTCTGTCCTACAAATACAAAAAATTATATTTCCAATTTCTAGTTTGGCAGCTAGACTTGCTTTTATTCACATATGTAATTTCAAGCAGATTTTGCTTCTAAGACCCTCTGGGCTTAAAAGCTGCAGAAACGTTGTTTTTAAAACACATTTACCTCCACATTGGCATATAAACACAAGGGAAGGCCTGAGAAACTGGAACTGCTTCGGAGTGCCATCAGCTCACCGATGCAGGTGAGCTCAGTGTTGCCAACTCATCGACTCTGTCAGTATATTAAGCAACATCTTAGACTTTTTTTGCTTAATTCTAGAAACCATTTCTTACATTGTTGGAGGCCTTGGTGGCAACAAATGCACGGATGAGTCTGAGTTTTGTGTTTTCAGCATGTAAAGTGTGAGCGAGCCCCTCCCTCCTCCAGAATACTGCAGCTGCAGCCCTGTTCTGCAGAGAGAAAGTGGTTTTCCTCTGTTCCACCACTGAACATGAGCCACACATGTTTAAAGCTTCCACTGATTCACCCCCTAAATTAAAAGCTAAATATAAATTAAAAATGTTTTTTTATCTATTGCACTAAAAGATCCTTCTTGCATTTAATTATCATGCAACCTCATCCACTGTGTCCCCCTGTATATTTTCTTTAAGCTGAATTTGTTAACATATCAGTTATTTAATTTTAGTTCAGGTTAACAAACTTCTGGAACACTATAAAATGTTTTATAAAGTTTATGTTGACTTTTAAATGTATTTGGAGTATTTTTAATCACCTTCTGTCTTGTTGATGTACCTATAGTATGGATCCTGTCACATAGACACACATCTTGTAATTCTATTTTAATAATTATTCAAAAACAATAAGGTAGTATTGAGATAGGATCCCAGTTTTAAAAAAAGTTTATTTTCATTTTTACAGATGAATTTAAGAGTTTTTCTTGAGTTCTAATTCAAATTTTATAGAAAACAGTAGTTTTAACTTAAATTAAGTGAAACATATTTAAAATTCCTAAATTATAAATATATATTGACCTCATAAGAAATAGAATTTTTATTGAACCTCATTGAAAAGAAATTTCCCTTCATGCAGCTCACTTCATATATTTGAATCTCTTGCCCAGTTTTTTTATATTTCATGCTTTTCTGGGCCCCCCATGAAAAACACGCTGGCCCCTCCTGGCCCCCTGGTACATTTGGTCTCAATCCCCCTCTGTTCCTCCCCTTCACTAGACGTGGATATACTTTAGTATATTCTGCTGTAAAATTAGTCCTATATTTTCTTTTTTTACTGGAGGATTGAACCTCTGCCGTTTCCCAGGATGCACTGCTTTGAGTGGTAACTAGGTGACTGTCAGAGAGTAACCAGAGAAACTTATGGGACTGATCCAATCAGCTCTCTGATAAACCAGTCGCAGGTTTCACCAGCAACCTCCTCCCCGCTCTCTCTTGTTGTCTGAGCAATTGAAGTAGATTTAATCCGCACGTGATGCACGAATTATTATACTGCCTGCTCGCTCGCACTTGCATTAAAAAACACCTCCTCGCAGAGTCTAAAATCCGGGACAATTTATCTGACTTGCGGGCATCAATGAACAACTATCTATATCAGGGAGACTTGGGACGTCTGATTCATAGACCTAAAAAAAAAAATATGGCAGGAAGTGATTAATTGGGACATTATAGCCTTTAGTAGCTAACCTGCTCTCTACTCATGGTAACTTTTACTGCCAAGCAGCCGTGACATCATGAGGCACAGACCAATGAAATCTCAACATTATCCTTTTTAGCACCAATTATTCGTGATGTCAGTGACGGCTGGCCAATAGAGGGCTCTAGGGCGCTGCCCCAAACACACAATGCCCTTTATGAGACATAAAACACAACAAAAAGTTAATATATGATTCAAATCTTTCAAAATATATTACTATATTTTTTAGATGTGGAAGACAATTATTTTATCTTTAATGACGAGTAAAGCTGTTTCATTTGTCGTCGGATTGGTGACATAGTTCCGCCCTGGGGTGCAAAGATTTTCCCCCATAGACTCTTTGTCAGGGTTAACCAATAATAAACTAGTGGTGTCCAAATAAAGGAAATTATCAACCAGTAAAGGTCATTATTATTATTATTATTATTTTCTGTTACTTTAAACAGCATTTAACACCAAAATAAAAAGCAGGTGTTTATGCATCCATGTTATACATTCATTTTTTAAATAAAAAATAGAAATTTCTTCCATTTTAAAATCTAGATAGATTTTGAAGTAGAGAAACAACAATCATTCAGTTTGATTTATAGACAGTTTCCTGATTCGCATATTTTCTCAAACACCTGAACTGATGGTTTGTTGTTTTCTTTCTTTTTTCTGTCTTAATGTTGGCAGTGGGCTTTTAGGCTGCCCTGCAAGGCTTTAAACCTGGGTTTAACCGGAGACTAAGCCATTCTCAAGCATTATATCAAGGAGCTCATTTTGAGCCTGGATCCAGATTTATTGTTGATTCTGTTCATGGTGGAGAATCCTGCTTCACAGCAGCAGGTTGAGCCAAACATCCTCTAAATAGTGCAGGGTCATCTTTGAGCGCGCCATTTCACTTTTCTTTCACCAGTTCACCGCGTAGTTCTTCCAGCAGTCCACACTTTCTCTGCTCTCTTTTTCTCATGGTCTTCTCCTTCTTTCCCATGCGCCCGGCTTTGCCACAGGTTTTGCCTGCAGTGTCTACTAAAAGTAGCAGCAGCAGCAACCCAGACTGACACACTCATTGGCTCATTTTGGATCGCACGTGCAGCCTGGGCCGGGCGCTCCATTTTACCGTATTAGCAGGGGAAGTGGCACAAGTGACGTTAGACAACATGCATTAATTTATAAATGTTTTAAATCAGGTTGGGTCTGGATTAGCCAGCAGGTGGGTCTGGATCCGGACCGCAGACCGCTAATCCATGACCTCTGGTCTATGTTGAAGATTGAGGTGAAACCCACATAAATAGATGAAGATAAGGGTATGACAAAGTGGTTCAGTTTCTGTTTACCACTTGTCCCTTATTCTTTCTTCTGATTGTAATGCTTAAATGTAAACATTAGTGTTATGTTCAAAATTGCAGGTTTAGTAAAAAGAAACTGAGTCCGCACAGAATAGAGTTTTTTGGCTCCTGCAGGAGGAGAGAGCCATTTTTAGCCACATCTGCTCTCTGGTGGGTGTCCTCAGCAGAAGCCTTTAATTAGCAGATCATAACACATGGGGAGGGTTACAGAACAGTGTTCTCCTGACGAGGCAATTGATCAGGTCATAGGACAAAATGCTCTTTCTGATTGAATCACATAATAGAGCGGTCTCCCGATAACTGTGATTATCCTTGCACAAACATCAGCAGTTTTCTACCACCAAAGTTGCATGACAGTTTGCAGTTAACAAAGTTAAGCATCTCATTTCTTTAATGTTCTATATGCACATGCATTAATTTTATAATCATCATTGAATAAACCTGACAATTAGTTTGCAACTTTGACTTTCACTTACAATCCCGGGTTTGTTTGTGTTAGCATTATGTTGCAGTTCCCTCTACTTATGTTTAGGTTAAAGCTTTTACTTCAGGATTAATAGATTCAATAGTTTATTTTGTTTAAAAATATATTCATGGTTTTGTTTTCCTTTTTAGTCACCATTGTTTAAGTATTTCCTACAAATTGACTAAATGATGTCATCCATTACCTTGCTGGGTTCTACCATTTAGACGGTTTCCTTTGGAGTTATGCTTTGTTTGTTTTTCTTTAAAGTAACTTTTTGAGTTATCTTGTATCACACTGTTTATTTTGCAGACTCTTTCTTTTATGTAGAGGAGTTTGTAAATTAGATTAATTTTATTCTTGTTTCTCTGTTTAGACTTTGTTTTTTGTTTTTTTTACCTGTTTAATTGAGGCTTGGTCCACTCAAGTGCAGGTGTGTTGCCACTTGATTATATAAGCCCTGAGCTCTTGGAAGCTCGAGAAAAAATGTTTTGTCAGAGTGAAATGGAATAAAAGACAGCAGAGAAACTGGAACCGGTGGCTGAAGCTGTTTGTTTTTGGTTCACCTGATTGATCCTCAACCAAATTACCTCACAAAGGGCTCTGTCTTTTTGTGTTTGGACGATGTTTAGCGACTCTGACAACCTTTAAAAGTTTAAATCAGATTTAATCCAAGTCATCCTTGTAAAAAGCACACGGGTAATTCGACATTTGTAATTGGAAAACCCTATTTAAAAAAAAAAAGATGACCTCATTAAACATTAATTCTCACCCAGGTAAATTTGAATTGATGAAAAAATTGTGCTACTCAAGAAAATCCATATTGCTCCAGTATTTTTTCTGTGTTCCTATTCATTTTAACTTGGAAAGATTAGTGCTACTTATGAAAAAAGCCAAGCTTTAACTTTTTTGTCTTGTATAGGAGCATGTTAAGAAGAGGATACATTGGAAGGAAAAAAAGCACAGTTTGGAGGGAGGATGATAAATTTACCCACAATTAGGTGTCTAAAAACCTGCCATGTTTTATGAAAGCCCCCCTTTAGCTACACTAAGTGAAATGCATTAAAGAGGTTGTGATTTGCTTATGAGACCATTAATAAAGTAGAATACATGCACAAGTAATTTATTAACACATGGCTCCTAGCATTCATTAAATCTGAGGCAGCAGCCCCTAGCTGCACTGGTCCAGGCATGCACACACTCATGAAGCGGAGGTCCAGGATAGACCGGGTGTGAATGATGCACCCCAGGCTCTCTGTAGTTAAAAGTGTCATCATAATCGATTGCTGGAATCGAAAGACAAACTGGAAGCTGTCCAAGCTACAAATTAAACAGATAATGCTCCTCCAAAACTTTGAACGTTTTACCAAACAATTAATTTTAATGAGTCGGCTGTCTATTGTGCAGAAATTACCCCATCCCTGCGTTTCCTCTGTCTTACTCCCTGTCCACCTAAAACTGGACAAACGTGCTAATAGCAGCAGAACACTAAAACAGACTGGAATGTCTCTTTTCTCCCACAACTGTTTGGCTGACCAGAGGCTGACCTCACTGTTATCACCTAATATGCAACAAGGGAAATAGTAAAGCCATTTTAAAATTTGGAGATGCTCTGAGCTGGACGTCTGGACCTTGAATTTAAGGTCTTTGAAATATAGAAACGTGATGCCAGCACAAGACAGTGGCATCAAATAGCAATTTGTGTAGAAAGAGTGAATATCTGTCGGCAAATTTCTTTTTATTACAAAGTAGGTTGAAGATCATCAAAACTCTGACAATGACTAAACTATTTCAGATTGTTTTTTTGCCCCAGTATGTATGCAGGGATTACAAAGAATCAAAACAAAGCCAAGGCCCAAAAGTTAGATGGTAAGGCTAGATGGCGGCCTGCCACAATCTTATTTGGGCCCGCCACAGTCTTATATAGACACACAGAGAGAGAGAGAAAACAACAACAACAAAACGATCTGTCAGTTTATCAGACCATTCCACAGCTGTACTTTCATACCGCCCGTAACCCAGCGCCATAGAGAGACAAATTGCCTATGTTATATGTTTTTCGAAGCGTGCGTCCCTCCCTCCTTTATAAAAATGTCGCCCGGCTGCCTGGTTCGTCCGTGCAGTGTTGCCAACTCAGCTTACTTTGTCACTATATTTAGCAGGGGTTGACACTAAGGATTTTCACCACTTGTCAGCCTCGGGCAAGTGACTTTCACATTATTTAATTTGCCCATAAACAATTTTTACTTGCCCAGTATAGTGTTTGATAAATATAGTTCCTAATATTTATATAGTTTTTTTATATAGTTTTTGTAATTCAGTATTTTTTAAGTTTCCAGGTTCCTGGTGTGTATCTGCATGCGTCAGATAATGAACTCAAGCCTCCATTACCGTGTTAACATGCTTTTCAATCCTTCCTGCTCATTCTTTTCAAAACTAAACTTTTGCTTTAAACTGTTGTGTGCTTGGAAAAATATAAATTATAATGTTAAAATCTAAAAAAACTTCTTGATGGTGGTTAAAAACTTAAGATAAAGCACAAGACAGAAGTCAATGTCACAAATGAATAACTTTTATTTTTAGAGTCTACGGTATGTTTATAGAAGATAATACTATTAATATAATGTGACTTTTCTGAAAGAATCATTATACATAGTTATTTTATTCAGGGGTTTCCACGTGGTCTGACATCATTTCCGAATTCCCTGACTTTTACCCAACTGACTCAGGATTAGTTTTCCCTGACAGAATAAATGCAGCAACAAGACAATAATAATGACATAACAGGTCACCAATCTAACATGTTTAGCTCTATAATATTTAAATGCACCACTCCAATGTCTAAGTTAATGTATGTCCTGCATCACTGTACAGAAGACTGCCATATGATAACGCTTTTTAGCTTGTTTTTAGCTTTGTTTGCTTTTTCAAATCTCGCATCTTTTCCAAATCATGCGAGAATGTGTACAAAACAACAAAAATGGCGCCGGCAATGATTCTTGGTCGCTTTCATCGAATGTCGGGTGATTTTAAAGTAATTTTGAGTGATAAATTATTTTTGTGATCATTGCACTTGCCCAGCGGGCAAATGTAATGAAATTTGTACTCTCCCAACAATAAAACTACTTGCCCCGGGAGGATCGTAGGCGATGGATGGTTAACATCGAGCCCTGTTTAGTGACTATTTAGACCCCTCCAGCAACTCTTTCAAAAAAGCGACTAGTGACAAATCTAGCCACTTTTCTGGTGTCACTGGCGTGCTTTTGGAGACTCTTAGTTGAAAGCACGTATCGTTTCTGGCCTTGTCATCCAGAGGCAGGTGCTGCCATGGGGCGCCTCCCCTGTCCCAACCACGTTCTCCTGCTTCCCCAGGAGTCCCTCTCAGCGCTGCAGTCAGAGCCACAGCATGTTTACCCTCAGCGCCATGAATGTAAGCCCCCCTGGTGTAAATGATATAAATGTAAAATGTTATTTGGTCTAAATTAAATAACTGAATTTTAAATGTTTTATCTTAAATAACGGCATTTGATTCACACAGCAACAGTCAATTAATCAACTTGTCCATTTTGTTCTGCTCTCTAAGATAATGATTTGTAGGCTCCTTAGTGGACCACAAGGGAAAAAAGAAAAAGTAAAAAAAAAAAGCTCAACTGCATAAAGATTGCTTTACGAATACAACTGTAAACTGCACAAAATCACAGTTAAAATACCGGTATATTAACTGCTATCTTACTGGTGACAGGCAAACACAAGAAATCAGCAACATAAGCTAAATATTATGAATTACAGTGTTTCCCACAGGATTTTAGGAGACTGTGGGGGGAGAGTCTCTGACCCTCGGGGGGTTTTGCACATTTTTAAGCGTGGTGTATCCCACTTAAAGGGGAACGCTGTTTCTTTTACATTTCATGCCCTTGATTTTCCGTTATTCCATCATGTTCTACTCACCCATATGAGTTTAGTGTCATTTTGGAGCCATTCTGAAGATATTCAGTTTTTATAACCCAAGTAACGTCTTCCTATGACCCAACGACTTAAAAAGGCAACAAACTAAACTGTTCATCATTTATTTTTAAAGGTGACGCCAGCATTCAGAACATGTAGGGCCAAATAAACTGTCCCCGCATTAACCATCCTTACAGTTTACCAATCATACAACTAGCTTTGTTTTAATAAAAATATAACCTCGAATGTCACCGGGGACAGTCTGGGAGGCGGGACCCCAGACCTGTGTGCCAATCATATACAGGTCCTTCTCAAAATATTAGCATATTGTGATAAAGTTCATTATTTTCCATAATGTAATGATAAAACTTGAACATTCATGTATTTTAGATTCATTGCACACTAACTGAAATATTTCAGGTCTTTTATTGTCTTCATACGGATGATTTTGGCATCCGGCTCATGAAAACCCAACATTCCTATTCTCACAAAATTAGCATATCATGATAAAGGTCTCTAAACGAGCTGCTATGCTCCTAATCATCTGAATCAATAAATTAACTCTAAACACCTGAAAATATTTTCCTGAGGCCTTTAAAACTCCCAGCCTGGTTCATCACTCAGAACCCCAGTCATGGGTCAGACTGCCGACCTGCCTGCTGTCCAGAAGGCCATCATTGACACCTCAAGCTAGAGGCTATGACACAGAGAGATATTTCTGAACCAATAGGCTGTTCCCAGAGTGCTGCTGCATCAAGGCGCCTCAGTGGGAAGGAAAAAGTGGCAGAAAACGCTGCACAACCAGAAGAGGTGACCGGACCCTGAGGAAGATTGTGGAGAAGGGCCGATTCCAGACCTTGGGGGACCTGCAGAAGCAGTGGACTGAGTCTGGAGTAGAAACATCCAGAGCCACCGCGTGCACAGGCGCGGTGTGCAGGAAATGGGCTACAGGAGCCGCATTCCCCAGGTCAGGCCACTTTAGAACCAGAAACAGCTTGCAGAGGCGCCTGACCTGGGCTACAGAGAAGCAGCTCTGGACTGTTGCTCAGTTTTACACGTCATTTGGAAATCAAGGTGCCAGAGTCTGGAGGAAGACTGGGGAGAAGGAAATGCCAAAATGCCAGAAGTCCAGAGTCAAGTAGCCACAGTCAGTGATGGTCTGGGGCGCCATGTCAGCCGCTGGTGTTGGTCCACTGGGTTTTATCAAGGCCAGGGTCAATGCAGCTATCAGGAGATTTTGGAGGCATTTTGGAATGCTTCCATCTGCTGAAAAGCTTTATGGAGATAAAGAAGATTTTGTTTTCAGCACCACCTGGCACCTGCTCACAGAGCCAAAACCACTGGTAAATGGTTCACTGGTACGATGGTATCACTGGGCTCAATTGGCCTCACCAACTCTCCTGACCTGAACCCCAGAATCTGTGGGATATTGTGAAGAGAAGGTTGAGAGACACAAGACCCAACACTGTGGATGAGCTAAAGGCCGCTATGGAAGGCAGGTGGGTGGCAGTAGTGTTGGCACGACAAACATGGATGATGCCTCAGTAAAGCACATTCACATGAAAATTACTCTGAATTAAAAACCTATCATTTATAGAACAGAATGTAATAATTTAATATGTAAATTACTTTCAGAAGTTTGTATTCTGAATGATAACAGACTTTCTTTTTTTAGGCATTTTCCAAAATATTGTTCTAACTCTGATATCAGTTTTTTTTTATTAAATGATTTTCCCTGTTTAGCTCAATTCAGGAGGACAGCTGAGCCAAAAACGTGTCAGTTTATCCACGTTGCCTCCATCAAATGGTCACACAGGCTTCCAGTACCTGCAGAGATCAGACTTCACAGACGTTTACTGGCTCAGATTTGACAAACCATGAAAGCCTGGCAGAAAGAAAAATGTATTCAGTCATCCTTCCTGACAGAAGATGTTGATAAAATGACATTTTCATCATTTTAAGTGGGGCATCCATCATGCATAAACACATCAATACACATACTCAAATCCACAGAATGCTTGGTAGCGTATGTCTGGACACACATGCTGCATTGCCATCTACACCCATCTGGTCAAAACATCCCTATTACATCTGTCAAGGTTTGTAGTGAGGTTGAAGGAGAGAAATATAAAAGACTGAACATCGGTATAATGGAATAACTTCCACTGATTTAGAAATCACCATCCCAGCCACGGTTGTATTGCTTCCATAAAACCAGTGGTGTCAAAAGTTCACACATTTGTTACTTAAAGGAGAAGTACAGATACTGCAGTTTAAAAACACTCTATAAGTTGAATTTCAACTTGACCTCTTTACTCAAGTAAAAAGTTTGTGCTCCAAAAACTACTTAAAAAGTATAAAAGTAACCTTTAAAAAAAATATCCAGATGCCACTATACTGAAAGCTCAATTTCAACATATTTTTCTGAATCCCACATTGCAGCATGGCATGAAGCGATTCGCGTTAGCAGTTTGAAAGAACACCTGCTTGCTTCTGATGATTTCCTTTAGCCTAACCAATGAGTGTTTGGATATATGACTCATCCAATCACACTAGTTTTCAATAGATGTGTGGATGGAGCCAATGATCTCTGCATGGGATGGAGCACATGGCGAGGAAATAAATTTTTAAACATTTTGCAGTAAGCCCAGTATGCCTAACATTTGTTTTACAAAAAATGTGAGGTAGAAAGTACGAATACTTATGTGTGTATGTATTGGTAGTCTAGTCATGTCATGTTGAGCTTCAGGTGCCTAACCCACGTGCATACATTACTGAGAGACTGGGGAAAAAGTTCAAAGATTTATTGGAAGCAAGAGCACAATCAACAATCAGATCCAGGGGTTATCAGATCAGGACTGGTCACAGAGTGGGTTCACTGCGGGAAGACAGGGGACAAGAGGAGTTAGTGGATGTCCAGGTAATTTGCAGGATGAAGTATGCAGGTCTGTACCTGTTCAGGAGTTTGAGCAGAGCGGCAGAGGTGGGAACCAGGAGGGTCCAGAGGCTGTTGGCAGGCAGAGGGCTTGGCGGGAGGCAGAGCTTGGTTTGAGTGTTGGCAGGTTCTGATTTGAGTTTCCCTTCCAGTTTCTTCAGAGAGCGGACAGGCAGGTCTTTGACAGGGATTAATCTCCAGGGTTCTTCAGAGAACAGACAGAGAAAACTCTGCTGGGTTTCTGGTTCAGGCAGGTTCAATCTAGGAAGCAGAGAGGAGAAAACAGATCAGGTTCAGGTTTTCAGGTAGTCAGAGATTCAGACAGGCAGGTTGGCTCAGGCTTTGCTAACCATATAACTGGCAAACACTCTGGCGCTGGAGAGACGTCCGCTGCCTCTATATACTGGTCTCCTGATGAGCAAGCGAGCGACAGGTGGCACAATCAGCTCCGGCTCCAGGAGACCCAATGCGCTCTCTGGTGGAGAAAGTGGACAGACCTTCAGATCTCAACAGTCAGAAGTAGGAAGAAAATAAGTAATGGAGTAAAGTATAGATACCTAAAAAGTATTTGACACCTCTGAATAAAACTGTCTCCAAAAGTTCTCAGATCAGTGGTATTCAGGGGGGTAAAACTTTTTCTTTTTTTTTTTTCAGAAATTCTTCACATGATGAAACGTTTAGTAGGCAAGTCAGAAACTCCTTAAACTGACCTGCCTTCCTTCCCTATATTCTGACAAATTTCAACCTTAAATCTATTTTCTGTGAAAGAGTCTCAAGTGAGAGGAAATAATAAATACATTTCTAAAGTAGTTATCAAATAAAAATCTAAAAACTACATTGTGTAAAGGTATTAGGTAAAGGTTAGTGAGTAAAAAGGATAAAGAAGTGGCTTGAAAACAGCCTTAATAATCTGTAATCATGCTAATTCAACTAATTTAAACATTACACATTATTCAGTAAAGTATCCAGATTCATTGACTGATCAATGATGGTTAACTTGTAAAAGTATCTAGCCTCATGAGACCATCCTGATCTAGCGAGCTTTCAAGGTTTCACTCGCTAATCAGTCTGGAGACTCTCCATTAAAGAAAATTTAGAACCGCTTCACCAAGCTTAACGCCCAATCGAATTCAGCGCTGGCTTTTGAGGGTTGTTGAGGTGATGCAACAGCGAAGAACCGCGACAGTTCAGTCTAAAGAACATGGCGGCTTCAGCCGATGAAACTAGTATTAGCGTGGCTATCGAGGAAGTTTTATGGGAATTACAGAGTATTTCTTCACTGAAAGAAGAGCAAAACACTGCTCTGGAGGCTTTTCTCAGAGGAAAAGATGTTTTGCTCTTCTCCCGACTGGTTTCGGCAAGAGTTTGATCTATCAATTGGCTCCCTCTTGCGTCATTAAGCTCTGTTAGTGCGTCATATGCTTCGTTGATCTGATTGGTTTATTTGGCCCTCGTCTATCACCAACATAGGCCAATCAACTTGTCCCCAGTATTTTCGCCCTTCCCAAAATTACTTCAGCGGAAGGTTTCCAGATGGATATGCGGGAGCAAATCCATCTGGGCGGAGTCAGGTAAAAAGGATCTGCTTCTCAATAAAAAATATTTGAGGAGAAGTATCCAGACTAACTGCACCGTCTATTGCTACTTATGCTACTCTGCCAAATCTTTAACCCTTCATTGGCCATAGAATCATTGAAGCGTTTCTTCACTCTGCAGCTGCTTCATAAAGGCTTGACCTCAGCTAATGAGTGAACAGAAGAGTTAATCTATTTGTATTTAGACGAGCTAAACATGGATCTTTGGTGACAAAAACTTGACGACTAATGGGTGTGAGTTTTCATTGCGGAGACAGGACTAAGTAAAAATATTAGCAGTGGTCTGTCAGACGTTTAAAATGCATAATTGTGCTGTAATCTGTTAGAACAGCTAAGCAGTATCAGCCATGCTGCTACGTCTTGTTTGGTCACCTCACCCACCTGGCGTGCAGCGGTGCACATTCTGCATGACCACACATGGATCATGGCAGCAGCGGCGGGGGTGAAAGTAACCCGGAATGATCGGGTACGGCGTGCTGAATTCTCACAAACTCTGATCTCCCAGTTGTGCTTGTGTAGAAATGCATCTTTGCGTGGCCTAGCTCAGAGTCTAAGCTTTACACTCAACTCTGATGGTTCACTCTCAGCAGTATGGCTCTATCTGCTCTGGCTACTTAATAAACTATATGTGGCTGATCATCCTCTGCCAAGCATAAAGAATCCTTTTGTCTACCTATCCAGATTTTATTTCTTCCAGCTCACAAGATGTGATGCTAAACTTCTTTAATTTCTACCAAAAGGAATCCCTAAATTATATCCAAAGCTATTATTTCATTGCATTTTGTTTATTTCTGAATAAAGATCCAGATGAAAAGGTTCATAGATCTTTGAATATTTCTCTCTCATTCTTCTCGTTTCTGTCAATTTAAATATGATTTAAATGTTTCCTTCTATTGTAATTAAAATTTTTCTCTTTTTCCTTTGATTATTTCAACATTTTAGTTATTCATTCAATTCAGGTCTGGGTTGCCATTGCATTACCAAGCAATTATGCAGGTTCTCTCTGTAGTTTTTTTTTTTATTAAACCCTGTGAAATTAAATCTACTTTGACCCCTGAGCATCAGTAACCGAGGAGAAATTCTCATAAATAAAGCCAAAATTGCAAAAGTAGAAAGAAGAATGTTTTTGTTCTTTGCATTTCTTCATCAGCTTCCTCTTTCTTCCAGCAGAACACTGACGTTCCGAACTTCGCCTGCGGCTCCTGTTCTGAACTGACCTTATTTCTGTGTAGTCAAATAAACATGTTAAACTGTTCCTGTTTTCCCCCATCTGTGTCTGCATCTGGGCCAAAGACCTTAAAACCAGGATAAAAACTAGACGAAAACCTTTTTCAGTTTAGTCGACTAAAACCGACTAAAACTAATACATAAAGTAATGACTAAATGTAACTTAAACTAATAATAATTTTTGTCATAAGAACTAAAACTAAGACTAAATCTAAGATGTCTGTCATAAACAACAATGATTTTGAAGAAGTCAGAATTGGAAGTACTTTGTCGGCCAATCTGTAGTTTTTATTGGATAGATTTTCTTACCATCATCTTGTGTAGAGAGTTTAAATTTGTTCTCCTCTCTCAGATCATAAAAAGAGATTTGATTTTGATGTCGCTGTTTTTAGGTTCATTCATCTGATTTTTCCACTTCACCTCTATGCCTAAAGCATAAAGTTTCCTATTAGTTAAATCAGCTCACATTGCAAAAACAATCTACAATCTCTTAAAGTGTACCTTTAATTTGAGCTGGTACATAAGATGATTTGCCAATGGAACGAGTATTTTTACTCTTAAAAAAATTCGAAAATGAGGCCTTAAAATAATACAATGCATTTTTTTTATATCTTATTTTAAATCTAAATAGTCTTGATGCATTGGCAAAGTGTCTCACTTAACTCCTCAATTCAAGAAAAAATGCACTTATTTTAAGAAAAAATAACTTAGATTTCAATTTTGTCCAGTGCAGGCCCTTTTTTTATTTCATTTTTTTTATTTTCAAGGTGTTTTTATTGTCCTAATGAAAAACATAAAAATAATGGGTTTGACTAAATCAGCAAATCAGTGCAAGTGTGAACAGACATTACAAAATGCTTGCACAAGGATTATGGGCTTTATTACTTTCTTATAAAATTTGACAGTGAAGGTAGAAGTTAGTGGAGCTGAAAACTAGCCATGCTGAGATCAGACATTTCTCTTTGCAGCTTTCAGCAGCATTTCTATGAACATTCAGAAGACAAAAGGATATTTTTATAGAGCAAACTACAGAAGTTAGACTTTCCTGATCATTTCCCCCAAATTAGGCACATTACTTATTTTACCATAGTGCAGAAGCTAAGTTTAAACCATGAGTTGCACAATGACCAAAACATTATTTCATATTTTAACTTCAGACAAAGAGGAGCAGTGAAAATAATTTGCTTCTTTACTTTCTCCCTTGTTTTCTCTTTTCTTTCCCACTTAAGACGATCAAAACATAATTTAATAACAGACATGTATACCCTAAGCAAATCCAAAATATAGTTTTCAAAGCGTTTATTTTCTGAGTCAAAACACTAAAAAAAAGGTGGAAACCCAAACTGGGCTGTTTCCAACCGAGCTGCTGGGCTAAATATAGCAAAGGCCCAGTAGTAATTGAGACTGAGACTGTGGCGTCGGGTGTAGGAGTTTGCCAAATCGAAGGGTTGCAAGCCCAGGCTCCGGCTTTCAGTGTCGTTGTGTCCTGGGCAGACACTTCACCTGCATTGTCTACTGATGGTGGTCAGGGGGTGGTGGCGCTAGTGTACGGCAGCCCCTTCTGTCAGTGAGCCCCAGGGCAGCTGTAGCTACAGTGTAGTTTGCCACCGTGAATGTGTGAGTGAATGGGTGAATGTAGAGTAAAGCTCTTTGGTCAAGTCTCCTGACTTGGAAAAGCACTTTTAAAGAACAGGCCATTTACCATTATTACAACCCAACAAATGGGTTATAATAATCTATCCAAGTTATGGTTTGAGTTAACTGCAAACTTGTATAAATTCAAACACACCTATAATAGCCTGTCTGGTTTTCTGTCAGCTGCCTCAACAGCCATAGTGTTGATGACAAAGCTGTCCATTAATCTGAAAGAAAAACAAAAAAGGTTTACTTTAGAATCAGTCTAATCAACTGGAGGTGAAGTTTTCTAGAAGACGTTTCATCTCTCATCCAAGAGGCGTCTTCAGTTCTAACTGGTGGTGGGGAGCACAGAGATTAATATACTGTAGGTGGAACTAAAAGTTAGAATGAGCATCTTCTGGGTATATTTCACATTGGAATGAGATTTTTGCAATTGGGTTGAAGTTGGCCTCAAGTGTGTTTTCCCATGGGTTCAGGGAGTTCACTATAAAGGATCTGTTAACCTTGTAAGGTCTGTGTTACATTGAGTCATAACCAGTGATGGGAGTAACAGCGTTGAAGGTAACGCCCTTACCTTTTTTAGTAACACAGGTCGCACAATGAACCTTTTTTTCATGATAGGACTCGTGCACACCTTGTCATGAGAGAGGGGAGGATGAGATTGGCTGATGTATAGTGAGATTCCATCTGTCAGTTGGGTAGGTGGGTGTTTCTGCTGGCGGTGTTAACCTACAGCACACACAGAGAGATGGGAGAGAGAGGAGGACTCCAGCAGCAGCAAAACTGCGTTTTCCACATAGAAGAAGAAAATACCAGTGTTGCGTCGAGCCTAGCGTTTCCCCATCGAATACGGTTTCCCCTGCATCTCCGCACAGCGCAGGAGAACTATGGAGAGCGTGAAAGGATCAAATGATTAACCTGACAACAGCCAGAAATGATAGCCTACATGGAGAAAGGGAGAGAAATCTGGATGGATGGATGGATGGATGGATGGATGGATGGATGGATGGATAGGATGTGGATGGATGGATGGATGGATGGATGGATGGATGGATGGATGGATGGATGGATGGATGGATGGATGGATGGATGGATGGATGATGGATGGATGGATGGATGGATGGATGGATGGATCTGAGAATTCCCTACACAAAATCCTCACACCCATGTATAGAGGTGATGCAGCCTGATGATATTTACTACATCAAGATGACAGTGTTCCCCCCTTGTTAAGCAGGAACGCTATATGACGCGGTTTATAGGCCCATCAGATAGTGTTCCCCCTGATGTCATTTACGTTGAGTTGCAATAAATGCTAAACTCTCTGCAGGTTCTTGTCTTTGTCGTCCGCTCTATTCAGCTGGCTTTGGAAACACACATGGGCGAGAAGGTGGGGGGTGGGGTGGTGAGGGTTACCTGTGGGTGAGAAAACTAAAAGTACTTGCCAATTAGTTACTTTTACTAGGAACTAGTTGGATTACTTTCATTGTGGAGTAACTCCATGTGGTAACTCAGATACTTTTTAGGACAAGAAACTAGTAACTATAACTAATTACTCTTTCAAAGTAACGTGACCAACACTGGTCATAGCAACCGTGGCTAGGTTTGGCAGTCTCCATCAGTGTTGTGCCTGAACGCAGTTCATTGAACAAAAGTTCATGAACTCGCTCATATTTTGGGCTTAACGTGAACTGAACGTACTGCATTACTGCCTGATGAGCGCCATTGTCGAACTCGATTCATCCTGGTGTCTCGTGAACGCTCGCTTCTCTCAGTTCAGCTCCGTTCAATAGGTTGCCAGATTTCTATAGAGTCCTCCAGGCTTAAAACCCCCGGCTAAATCACACCGCAAACAGGCCTTATGTAGCGGGAAAAACACCCAATCTGGCAACACCAGCTACCAGCCGTCGTAGCCTACAGCCGCGTGCGTCATCAAAACAAAATGCAGCGCGGGAAGCCACAGCAGCATGGAGGCGACCGCGGAGGCGTACAAAGCAGCAGTATGATCACTTAAAACAGGTTTATGACCAGGTGGTCGGTGAGGATGATGGCAACAATCTGACATTTCTCTGCAAAACTTGCCCCGCCCGGCTTTCAGTAAAAAAAATCTGCACTTAAACCTGCCTGGTATAATTTTCCAGGATTCCAGTATTCCTTTTTGTACTGAAATGGAATTTCAAATGTAAAAAATTATTAAAAATTAAAAACATTTGCACCTTAAAACTACTTTCCTGTTTTTTCTTTTAATAATTCCTCATAAAAAAGACCATTCAAGCGCACATTTTTCCTGATGTTTCTGAGAATATACTGTAGGGGTGAAAGCTGCAGCTGCTACTAGTGTGAAGTGAATGGACAGCAACAAAACGTTAAAGCAACAATGGGGAAATGCTGTCCCCTCAATGCTAATGTAAACCCTGGTTGGATAAGGATTCAAAACTGGATATGAAGATGAAATCTGACGCACAGTTTCAGAGTTACAACTGATAAAATAATTGCTGTCTGTGGTTCTACAGTAGGCTATGGTGTAATTGAGCAAATATATGAAAAAAAAGAACTATGAACTAGTTCATTTTTTGAACTGTGAACTTAGTTCAAAAATTTTGAATTATGAACTATGAACTGAACTAGTTCATTTTAAAATGTGTGAACTGAACTTTGAACTAGTTCACGTAGAAAGAGAACTTTCCCAACACTGGTCTCAGGTGACTGTCCTGTCAATCAGTATTCAGGGTTTAGCTCCTCTGGTGTTTTCACCAATGCCGCTCTGTGCCTCTATCATGTTTTAATCCATGTGTCCACTTATATTTGCCACTAGGGTGCCTAAAAGGAGTTTCCATGTAATGGAGAGACAGGATATTTGCCAATAGTTGGTTGGGATGTTCCCATTCTGGAGCAATAGGCCTGGAGAGAAGTCCACCAGGTGTGAATTATGTCTGGCCCTGTTGCCTTTCAGCTGTGCATCATTGTGCATCGTCTGTCCATCTGTCCATCCCTCCATCTATCTAACTATCTATCTATGGCCAACTTTTCAATAATCACAGTGAATAAAAAATCACGGAGAGCAGTTTTTTCTATAAGGAAACTGAATACAAGCTGTTATAGCTAAAAAAAAGCCCAAATGTGATGACTTGTAAAATATTGTAGTGCAGTAAATCCTTGGAGTAAAAGACAGAGCTAGAGCACAATGAGTCATCAAGGGGACAAGCTACCGTCCTGCTGTTACCAAACACTAAGGTGATTTTGTCCCTGGCAGTGTGTCCCAGAGGTCTTTACCCACCAGCCCAATACATCCACCTGCTCTCCTCTTTAAAACCCCAGGCGGTGCCTCTGCATTGCTCTGCTGTTTGAGTCTTTCTTTAGACATTATTGGCAACTTGTCTTTATCTCTGGGTATTCAAGGCTGCACTGACAGGGTAGCTCTCTGTCCAAGAGCACCAAAAGCCCTTCCAGCAGCTGCATGGGACAGCTGTTAAAACCTCTAAATATGTCATCTTTGTTTTCAGATCCTATCACTCGTCTTTCTTCTCTCGTTCAGGTTTCTTTCTCTTATCCTTCCGTCTCTGAATACAGATATCTCTTTTCTTTGTATATTCTTTACCCTGAACAGCTTTTTTGACCTCTGCTCTTTACTTTCCACCTCCAAACTCCCTTTCTGTCCCGACCCAGGGACCATAATGTCTTTGTGTTCCGACACCCTGGAAGCAACTTGAGTATTAAACAATAGCAGTAACGGTATAAGGAAAGGGTTCATGGGAGCCGAGTCCCGCTGCTCCCTGATTGCAGATACAGCTGAGTGTTGGAGTAGGAATAAAGCAGCCGAGGAATAGGACCAGAGTTGAGTGACAGAAACAGGAAGGGAGGTTGTTTTTTTTTTTACCCCAATTCTTCTGGAAGAAACTGGAACAAAGTCCTGGTAATAGATATTTTTGGAGTACTGGGATAATTCCATTGAAAAGTTGACGATTTTCTGTCGTGAGAGAATTTTTTGATCTGGCCGACTTTCAGGCTGATGGTGCGTGGTGTACAGGGGGTAAGGAGGGGCGATCAGCCTCTAACGACCACCTCCCCATCAGGAATCTTAAGGTCAGGAGAAAATCAAACATGTTTGAAATTCAATCGGCCATCTTAAGGTGGTCGTGGAGAAATCGCTCAGTGGGAAAACCAGAATTCCTCTTCTTCCTCTCAGAGGAAAACCCAGCAGCATGGCTTAGTTTATAGATACTGAACCCCACCTCAAGGTCATTACTGGATTTGGGCCTGATAAGGGCAAAAAATTCACCAACAGAAACAAATCTTTCCAGTAAATTTGACCCCACAAGTTTTTTCCGGAAGAAACTGGGAGGAGCTTTTTTTTGCGGCCTGGAATAAAACTGGGAAAAATCCTGGAAAAAAATGCCATCTAGAAGGAACTTTGGAAATATGGCCGCGCTAACAGATTTGGGTTATAATTTGTGTGGTTTTAAATGGTCTTTTCTGGACAGTGACCCAGACTTTGATAAACTGCACTCATATTTTTGCAGTGATACCTTTTAGACCGTGCCACAGTGTTTAATCTGTCAGTTTCTTCTCACCCAGTAATGCTTTAAGTGATAGATCAGATCTCTGGATATGTTTGCATTTTGAGACAGATCTGATAACATCAGCAATTAATAGTGGAATAATTTTCATGCCAATGTATATGGTCATTAAAAAGCAAACCCAACTTTCAACCTACTGCTAATATATTTGGGTCTGGAAATTTTTTTTTTTTTTTTACTTAGTGTACCCCGGGAAATACTTAGCCTCACAGGACACAATAGCTGGGGTTCTTATTGTGCAGTATATTTTATTTTCCATTTAGACAGATTAAAACAAAACTGTCTTGATTCTTACGTTTGTTCAAAGATGAGAACATATGAGAACCAAACATTATGTAAAGATTGATGAAATGTGGTGATCTCTAAAATAACAGAGAAAATTCACCAAAAAAAGAAAATACAATATCTAAAAAACCAGAAAAGAAATATGGCAGTGGCCTCTGGCTGCACAAACAAAATACAGAGAACTACATTACACCACAGTGACTTAGAGCATATGAAATTGCGATATGACTTAATTTATCATCACTTATATCCACAATAACTGAAACACTGCTCTCTGGTGGTCAAAAAGTGCAGCACACGAGACCGACTACTTGAACAGTTTTAACCGTAAAAAAAACAAATAAATGTACATATCTGAACCAAAATAATTCAATAGTATTGCTACCATAATATATTAGAAAACCAACACTTTAAAACAGTATACTTAAACCAAAGTTTACCACCTGGCTACATTAGCAACCAGCTTTTAGCTTCCATATACGTATTTCTATACATGAAGGAAATTAATGACCTGAGCCTATCACCCTTTTGGAGTTTTTTTTTTAATACAGCGATACCCTACTTACATTTTCTTCAGTATGTTACATTAATGTTGCACACTACAGCAGAGTAAGCACAATTATTTTAAATATGCAGTAGGTTAGCCCTTAACAATTATTCAAGGAAGTAGTTGTATTTTTTCACATTGCACAGCTTTTTATCTAATGAAATAAAGCTGCACAGAAGGTCACATTAGGAAACCCAAAAACAGATTGTTTCGTGGAATAACACTAAGCCATTTGAGTCATTCTGTTCAGTTATTTTAAGTTTGTTTTTTCTGTGATTCTCCAAAATAATGCTGCATTGTGGAAGGGAAATTATACTGAGCTTTGTAAGAAATACTACGATGGAGTATTAGGGCCAGGCTAGAGATTTGTTTTCTTCTGACAATGACCAGAACTACAGAGAGGAGGTGGAGCAGCTGGTGGAGCAGAGATAACAGCCTGATCCTGAAGGTGGAGAAGACCAAGGAGATCATGGTGGACTTCAGGAAGAAGCGGCCTAACCACGCCCACTGCTCATCAACAGCTCAGCTGTAGAGGTGGTCAACAGCACCACATTCATCACAGACACCCTCACCTGGACTGGAAACACCACCTCACTGGTCCAAAGGGCCCAGAAGCGCTTGGACTTCCTGCTGAGAAAACTCAAACTGTAGTTAAAAGCCCTTCAGCTGATCCAAAATGCTGCAGCCAGAGTTCTGATGAAAATGAAAAGAGAGATCATATCTCTCCTATCCTGGCTTCTCTTCTTCATTGGCTTCCTGTTAAATCCAGAATAGAATTTAAAATCCTCCTTCTCACATATAAAAAGCCTTAAATGGCCAAGCTCCATCTGATATCAGAGATCTGAATGTTCCTTATGTTCCTAACAGAGCACTTCGCTCTCAATCTGCAGGTTTACTAGTGGTTCCTAGAATTTCTAAAAGTAGAATGGGAGGCAGATCTTTTAGTTCTCAGGCTCCTCCCCTGTGGAACCAACTACCAGTTTTAGTCCGTGAGGCAGACACACCCTGTCTACTTTTAAGGCTAGGCTTAAAACTTTCCTTTTTGATAAAGCTTCTCTAGTTAGAGTGGCTCAGGTTATAGATGCATAAAGATCTGTGAATTTCTTTTACCTTATATGGACATGCTGTGGACTTGGGGTTGATGAAGGAAACTGTCAGGGTTCTGCCCTCTGTTTAGGTTTATTTTTAGTTTCTCTATAATTTTGTGTTTTTGCAGTTGTTTTCTGGCAGTGTTGCATTTTTGTGTTATTCTCCGTTGCCCCCTTGTGCCAGTTTCCTTTCCCCTGGGCTCCCTTCTAGTTACCTCTAACCACGTCTGCTCCATATCAGCTCATTAGTCCATTCTTTGTTCTGTTCCCCATATATACACCATCTCTGCAGTTCCTCATTGCTGGTTTCTTGTTGCGTTGTTTGTTACTCAGTTCTCTCTCTGTGTGTGTTTCTCCCTGGCATCTCCTCTTTTTTTGTTTTCGGTATTTTGATTTTGGATTTTTTTCTCGGTTGCCTCTGGAACTTTCCATTAAATCTGCAAACTCATCTCTTCCTCCTCATCTCTTCATTTAGGTCCTCAAACACCTCCCTTAAACTGCAGTCTTATGCTGAATTCAAATTCATTGGATGCATCCTCCAAAGGCCAGATTTGTTGGCTGATTACTTCATAGCATGGCGCCGAGGCCTGTTCAGATTGCAAGACTCCTCGTTATGCTGCCGACAAATGTAGCCTTCACTTTGCCCATTTTGAAGGACAGTCCGGTGTATCCTACGTAGCCTTGGATATCCTTTGATTCATTGCAAGTCTAAGCAAGTTCCATTTTCAGACGAAAAAGGTACTTGGTGCCAAACAGTGGTGAATATTGGAAGTGCAGTTTAATATAATCCAAGTATGCGAATAGTTCCGTCTGAAATGAATGAAAATAGTTGTTTTATTGGTTATTGAGTCAGATATGTGGCGGATATGTCATGTTTGGTTTAACGTGTCTAACCCACATGCAGAACACTCAGAGGCAGGAGAAAAGTTCAAAGGTTTATTAAGATGATTGTACAGATTCACTGAACATGTCCAGTGGGGAACTTGTCTGGTCATGAGTGGGTTCTGAAAGGCACACAGATTAATCAGATCCAGGAAGAGAATGAACTGGTGACGAGTGGGTTCACTGTTCTGAAGTTGAGCAGAGCAGCTGAGGGGGGGAACCTTGAGGGTCCAGAAGTTGTCGGCAGGCTGAGGGCTAGGCGGAGGCAGAGCTTAATTTGAGTGCAGGCAGATCACAGATTAAAGTTTCCTTCCAGTGTCTTCTGAGAGCGGGCAGGCAGATCTTTGACAGGAATTGTTCTCCAGAGTTCTTCTGAGAACGGACAGGCAGATCACCGGCAGAGAAACTCTTCAGGGTTTCAGGTTTCAGGCAGGTTCAATCTAGGAAGCAGAGAGGAGAAAACAGATCAGGTTCAGTTTCAGATTCTCAGGGAGTCAGAGGTTCAGACAGGCAGGTTGGCTCAGGCTTGCTAACCGTAACTGGCAAACACTCTGGCGCTGGAGAGACGCCCTCTGCCTCCCTTAAATACGGGATCTCATGATGAGCAGATGAGCCACAGGTGGTGCAATCAGCTCCGGCTCCAGGAGATCTCGTACTCCCTCTGGTGGAGAAAGTGGACAGACCTCCAGATCCCAACAGGATAATGTTTCGTTTATTGAAGGTTTTTTTTATCTGTTAGTGTGTAAATGGGTTTGGCTGACATTTAAGGAAAGATTCCAATATCTCTGCGGTGTTATAATATGCATAATGTTTTCACCGCGGCTTACCTTATCAAGGCGGCAGTTTAAAAATGGAATTGTCTAGAGAGCTGTTCTTAACGATTTTTTTTTAAAATTTACACTTGAGTATACAAAATGACAAAATAAATCTGTCTAAGCCTAAGTTTAAGTTAGAGACTCGGGGAGCAGTGTGGGGTTAAGGGTCAGGAATCCAGAGTGCTAAATTTAATAAAAACTCTTTCTATTCACTTCCTGCCGCTATCCTGCTCGCAGCGGCAGCAGGAAATCCCCCACAGGCCGGCCGCATCAGAGAGCTTTCAGCGGGGATTTCCAGCGCTGCCTCCTGGCGGTATGCTGGAGGTCTGCAGCTCCCAAAAAGGAACTTTATCATCATCATCATCATCATTATACTAGGGGAGTGGTGGTCTAGTGGTTGGGGCATAGAGCTTGGAATCCAGATAATCTGAGTTTGAGCCTCACTTCCACAGACTGCCACTCTGGGTCCCTGAGTAAGACCCTTAACCCCACACTGCTTACTGCGCGCCGCTCAATGGCAGCCCACTGCTCCCCGAGGGGATGGGTTAAATGCAGAGAGATAATTTCTTTGCTCTGTACTTGTGACAGTGAAATGACGATAAAAAAGCTGCAAAAAAACAAAATTGTATCACTATAATCATTATAATTGTTTGTGGAACACTTTAAAACGGCTACAACCGAAGAAAAAAAGTGCTGAACTAGCTTAATATAATAAAACACATTAAATTAAAAATGGGTCAAAACTATTTTACCGACTCATAAAGAAAATAAGCTGCACTCTAGCTTGGAGCTACAGAACAGAGCAGATAAACGACCAGAAGCATCAAATCAACTTGAACACATTATGATCCAATGTCCAAATTGTAGCGTTTACTCGTTTTTGAAGCTCATCACGTCTTTGATGTGAATGCAGCATAACAGCTGCACCGTATCAGTACTACGTCTAAATAAGCTCATGGAAAACATTCGATAACATTTCAAAGAAAATCTTTGGCGTCACAGATTCCAAAACAGTTAACGGGAAATTTCCTTCTCACAGAGCAAACAGATAAAATATATAAACATAAAATAACAATAGAACCCTAATAAGGACCTGTGGGCCTGGTTTTTCATTGTGCTTTAAAAATATTTTTTTTGGCTACATATTACATGTTGAATGTTTAACAAACTAAATCTCATATTAGCGAAGTGATCTTACTGTTTTAGTGACTTTATTTTATACCTTCAGGTAGTAGATCTGGTCGTCATTAGTTCTGTTTAAATATTCCTGTGTTTCTTAATGGATATATAGACACTTTGCTGTATTTTATGCTCAGTCATGTTTGGAGTTTAGTTTGGGTAAAATAAAAATCACAAGGTTGCACAGATGTCATTAGGAACCAGTTTGCTGTGCGCCATGCCCTCTCAACACTACATTCTTCTTATTACATGCAGAACTGACCAAGCATTGAGTCTGAAACGTTGTGTGTACGTGTTGCGCTGCTTCCAGAAGCCCGGGTATCAGTCAAACTGTCGTTCTCATGCATGAGTGAATAGACTAAGCTGAGCCCTCGAGTGGAATAATAGCAGCAGGGTAGGAAAAGAGGGGAGATTAGTACAAGGAATACTGTCAAAAAGAGGAAGAGGAAAAAAATGTATAGTTAGACCTATCAGAATAACTGCTGCCCTGAATAATTATATTTAAAGGACAACACAACTTATTTATCATGAATGTGTGTGGTCCAAATTAAAAATATTCTGATTTGGTGGAATGAACTGAACTTTTACATGTGATTTAAAATTGCAGCAATTAGAGACTTTTATTGACATGAAGAAACGTCTTTCGCAGTCAGACCCATGCAGGTAGTTTTTAGGCTAGAGTCCCCCCCCCCCCCAGTCTCATGGTTTAATTGAGGCAGGAGAATGAGGGGAACTGCAGGGAATAACACTGCAAAAATCTGAATCTAGATAAGTCAATTTTTCTTTAAAATAAGCGGCATTTGTTCTGAATTGAGGGAGATCATTTCCCAATGGAAAAGACATATTTAAAATGCACTGCAAAAATCTAGAATCTAAAGATAAGAAAACAATTTTTCTTAAAATAAGTGCATTTGTTCTTGAATTTTTTAAGAGGTGAAGGGAAGCAAAGAGACATTTTGCTTAATGGAACAAGTAACAATTACTCATAAAATAAGAAAACACATTGCATTGTCTTATTTCAAGTGCATATTATCTAATTATCTTATTTTAAGAGTTACTCATTCCATTGGCAAACTATCTCATTTACCTACTCAAATTAAGGGTGAATAAACTCAATTTTAGAAATTTTTACTTATTTCTAGATCGTTTTTGCATTGGGGGAGTGGAGTAGCGAGGCCATTTAGCAGGAAGAGAGGATGTCCCAGACAGTGATTGGCTTAGATAGATGGTGAGCTTTGCCAATTGGCTGCGGCAGAGGCTCATGATAAGAGCTTTCCGGATCAAGGTAGCAGCAGAAACGGCGGCTTATGCTGCTCCTTGGCAGAACAGCAGTTGGGCCCGGCTGCTCTACAGGTAGATGGAAACTGGATAGTTTCTCATCTGCTTCAGCAGGCAGGTTCACAAAACACTTTGTTCAATCTGGTTTGAAACGCAGGAAAAGCTCAGCCTCTAAGCTGAGCTTCTGGTCCCCACAAGGTGAGTGAATACACAAAAAGACTGTCCTAAATATATAAACAAGAACACACACACACACATACAAAAGGACAAGTTTAGGGGGGGGGGAGATGTTGTGAGCCAAAGGAGCAGCTGAGTTTACATACCTCTCACTGTAAACTAAAAGGGTTGGTGTGTAATCCGACCTGTGTGAATCTGTTAGAGTGTTTTATTGTAAAGCGTGTGTGTGTGTGTGTGTGTGTGTGTGTGTGTGTGTGTGTGTGTGTGTGTGTGTGTGTGTGTGTGTGTGCATTATAGCATGGCCTTTCCATTTTTAGCTGACCCTAGAGTAACAGGTCCAGAAAAGGGAAGAGGAGCAGGGAAATTCTCACAGGTGCACCTGCTGGCTAAGACGCACTTATCCACAGTCTGCGCTGTGCTGGTACATAATCAGTCCAGAAAAGTCTGCAGCAGTTTAAAGATGCATGAATGTTATTGCTTTAAATTGATGCAAATAAAGAGCAACACATAAAGGAGCGATGTCTATTGAAGACACACTAAGGCCAGATAAAGCAGATGAACCCATGTGTCCATAGCCAGAAAGGTTGCCTCTGCTCCTCTTTAAGCAGATATAAAGCTCCCCTTCTTCCTGCTGATCTACATGTTTCTCAGTAAGCAAACAATAATTTCTACCTCTCCTCTATTTACTACTCTGGTAATAGTGGACATAATGACAGGTATTAACCCAATTATCATGAAAATTATAGGGGGCGTCATGCTTTAGCTGGGGCTCAACAGTAAACAGTAACTACCGCCATTCACAAAGCCCATTAGGACTGCTGAGGCTACCTTAATGGCTGCAAAGCTGTTTCCATGTGAGGAAATAGTGTTTATCTTTACAGCTGATTGTGAGATTAGAAGGATCTCGTTTTATAGGTTGTTTCCAACTTTAATTATGTCTGCAGAAAGAAAGAAAATAAAGAAAAGTGTTTTGGTTTACATTTTCATTCTTGAAAAGCCTTAAACGTGATGGAGCTTTGGATTCAAGCTGCTCGGTATGAATTATTTGCTCAGTCAGCTGCTTTGCTCTAAAAGCAAACTTACCAGGTGTTGAAACACTTCTGGTTTGATTCTTGCTATAATGACCTTAGAGATAAAGATGAAGAGTGGTGGATGAAGTACTCAACTACTCCTTGAGTAAAAGTATTGATACTCATAGACAAATCTTTCACAACTACAAGTACAAGTTATTTGTAGTTGAGAGTTAGTAGCAGAGTTGAGTTGTAGTGTGTTCTCTGTTGTTAATGTGAGCTAAAAGCCTTACAGCAGAGTTCTGGAAAACCTGGAGACGGTAAAGCTCCTTCTTGCTCAAACAAGTAAAAGTAGTGTTGCACCGATACCAGTGTCGGACGGGGCCCCGGTACTGCCCTAAAATGGTGGTATCGGCGAGTACCAACAAATAGGGCACCGATACCATTTTAAGAGCCAAAAGTTTATTCTACTATTGTCACCCATTCCTGGTAGGCAATAAAAAGTTCTGCTGGATTCACTTTGTATTAGATTTTTTCCTGCTTCACAAAGGTAGGCAGCAGCTTGACAAAGCCAAGGATGGCAATAATTTTACATTCTTATGGTATCGGTATCAGCGATACTGCACAGCCAGGTATCGGGGCAAAAAATGGCATCGGCGCAGCAACACTAGTAAAAAGACTGGTGCAATAGTCTAACCATGAGGAGATAAAAGCATCGATAATCATATCCAATTTATCCTTTGACACGTGATCTTTATTTGAAAAAATTCCTTAGTTGGAAGTAGTGTTGCACCGATACCGACACCAGTATTAGGTGGGGCCCCGATCCAGCACTAAAATGGTGGTATCGGTATCGGCGAGTACCAACAAATAGGGCACTGATACCATTTTAAGAGCCAAAACTTTTTTCAACTATTGTCACCCATTCCAGGTAGGCAATAAAAAGTTCTACTGGATTCACTTTGTATTAGTCTGTTCCTGCTTCACAAAGGAAGGCAGCAGCTTGACATGAAGCCATGATGGTGATTATTTTACATCCAATTAGCAGTTCTTCATATATAGACACATTAATTTCAGACAGATGGTATCGGTATGGTATTGGTATGAACTGATAATGTACGGCCAGGTATCAGGGCTAAAAAAAATGGCATTGGCGCAACACTAGTTGGAAGTAATAGTTCCTAACTAATTGCTTAGAGTGATTCTTGAAGGACATTGCTGAATCAAAAGCACAAATGGGCTTGGACTTCCTGCGGAGGATGAGGACAGCCCACCATCCCCATCTGAATCCAAAAAGAACACTTTTTTTGTGATTTTAATGACCATTTATCTGGGATATTTATCGATGATGGCTTTGACTTTAACGCTCACATCTACAAACCTGAAGAGAGATTTTCAACAGCACGATGTGAAACTCTCTATGCTTGACCCAATATGTTAAGCAGGAGAGCCCACCTGCCCCCCCCATCCTCCCCACCTTCTCCAGAAGCACCATAGAGAGGGTTCTGAGCAGCTGTCTCACTGTGTGTGGTGGAGGCTGCAGCGCCTCAGACTGGAAGAAGGTGAGAACAGCAGAGAGAGGATCATGGGGGCTCCTCTTCCCTCCATTAAAGACATTTCATCCCAGCGCTGCGTGTCCTCGAGCCCGTGACATCATCAATGACCCCTCACCCCCCCACCATGGACTGTTCTCCTGCTGCCCTCTGGGAAGAGGCTTCACAGCATTCAATGCAGGACCAGCAGTTTCTGCAGCAGCTTCTTCCCCACCGCCATCACACTGATGAACTGCTGAGAAAACTAAATCATGCCACTAACTCTGCAGCACACTGATAACATCAAACCAGATATACTGCATATTTGCATCAAATATATTAATGCTCTGAACTTCCATATCACTGTGTTACATTTGATCACTGCTGCGCTTTATGGAATGGAAATGTCAATGCAGCTGTACTAAATGAAATTTCCTTTTCTAAACACTGTGTGTACAAAATGACAATAAATGTTGTCTAAGTCATATAAGACAGACAGACAGTCAGAGAGCCCCTCCAATAACATCTGCTGAAGTTATTCAAACATTGAATTGAACTGTGATCTTCATCTTCATCATTTTTAAGTAAAGGTAAAGTCAACAGAACTTGTATGTGACGCATATAAAACTTGGCTGAAGGCTCATAGAGAAAGAAGAGACACATGAAGGATCCCATTGTTAGAAGAGGATGGACTTTTATAGGGGAAAGTAAATTATGGCCCACAAAGCACTTGGTTAAAAATCAAGGTCGCCATACTTTGATAGGCTCAGTATCCATGCTGTGTCAATTTGCCATTTTTCATCACATTGTGTCTCTTCTGGAGGTGAAATCCATTTGAGTTTCATTTATTAACCCTAAAGTGTTCCTCCTGGCAAGAGTCGGCCTCTCAGCGCTATGAAGCTGGGGTGCAAACCAGAGGTCAGCCATACGGGGATACAGAGTAGGATCAGGTGGATGTCGCTCAGCTGCAGGTATATACAGTATATATTAGTATATCCATCCACTTAATAGAATACTATATAAAGACAGGGTGTGATGGACAGAGGGCACACAGCAATCCTCCGAACTTAATCTAGGTTTACTGTCAATAACATTAGAGCTGATCAAGGAAATGGTTTGGTTCTTTTTACCTTGATAATGACAAAATGCTTTATGAGATTAAAAATCAATACTGTCTCTTATTGTACCATGCATATATAAGATGTAAAAACATTAGATCGCTGTTGATGCTGCATCAGTTTTTTATGCATTTTAGGCAGCCTTGATATTGTGGACATAGTGGAAGTAATGATTTCTATGACATTTAAATTTCATGTCCTCAACCACCTGAATGAAATCTTACCCCAAATAAATTATTATATTGCAATATTTGAATCACTCTTGAAATATATATATATATATATATATATATATATATATATATATATATATATATATATATATATATATATATATATACTCCAAAGCCGATCTGACATAATCTGTAAAGATCAAATGTGGGTTTTGTTAAAATGAGGAAGTTATGTCCACTAAAAAAAGGTGTTGCGCCTCGGGGGCCTCCTCACCGGTTCTTTTCCTGGGAGCAAGTTATTTACTACTCTTAACTCAAACTGGGTAAAACCATATAAAAAGGACTATAAAACAGGAGTAAAAAAGTAAGAGTTTATTCCAGATCAGGTCATTACAGGACAGAGAAAATGCTTGGAGTTTGCGTAGCTGTGGGCTCAAAAATTTCTCTTACACTCCATCATATTTCTTATTTTATTGATGTAGTCTGAGGTTCTATTTTGATGTGTGGAAAATTAAATAAATCTGAATCTGAAATATAAAGATTTAACAGGAACAGCCCACTGCAGACGTGATATGGTGGTAGTTTAATGGCAAAGTGGTTTTAGAAATATATCCTGATGTCAGAAAGAGTCATTTTGGGTATGGATACAACATCCTGTAAACAGGACTAGAGGTGTAAATGATCAATTAATGAGTCAATCTTAAATCAGCTGATGTTATTATTTGACTAGCATTAAATCTTAAAAATACGAGTTTTCTGTTATGTCAACAACCTTAAGGGCATTTTTTTTTTTTACAACTGCTGAGTTAAAAAGAAATAGTACATCATTATTTTTAACACCTAATTCTGTATTAAACACCGACTGAATGAACAAAAAATAATTCTTACAAATTATTAAACCTATTTTTAAGATAAAAGAAAACTGGAACCTACTAGGTCCTGAATTAAGAAAGATCGATGTCAGATGTGAAACACTTCTGTTTTTTAATGAAGAGAGATGTTAAAATATAGTTAAAAACGAGTGGTCTCTATGTGCCTAAAATAAACATCCATCCATCCTTTTTCTGTCACGCTTATCCCAAGGTCGTGAGGGGCGGGGTCCAAACTGGACACAATGCCAGTCCACAGGTCCCCAGACAAACAGGACAACAAACCATTCACACACACACATTCACACCTAAGGAGAAATTAGAAAGCCAATTAACCAAACAGTCATGATTTTGGACTGTGGGAGGAAGCAGGAGTACCCGGAGAGAACCCACGCATGCTCAGAGAGAACATGCAAACTCCTTGCAGAAAGACCTCGGGTCAGGAATCATACCCGGAACCTTTCCAAAAAAGTTTAGAGCTGTTCCTTTAATTCCTAGAAAAAGGAACAGCTCTCAGTCTTTCTAAAAGAATATTCTGATCAACTGGATCAAATGCAGCACTGAGATCCAACAGGACGAGCACAGATACAGGTCCATTATCTGAGGCCATGAGAATATCATTAGTGACTTTCACCAGAGCTGTTTCAGTGCTATGATGAGCTCTAAAGCCAGACTGAAACTCTTCAAAAAGTTCATTATGGTGGAAGTGATCGCATACTTGTTTGGCAACTACTTTCTCAAGAATTTTAGATCAGAAAGGAAGATTGGATATAGGTCTATAATTGACCAAGTCATCTGGGTCAAGAGGCGGTTTCTTAAGCAGAGGTTTAATTCCAGCAACCTTTAAAGCTTTAGGTACATATCCCTGTAACAGAGATAGATTAATCACATCTAAAATGGAGGAGGAGATCAAAGGGAATACCTCCTTAAATAACCTGGTTGGAACTGGATCTAACATCCAAGTTGAAGTCTTAGATGAAGACAATAGTTTTAATTACTCTGAAAGCTCAACTGGATCAAAGCAGTCTAAAACCCGGTTCAGATTCCATGACTTCCTCAGATGCTGCCCCACCCTCCAGAGACAAACCAATCGCGGATAGAGGAGTGCCAATGATCTTATTTTTTAATAAGATCAATCTTATTTATAAAGAATCCCATAAAATCATTGCTGCTAAGAGCAGGTGGAACCAGGGCGGTTCAACTAAGCTATGGCTCTGGGTGAGTTTGGCAACTGCATTAAAAAGATATGTAGGATTATTCTTATTCTCCTCTATTAATGCTTGCAGCACAAACAATTTAAGAACAGATTTGTTCGTACAAAGTCTTCATCGACTCAGTGACTCTATGAAATAATGTCAACAGATGTAAAGATACAGCAACCTGTCAGTGCTTTCACTTATGTCATTGTGTTGTTTCAGTTTATCATTATTGAGACTAAAATTCAAATTAATAAACTAAAATATACAGATATTTAGGGAATTACTGGGTTTATTCAGCTTATTTGAGTGTTTTGTGTTTATTGTTGTTTTGTGGCAGGTTTTATTCATGTGCGACTGCTCTCTGTTGCATGAAAGATGGAAGTGTCCACTTTGACACACCATGATTGATCCGTGTTCTCTGGCTTATGCTTTAGCAGAGTGGCACTTTTGTATATGAGTGTATATCTCTGATTAAATGTATGTGTTTGTATGTTGTGCTTGCTGTCCTGCACTTACGATTGTAGCTTATTTGTTGTGAAATTAAATGGGTCCATTAAGATATTCCATTGCAAAGGTGATCTGATGCTGACTCAGGTCTGTGAAAAAAAAAGTGATTTCTGAAGGGCAGATTTTCCACTTCCAATGCTCCTGGGGAAACGCATTGTGGGACTTGCATTTCAACCCCAGTCCTGCCCCTCAAAAGGAATAACCGAACACATAAGGGAATAAAATGCTGATATAAGAAATGAGTAGATAACTGCTGTGAGGTGAAGGAGTCAAGGAGATGGGGAAAAGAAAAGTGTAACAATAGAGCTTTTCTAAGAAGAAAAAACCACAAAGAGAACAAGTGAGTTATGAAAAGAAGGACAGGAAACAATCTTGTTAAAAAGAAAAAGACAAATATATCAAGGAAGATGGGTGAATGACTGTGAACAAGATAACAGAAATAGTAGAAGTTATAGAAATTGATGTGTATGAGCTAGAAAAGCGTTGATCTTATCCTGCTCTCTCTTCATGACAGGTTTTCTGTGATAAGGGGTGATAGCCAGGATGTCAGAGGGGTGTAGTGAAAAACGGTTAGAGAAATACCAGGAGATAGAGATGGTTAGATGGACTCAGATACATGGACAAGGGATAGTGACATCACTTAAGAGATGAAGCCAGCCAGGGAATATTGTGACCTTCAGGACTGGGGTACAAATCACATCAACACACAGCCAATACGGAAACACATACAATAATGTGTTTTTGCTTTCACAGCACAGTATGGTAACTTTTTCCAACATACCAGAAACAGAAGCGTTATGTGTGCAAATCTAACAACTGCTTCTTTCCTGACCTGTTTGTTGTTCCTACAACTGCACATTCTCTGGACTGTATTTCCAGTGGGTCACTGCCCCGAGTGCCCCAATGACCACTGGCACCACTGACAAGTACCACAGCTGGGCAGTGGCAGGTGTATTTCTATGAACAGGAACAGGGAGTAGAGAAACATAAGACAAGTTGACTTTAGCAGTAGAATCTAGTGACCCAGTTGGGCCAAAGGTAAGTCAAAACGAATCACTAATCTTCCGACACGGTATGAAATGGAGGTTAGGTCTAAGGCTGTATCCGAACATCCTCCCTAATCACTATATAATGGTTACGCTATGATAGAGGAGTGTAGAATGTCTAGTGGATTAAATAATAGTGGACTGGAAATGTCCCACAATGCACCTTGTAATGACAGCGGTGACAAATAACAAAGATGGCGCAGGCACCCTGCAGGGAGACAGAGTCACGTGACCAACCGGAATCGGAAAGTAGTGATCATGTGTCCGAATGGTCAGTTAACTGAGTTCACTATAAAGTTCACTATAGAGTCACCGCTCTATGTAGTGATGGAGGGATTTAGGGATTATGGCGGATGATAGGACACAGCCTGTGAAAAATCCCCTAGATTGTGATTATGGACAGAGTAAAAGGACTTTCATCTGAGTTGCAGTTCTAGTTGAAAGACCGAAAACTGAAGAAATCTTTTCTTAGAGCTTCTAGCTGATCTAACATCACAGTATAAACATTATCTGGTCTTGTGGTTGAGTTGAAATAAATACATTTAGTCCTAGTACGGTAGATTTTTTTCACAAAAATGTATTAAAATAAAAAATTTGTTAAAATAGTAACAAAAATCAAAGCAATTAATCTTCTGTATACCATGACTTTTTAAACTTATGAAATATTAAACAAACTAAACAAGGAGGAAGTCTAACTCAAAGTAATATATAAATGCATAGTCAAATATGCAGTTATCCATAAGTGATTAAATGTCTTCAGTAAGCAAAATCACATTTAGGGGATTGATATCGATTACATTATAATCTGATATAAAAGCTGAAGAAAATGCTCGACCAAAGCTCCTTTACAAAAAGCTTATAGTTACTTTGCTTTGAATGGAGAGAGAGATAATTGCTCTGAGGCTGCTGTTAAATCTGATAGAGGGAATCCTTCATTGATAACGAAGTGGAGAGATGACAGATGAAGGTGGATAGTGCTGGAGTCCTTCA
Source organism: Cyprinodon brontotheroides (assembly GCA_018398635.1). Lineage (NCBI taxonomy): Eukaryota > Metazoa > Chordata > Actinopteri > Cyprinodontiformes > Cyprinodontidae > Cyprinodon > Cyprinodon brontotheroides. The sequence continues at coordinate 7,432,497 of JAGKQL010000036.1, forward strand.
GACTGGAATCGCTGAAAGAGATTTGTGATTTCTTTTCCAAGAGTTGAGCAAGGCAGGAACCAGGGACAGAAAAGCGATGATTCAGGAGGAGGTTAGAAGTCTGGAGGAGGAAGGGCGAAGGTCAAAGGCTGTGGCACTTCCCAAGGAGCCGGGACCAAGTGAGATTACTTGGGCAGAGCTTTGGAGGCTGGAGCAATTTCGTATATCCTTCTTACTGCGATCAGTGTATGACACACTCCCGACCCCAGCAAATTTGCACAGCTGGGGACTACCTGAGAGCCCACTGTGCAAGCTCTGCGGGGAGAAAGGGACATATCCTGTCTGGGTGTAAAATTGTACTTGCCCAAGGACGATACAGGTGTCACCATGACAAGGTGCTCATGACACTTGCCAACACCGTAGAGCAGGAGAGGAAGAAGAAACGGCAGAAATATCCAAAGGCAACATCAATCCAGTTTGTAAGGGAAGGGGAAAAGCCACCAACCGCAGTTACAGCAAAACATAGTCTCCTGCAAAAGGCCCAATCCTGGGAAATGAAGGTTGACCTGGGGGGGAAGGTTGAAGTTCCCACAGTTTGTCCAGACATCCCTGTGGCTAGATGTGGTACTGTGGTCGGAAGAAGCGAAGAAGATCATCCTTGTTGAACTGAGTGTCCCATGGGAAGAGGGGTGTGAACAGGCCTACACTAGGCCTGTTTTCGAGAAATATGCTTGAAAATAACATGGCCAAAATGAATTGAATATATCTCAAGAACTACAGAGTTTATTTTACTTGTTTTGGTATCAAAATAAAGGCAAGACCCCAGAGAATATGTTACAGGTCTAAAAACCATCTTGGGGCGAGTGCTGAGGACCCAAATTTGGGTCCTCATGTTATGAAAAGGTTAAAAGGAAAAGTGGAAAATATCAAGACCTTCTGCATGAGTGCAGAGAGAAGGGATGGCAGTCATGGTTGTACCCAGTCGAGGTCGGTTGTCGCGGGTTCTCTGCCCAGTCGGTATGGAGAATGTTCACAGCCATTGGACTGGGAGGGAGGGAAAGAAAGGTTGCAGCTCACAGGATCGGGGAGGCAGCGGGAAAAGCCCCATGCTGGTTATGGAGTAGGAGGGAGGAGGTTATCTGTTCATCACTTTTATGGACAGAATTTCTAGGGGCTGCCAAGGTGTTGAGGGAATCTGTTTTGGTGGCCTTAAGATTGCATCCGTTATTTGCAGATGATGTGGTTCTATTGGCTTTATCAGGGCGTGATCTACAGCTCTCACTGGATCGGTTTGCAGCCGAGTGTGAAGCGGCCGGGATGAGGATCAGTGCCTCCAAATCCGAGAACATGGTCTTAGGCCGGAAAAGGGTAGAGTGCCTTTTCTGGGTTGGGGGAGGATGTACTGAACCTAGTGGAGGAGTTTAAGTATCTTGGGGTCTTGTTCACCGAATGAAGGGAAGATGGAGCAGGAGATTGACAGACGGATTGTTGCGGCGTCTGCTGTGAAAGCGTGCCCTGCAGTGGTCATTGTTGTGGTGAAGAGAGAGCTGAGCCAAAAAGCAAAGCTCTGGGATTTACCGGTCGATCTAAATTCCTACCCTCATCAATGGTCATGAGCTTTGGGTCATGACCGAAAGAACGACATCCCGAATACAAGCAGTGAAATGAGTTTTCTCCGTAGTGTGTCTGGGCTCTCCCTTAGAAATGGGTGAGTATACAAAATGACAATAAAGTCTGTTTAAGTCCAAGCAGCAAACACACAAACTGGGACATATTTTAGACTTGATCATCACTACGGGTCTAAATATTTCCAAAGTGTCTGTAACTGATGTTCCCCACTTTTTGGTTATTTCTGAAGGCATCAATTACAATCTCTAATTTAGACTTAAAGGCTTCCTGGGCCTCTTCTATGAACTTTGATCTTTAGTTCTTTCCATAGATTTGCCATTGGATTCAGGTGATTGGCTTGGTCATTTCTAGCAGCTTTATTTTACAATAAAATAAAACTGTGGCATGTTCAACACTTATTTTTATATGGGTAGCTGGAGGGTACCTGTTTAAAAACATACGTCTACGGGTAGAAAAATACCCATATTCTTTCACGGATGCGGGCATGGCTTCTTTTTCTATGTCTGCTTCCTGTCTCCCTTGAACCCCAGTGGGCCTCAGCAGATGGCGGCTCACACTGAGCCCTGGTTCTGCTGGAGGTTTCTTCCTGTTCAAAGGGAGTTTTTCCCTCTCCACTGTAAGCTACAAGCATGCTTAAAGTGTGAGGGATTGCTGAGAAGAGTCCAGCCAAGTCGATGCAATCAGCTGGTTCGCCATAAGCCATGCACAATCACATCCTCCAGCATGGCGATTCGATTCAGTACCAATGTCCTGACCCAACGATTCGATTATTTTCGATACTCAAGAATCTGCCATGTCTGTCTTGCCTACTATTTCCGCGAGTGTGTGTTAGCCAGCGGAAAGTAAGTAGTGGCTAAAAGAAGCTAGGTAGGAGGGCAAAATAGGTTTAACTCCACCGAAGCACGGGAGTCAGAATTATGTCCAGGAGCAAATGGATAAAAATAGATCAGAGGAAAATAAGAACATAAAGCGATACTCTTGCAGACGTGTCGATGCATCGGATTGTCGGGTCTTCGATCGATGCATCGATACAAAACGATTAATATTTACACCCCGTGAATTGGTGCTATAGAAATAAACTGAATTTTGAATTCATTTATTAAATACATTCAATAACGGTTAAACGATTGACTGGAAAAAAACACTGAGTATTACTCTATAAAATAGAAGAAAACACTTTTAAAAGGACAAAATGTAATATTAACCTTTACTTTAAAGAAAACGCTTTAATCTCAACATAAAGAAATTGCAGCCTTTTCTTTTTAATGCTTCTTATTTTCTGTTTTATTTTTTTTTATAGACAAATGAAAAAGTAGTATCGTTGAAGAAAGAAGGAAATTCAAAGTTAAACATTAGTTCTTACAAGCTGCATTTAAAATGTTTTAGTCATTTATTTTCGTTAACTTCACTTTTCAGGTAAGTGAACTTTTCAGTTAAGTTCACTAACTTTGTTGTGAATTGTTGCTGTAGAAATAAACTGAGCTGAATTGAATTGGTTGCTGTTTCTAATGTCTACCTCTTTGCCTCAGCCAAGCTACCTTTGACATTTTTTCAACAGTAACAAATTAAATTCTAAGGTTCTTAGATATATTGTAGCTGGAGGACCAACCTCTATTTTTTTTTTCTATTCCTCAGTGAGAAATAAAATATTGTGATTGTTGTTGTTTCTTTTTTGACAGCTATATAGAAAAGAAAAAAAAGGAATACCCAGAAAGCACTTGGTGCAGAGCCACAAGCTGTTCCTCAGGTCACTGTCTCACAGACCGCAAGTGAATCAGTGCTTTCTAGACACAGATGTGTGCATGGTTGTATCGTGGATTTATGAATATTAATTGAAATATGACACTGTTATTGCCTGCTATGCATGCTAAAAGATGGCATCTTCCCAAATCATCTATATAGCAATAAAAACATAAATTGGAGTGCTGCACCATATCCCTTATCTATGATTAATGCACTTAGCTATGACTAACAATAAAATCTAGAGCTCTGAGAATTAAAACCATACCTAAGTAAAGCACCGACATTTCTGCTACCCTGCAACACCATCTACATAAAGGTTGGGAAATTGTTTTCAAAAATGAAAAGTTCCATATCAATTATTTCTCATCACACCTTCTGGGAGATCAGTTGTAATAAAAAAATAATAATTCCGGCCTTAAAGGTAAGTAATGGACTCGTAGCAGTTATTAGTGTATCTATGAAAACTGTAAAGAGAATCTCTAGAGCTTTAATGCTGAGGGGTGCAAAGAACTCTACTATGCTAATTATTAGCTGCTGCTAATTCATAATGTTGTTTCTCTTCCATAGCAACAATAAAATGATGTCATATCCAGAATACACAATAAAGTGATGTTAACTTTATATTATTCAATAATCTATCCCTACTTTTCATACTGTAAAATTATTTGGGGAAACTATATTTCCTAGTTATTTTAAAAAAAAAATCTTCGTTCTACAAAAAGCTTTTTTTTACTCGGCAACATTTTCTATTGTTGGATGCAGGTGGTGCCCCTTCTCCAAATTACAGCTGCTAAATCTCAGTGTTGGGCATGTTAGTTTGAAAAAGTAGTTGTTGGGAGCTGGAGAAGTTCCACCTTTCTCTCCATAGAGTCGCCGTGGATCCTCCTGAGTGAGCCTTCTGCACAGCTACTGTGCAATCCAGGGTGATCATCAGAGGATCCGCCTGCTTAAGCTGTCTTCAGACCTTGCCTCAGCGCCGCAGTGTTGATCCAGTTGAAGTCAGCGCCCTAAGCCTAGACTCTCAGTGAATCTTTGGCACGACCTTTGAATCCAGCCTGGATTCTAGCACTTGTCTCTGTCTTCCAGGAAACCAGTTTCACTCCTCTGTGGAGCTCAGGAAGGCAACCTGCCGAGCACCCTCCCAGAGCCAAACCGAAGAACCTCAGAGTACTTCCATGCAGCTCAGGACTAAGAGCTGG
>JAGKQL010000036.1:7437546-7479208 GCA_018398635.1 Cyprinodon brontotheroides
ATTCCTTTAAGAAACTTGTTAATAGCATTTGTATGTACAACCTTTATAAACTCGGTTTCAAGCTAGAGTAGTTCCGCGAGCAGATGTGGTACCTATACCGGTTTTGTAAATCTAATCATCCATAATGACTTGGTCCCACCTCTGGCACAGGCTCAGAAGCATGCAGATTATATTTACTGGTTCTGTTTGTTTAAATATCGCTATTACACCTCAGCTCTTATGGTGATGTGATTTCTGGCCTCTAACAGTGATGGATCTGGCCTAGTTGGACTACTAGCCTTTTGAACACAAATATTTGCCCTTATTGTGAAACAGAAAGTGCTGAATCAGGGGACACACTATCTGCCCTCATGGGTTTGACACATTTTTACCAGCTGGATCCTGACCTCATGAAGCAGTAAGGTTAAAGCTGAATATTAATCTGGAAACCCTCCCCTTAGTGTTTAGAAAACAGATCTCTGCAGTACAGGTCACCTGTAATTAAACTCAGCCTGAAAGTTGTCCTGAGGACAGAGGACCTATTCCCCTCTTTTATTTGTCATCAGACCTGGAGAGAAAAAAGGCGTCCAGCTGCAGCGCTGTACGTGCCTCTCACCAGCATGAAATTTATGGCAGCAATGTCTGTTCTCTGATGCCACTGGTGATTATCAGCAAAAGGGGCAGCTGGTTTATGTATTATAAAACACAGAAAGCAGTGAACACACACACACATATATAATCCCTCAGCTCCAGATCCCACCAAAGCATTGCCAGTCATTAACAGTAAGCGTGCTGAACTTAATTGCCATAGCTCGGCATGCCTCACTCTAATGAGAGGAGGCTCTGCAGGCCCACATGGAGAGCATGGTAAGCTGATCAGGGGGACCAGGAGAGTATTTCAAAATGTAAGGGAGATGCTCATGTATTTCAGATTTCAGATTTGTATTTTGAGTAGTTCAAGATGACAGTAACGATTTATTTTACTTCTTTTTTTTTTTTGGTAAAATGAAATTACAGGAGTCAGATACGGATGTGAGCGCATGGTAATAATTTCTGTAAACCTATTGTAAAACTAAATGGGAACGTATGACAAAGAGATAACAAACCTTACTGTCCCCCAGTGTGACAGCAGCAAAACACAAACAGACAGAAGACAAAAAATATACTGGATAAAAAATGAACAAAACAGTAAAAAAATAAACATTACAATGAAAGAAACTTATAAAGAGAGGCCATTGATAGAAATAAGGTGAATACAGGTAAAAATAAAAAAAATCAGACATTTATTTATTAGGGGAAGAAAAAGAAAGTGTCATGTTGGGGTCTAATCTTCTAACCCACATGCAGAATCACTGAAGAGACAGGAAAAAAGTTAAAAGGTTTATTGACAATGTTTTCAGAGAAATGTGAACGGCTTCTTGGTTCGTCAGGCTGGTCCACGGGAGGGAAGCAACTAGAGGAGGACAGATCGGTTAGAGTGGATCCAGGAAACTTGCTGTTTTAACGGCGGAGGCGAAGGCTGAGGCGGTTCCAGGCAGCGAGAGTTTTCTCCAGGAGTTGACTGATTACCAGATATGTCAGAATCTGAGAGCCAGAAAGAACACAGAGTCAGAGAGGTTTTAAAAAAATCAGGAAAACAGATCAGATTCAGCTGGCTCAGGTTTGTTGGTACCATTACTGGCAAACACTCTGGCAGGGAAGAGTCAGCCTCCTCCTCCTTAAGAAAGCCTCCAGATGAGCAGATGGGAAACAGGTGTGCAGAAGTCAGCTCACGCCCTCAGGAGGAAGATCTCAGGCTCCCTCTGGTGGAGAAAGGTTGACAAGCCTCCAGATCCCAACAGAAAGATCGAAAAGGGAAAAGTGGCAGCAAGTCAACAGTTTTCTGTTGACGGAAATCTGTCAACAGCCAGTCAACAGAAAACTGTTGACTGGCTGCCACTTTTTAGAGACACTGGATTTTAGAGACAAACTACTGCAGAGCAGGTGAAAAGCTGTGCAAAGAGTCATAATGTTCCTTAACATCTATAAGAAACATGGCCTGTTGGGAGCAGCAAAGATTTTAAAGCCTCACAGCAGCTGGAAAGTAGGATGTGTCACTAAATGCAACAGCTTCAAGCATGGGAGTGCAGACAGTAGCTACGTTTACATGCGCCAAAATTTCCCCGATCGATCCAAACCTTGGTTGTCCGGAAATTCAAAATCGTTTACATGGACACTAAATGAAATGATCCGATCATGACGTGTGTATACATGTACCAGCGTTGGATCAGATTAAATATTTTAAGCATCGCATGAAACTTCCTGCCAAACTTGGCAGTTCAGTCTGCGTCTACAGTTTTTGGGAGGCCTGACAAGCGATGCTTCGAGGAAGCGGAAAGAAAAAAGGAGAGAGGAGGAGAAAAAAGCGGCAGCAGCGAAATGTCGAGAGAAAATGTAGAGAATGGCGATTGAATTGGCCGGCGTGGGAGGAAGCGAGTGGGCTGTGGAGAGAGGAAGAGGAGGAGGATAAATTCCTGCTTCCTGCAGCTTTAAATGAACTTGTGTGAGTGTATAGAGTCGGCGTTCCTAGACTCCTCCGCCATGTTGTTCACAGCGAGGCGAGAGGCGACCGGTGGTTTCCTGTTGTTACGACAAAGGCGGGAAAAGCGTCGCGCTGGCGTCGCACACATCGCCAGTGAAGAGTATTTTACTCTTAAGATCGAATGGGTGTTTACATGGGCGCCAATGAATGGCGATGCGGCAAAAACCACCTCTCATTGAATTAAATTTAGATCGATCGGACCGAATCGGATTAGAATTTTCAGTGTGACATGTTTACATGAAACATTTTTGATCTGATCAGGCCTTCAATCCGATTAGTTGTGTCCATGTAAACGTAGCTATTGTTCAACAGTGACGTTAGTTTTCTTACTGTCCCTCTTTCTTGATGAAACGTTTGCCTGTTTAAAAACTTCTGTGTTGGAATTGAATAGAAAATAAATCCACAACATGAATGTTGCATCCAACCTGGACAGGCATTGAACAGAAAATCCCAACATTAATTGGATTCCCAGCTTGGTGGTCATTGAATATAACAATCTTTCAGCACATATATAAAAATAAACTTAGAGCCATTATTGAAAAACCGTGTGAAAGCATTAACATCAGCTCTCACCACTCAATAATGAAATCTTAAAGCCACAACCAAAGAATTCAGTACCAGATGTCTAAGCTTATGTGAGAAGTAAAGATAACCTTTGACACTCCTGGGGTTTCAAAATATAGAAATTTAACAAAAGCTAATAACTCCAAAATATCTCTTCAGCTAGTGATAACCAACTTTACTTCAAAGCAAAACTCAGATGATTCAAATCCATCTGATCACTGACTGAAAGATTTAGTCGGACTTTTAGACTATTGTTTGACCAAAATGTGCACATCTATAACTAGATGCTGCCATTTGTGGTTTCTATAATCACATCCCAAAAATGAAAACTCCCAAGTTAGGGTATTTCAAAGTCACGTCCAGTCCAAAATAGATGCCTCAAAATTTAACCTAAATCTCTTAGTCTATTAGTCTGATAAGACTCCTAAACATTTATTTTATATTGTGTAGAACAAGATTTGTTGCCAGATTAAACAAGTTAATCTGTGGTCCTACCCGACCAAAAGGGGTTAATTCAAACTAAATTGCTTAAAATCCCTTAAAGAAAGGTGAATCATAAGCTGAATTGCTAGTAAATCCTTAAAAAGGTAAGCTTTACGCCAAACTGCTTATAAATCCTCAGAGACAGGTAAAGCATGCGCTAAAATAGCTAGTAAATGCTAAAACAAGGTGTAGCATTTCTAACACTGAAAGAAAAGTGTTTCTTTGATATCACAGGTTTGAAGATAACCCGTGACCCGTTTCTACACACATAAAAATAAGTCGTTACAATATGTATATGGAAATATACAAATATAGTGGGTACTGACTGGATTGTGTTATTTTGAAAATTCTTCATAACTTGTGTTTTTGTGCCATTGCCTGAAAATGGATCCAAGCATCCTCAATGCAGGGCACACCATAGACTCCACAGGCATAGAAAAACAGAAAATAATACCTGCAAAGCTTATCCACTTATCTCCAGTTAAGTTGTATAACCGTAACAGTTTTAACCTCATTCTATGTGAAGCAAAGATTCAAGAACTAATTAACTTAATTCAAAATCCAATTGAAAACACCCTGATCCCAGATGTTCTCTGCTGCGTCGGCTTAAATCCCAAATAAAAGCTAAACAGTAATCGGAGTTAGAAAGTAAATATCAAATGATCCTGCACAGAGTTAGTGCTACAAAGCTTTTATTGTCAGAAGCTCAGATAACAGTAGAAGATGGAAAGATCAAAAACCAACAAGACCAGAATGACAAGGTGTCGACCCCCCTCTCTGAGGAGCTATGTGATAAACAAAGCCAGCAGACTCTATGTGATTAGCAGGAGGAGGTGAAATAGTCGAAGGAGAACAGTTACTGAGGCCCGTCCACACGAAGTCAAACCCTGGCCTAAATTCACAAAATTTTTCACCAAACCAGCCTCTCATCCATACTGAAGCGGCGTTTGGGGGTCTGTAAGCGATCTTTTTTTTATCAGGCCTTCAGAGTGGGAAGATTTTGAAACGCCGTTTTCACGTTTCCATCTTTAAACTCTAACGCATTTTTTTTCTTACGCATGCGTCATAGAAAGATTAAGCCTCTAAACAGCATCGCGGCGACACAGTATCACAACAACAATGGCGCGTACTGTGTTGAATGGTTTGCTGCTCATGCTACTCACCCTGCTGTCAGGCTTACAACCAGAATCTTCTTCTTCTGGAATATCTCCAGGAAGAACAGAGCAATATCGACCACATAGTTCAGCACCTGAATTTGACTGAACCACCAAAATGGACCACCAGGGCAACCATGCGTATAAATATTAGTCGCATGCCCAACATTTCATTGCCTGTTTTCGCCTATTTTGGCTTTGGCACCACAGCGCCACTTACAGGCCTGGCATACATTTTGCAGCGTTTTCATGCATTAAATTGTGGGGCGATCACATTTATTTTCACGTCTCCGTCTTTCGACAAGCGTTCTGGAAAATATTAGCGTTTACGTGTTCGTTTTGACTGAAACAGGTAGTGCCAAAGTAGTGCCACAGATAGAAACAAATAGATCCCTTAGTGGAGCCAAGTGGTTTAAAATGTTGCAAAGGATAACTATCCAATCCCTACTCTGTCTCAGACCACTTTGGCCGAGTGCGAAAGTTCACAGCTTGAAAAACTCCTTAAGGAAAACCAGTCGGCCTTGTGTCATCAAAGGTTAGCTCAAAATCACCCAGCAATTAATGAGCAGAACCAACTTCCTGACGGGCCAGGTCCACCAGGTGACCATAGAATTCAACAAATTGAATCCTTGGGCAAAGACATTGATATTTTTGACCCAGAAAGTCAACAATCCAACATAATGGATTACCTGCAAGAAGTTGAGCACTGTCTAAAAGACTTGCCATTTCCTTCTTCTCGTGAGCAATTGAAGCTGATTTGGAAAACAACTGCTAGAAGCGTCCATGTTTTCATAACATCTCTTTATCCAAAACTCAGAAGAATATTCTGGTTACAGAGATCTGGCATTAGCAAAGCTTGAGGCGTCTTTAGTTCTCCAAGGAGAACATGAAGCACCCAAAAATTTTGCTGGATTTGAAGGAGCTGTATGGCTTCAAAAAAACAGCCATAATCTGATAACTTCAATGAAGTTAGTTCAGTCAATAACAATGTGGAGTGCTGACAATCATTGCATTGTCAGATTCCTCGTGGTCGGTTTTCTCTCCTCCTCCTCGTGGTATAGCGCATATGCGAACAGAGCGCACACTGCGTATATGCACGACCGCTTGCGTAATGTGACGCCATTTGAAAGAACCTTAAGAGAAGAAACTTTTTTAGTTCTCCAAGGAGAACATGAAACACCAAGAGAATATTACTTTCGCTTGAGACAGGTTTATTTTGAGGGCTGCAGGTCTCTAGATATTGACGAAGAAGATCCCACATTTAAAGCATTGTTCATTCAAAATCTACATGAAAGTATACGATATCATGTAGCAATGCATTGCAGGACAGAGAACCTTTCAATGCAGGAAACTCGTAGATATGCTCATCTTGTTTGGGAAATACGTCTCAAATCAGATAGATTTCAAAACAAGCTTAGAGTCTTAAACCTTCAAACAAAGAACAGGATCAGAAAGAGGCACAGAATCAGTTCCGAAATGGTTCATCAAGATGAAGTGTTAAGGAAGAAATTATTCTCAAATAGTTAACTTGGAAAAAGTTTGGCTCTCTCTCTTCCCTTCCCAGGTCCTCCCGGCGAGCTGCGTGTGGCCACAAGGAAAACCAGCAATGCGTGTTGACGTCACAGAATTACAGAGTTTAATCCAATATAAGACAATGCATAAACTTAGAAATAAGACAATGCACAAACTTACACCAGAAACTGCAGAACAAGGAGAACATACATTCATTTACCTGACATAAATTGAGAGAGAAGGAAAGAAAGCAAAGGCGTACAAAGACATCTTTGGAGAGTTGCAAGAGCAAATCTGGTTAGTTACTTCTGTGTAGAAAGTTTTAACCTCTCTTGTATTTAATTTATTCAAATAAGGCTGGCTTTTGCTCCTCCAACCAGGAGCTATCTTGGACACTCAGAAAAACTTGGAACTTCCCCAAATTTACGGCAAACATCTGGGGTCATTTGCTTCTTTGTTTTAACAAGAAAAAGCGGAAAGCTTGTCTTGGCCTCTAGAATTCTTAAGGTCATAAAACACAAGACAAGATTCCACAGATAGCTGTGGAATGCGGGGCCTCTTCCTACCATAAATTCTCAGGAACAAACTTAAATTCAGTAATTTGGTTCAAGGAAAGGTTATCTTCACAAACTTGTTCAAAATTAAGAAATATGTTCAAAATGAGAGTGTTCAACATACCTTTTACACATGGCATAAGATTAACTGTATTAAAAACTAAAAATAATCATTTTTCTTCAACAGAAGGAATTAATCACTTGAGAGAAAAAAAACCAGAACCCCCAGATAAACGTCACAAACCATTTTAACATAAAATCCCAACTTTCCTCCTGATCTCTGCATTTCAGTCCTTAAAAACTCCATCCAACCGTTACGGTGTTAGAACACATGCAGCAGCGATGCTCTGCTGGACTTTCAGCTTAGAGTTCTTTCAAATGGATGTAGTTACTTTAAGATGCAAACAATTAACCACGGTTCCTTAGGTTGCACCATGTGTAACGTGATGTCCAGCTGGAAGTTCAGGTCTCTCCGCTGCATCCAGACCAAGGTCCAGGGGAAGAGAGAGAAATACATTTTTCTATGTGGATTTGAAGGCCTCTCTATTTCTTCTATGTCAACACTGCAAAAAAGGAAAATCTATACGTGTAATAAACTTGAATTCAGCATTTTGGTCTTATTACACTTGTTTTTTATGTCTTTTCTTAGTAAGACTAAATATTGTTAAGATTATTTTACTTGTTTTAAGAAAATAATTTTTTTTAATCCTAACTAGATAATACAACTAATTCTGAGCAGCTTTTTTCTTAGAATATCACACATTGCTGACTGAGTCGCGTTAACATTCAGACTGTGAGTACATTTTTACTTGTTTCAAGACAATAAGACGATCCATATTAACCTGTTTTAAGAACTGACCCCATCTCATTAAGATATTCCAGCTATTTAAATCTGATTGCATTCAAATTGATAGGGTCATTGAGATTGTATTTCGCTTAATTCTGTGGCATTTCTGCTAAAATATTAATGAAAAAAATGTTTTGAAGTTTTTGTCATTCACTACACCTAAATAATTAAATTAATTCTAGCTAAGAAAAACAGACTAGTTTTAAGCCTTTAAATGAACTGGTATCAAGTACATTTGCCTTGTTTTTCAGCCTGTTGTATGCTTGTTTTGAGCAATAATTGGTTAGAGGACATTTAATTCTAAGCAATAATGACTAATAAATGAGAATACATTGCTTAAAATAAGAGAAAAAAATCTTAACAAGTAAAAGAAGAAATAGATTTTTCTACTTGATTTAAGTTTTTTTTTGGATGCTTACTACTCACACTGCAAAAACGATCTAGAAATAAGTAAAAATTTCTTAAATTAAGTGTATTCACCCTTAATTTGAGCAGGTAAATGAGATAGTTTGCCAATGGAATGAGTATTTTACTCTTAAAATAAGATAATTAGATAATATGCACTTGAAATAAGACAATGCAATTGTGTTTTCTTATTTTAAATCTAAATTGTCTTGTTCCATTGGCAAAATGTCTCTTTTACCCCCTCAATTCAAGAACAATTGCACTTATTTTAAGAACAAATGACTTATCTAGATTCAGATTTTTTGCAGTGCAGATGGTTTATGTTCTTGTTTTAAGAAATCTTACCAAGTCTCATTTGCTTGCTGCACTGGCAGATTATTTTGCTCAAAATAAGCAATTATTCACTTATAAAACACTATATTTTTTCTTATTTTTCAGAAGGCATTTTTTGTTTGGGAAAAAAATACACCAAATCTAGCGACAACATCTAAAAGCAGCGAACTCTGCTCTCCAGAGCCAGTAGATTGGTAACCCCCCCGCCTCCTGCTCTCCTCTATCTTGTCTGCTGTCATGATTTCATGCAGCTATTATTTCATCAAATGAAAAATGGAGAACAGATAAGCAGATCATGGCTTGTCTACAGTGAAAGAAGGACTGGGTTATTTACTTTGGCCTTTTTTGGAAACACAGGAAGGAGCAATCAGCTAAGTGAGCTTAGTGCTTGGAAAAATCTTTCATTCCTTTAGAGACAGCATGAAAAAGTCAGCTGAGGACAAAACATAGAGAGGAAAAAACAAGAAGAAAAGGGACAAGAAGAGAGGGACACAACCTAGAACAGATAATGGATGTCTATTCTATTAACATTTCTCTATCTGGAGAATGGGGCTGTTTTATGTGTTGTCTTCTCAGTTCAGAGGGGCCCCTGCCTGTCTTTGCCTTGGGCCCAAATTTCCTAAATCCACCCCTGCCCACCACATTGATGTAGGACAGTCAAAATAATTGATCAGAAATGCTTTATGGAAGATGTTGCTCCAAGGGTTTTTGGATAGTTGTTGGCTTTCTATGGATAAATCATTCTGCACAGAGCAATGTTGGTTTAGACACCATGTTTTCCTCTCCATAGATTAATTCCTCAGTTGAAAACCCGTTTTTCTTATTTGCTTTGATTTTTTGGGAAGCACTTTATTCAAACCCTCCACAACACACGAGCTTTCAACTTAGAAAGATAAGTTCCTTGCAAATGCTTCCCTGAATCATCTAAACTGTCTGCATTTTCTGTCCGAGTCGACTATTCTTCTCCCACAAAACATCTTGGGGACAAATTACTTTAATGGATTTACTGCCTGCAGTTATGTCTTTGTTCAGAAAGAGATTTCTATGGCTTCAGGAGAACTTCAAGACTCCACAGATTGAGGTTACAAAGGTCCTGCAGACGGAGAGAAAATAACATCACCTCTATTTATGGGCTATATTTAGAGGGTGGGGGCCTGGCATGCGCTGACAACTCATCTTCCTTTCAGGTCTGGATCCTTTTGAAGGTCAGACATATGGAAAATCCTATTTTTCCTCTTGCTAGAGTGTCTGTATAAGTTTATGGAAGACATCAGGGATGAAACAAGCCGTCAATGTGGAGCAGTCTGAGCCTCAATTCGTCAGTCTTGTTTATATTAAGTAAACCAAAACGCATACCCCTAAATCCATGATAGAAAATGTTGATCAGTGTCCTGAGAAACAAAACAAACATAAAGTGTTTATCGTTATATAATTTATATCAAATGAGAAGAAGTCAGACATGAAATGTTTTCCAGTTGGCGTGGTCATGAAGCTAGTTTGAATTATTATCGGTTGCGGCGCACGGGTCTCATCCAGGCTGATTTTACACATTTATTGTTGATGCAAAAACTGTTTCTCTCTGTGATAAATGTGTAATTTTAAAACTTTCATTAAAAAAGGTGGGACCTAACGCCGAAAGAGTAAAATCTACGATGGACTCAGTGATCCCAAAGACGCACGCTATTGACTAATTATCGACATAATGTCTTCTAAAATAACTCCTGGTTTAAATTCATGTTTGCTGATGAAGATTGTCAGTCATCCAGGTCATAGTCATTGCAAAATAGTTAAAAAACAATCCACTGGACTTTGTTTCCAAGTTTGAAAATGTTTCACTTCCCATCCAGGAAGCTTTTTCAATTCAAAATGTCAGAAATAGCACAATAGCGTTCCAGATCTAACTCTAACTTTTTTGGAATGAAGTTCATTTTTGCTTTTACATTCATAATCTTTAATATTGAATAAAGTGTAATACCTCTGTAAGATTATTTTAGCAGCTAAAATAAATCTGTGATCTCAAACAAATCCCTTCTCCTACAGACTGAAAAACCAATTTACACCCGGGAACAATTTGCACCATTTTAGTCGTAGTGAGAGATGGCAAAAGTACTTTCACTTTCCGTACTTGAGTAAAAGTACAGATACTTGTGTTAAAAATACTCTGTGTAAAAAGTGGAGTACTGATTAAACTTCTTTACTCAAGTAAAGTAACAAAGTACAGGCTTGTAAATTTACTTAAAGTATAAAAGTAAAAGTAGAAACCACTTTTTTCATGCGTTGCCTACATTTTAAATGGATGTCTGCCAATAGGACTAGATCTCCGTTGTGTTCATTTTCAATCATCTCGTCGTCCATGCTACTATGCTATAGCGCCACCGCCACCAAGCTGCAATGATTTGCCGCCAATGAATACCGCCGAATCTGTCGATTCATCTTGTAGTGGTGCGTCAAATGCAGCGTAGATTCCCATCCAATTAGATTGAATTTGGTATTGATGGCGTGAAAAATAATATGGGTAACTCCATTGAAAAGATTCAAAACTAAAATAACGAGACAATTTTTTAAAATGTAAGGAGTAGAAAGTACAGATATTTGTGTAAAATGTAAGGAGTAGAAGTAAAAAGTCACCATAAAAATAAGTAGTAAAGTAAAGTAAAAATATCAGAAAAATCTACTTGAGTACAGTAACAAAGTATTTGTACTTTGTTACTTCCCATCTAACTAACTTGTGAGACCCGTTTCAAACAACTTGACAAGCGGCTTGGGTTGAAGTCGCCCAGCTAAGCAGCTCAGTTCCGATCAGGCATGCTGTGGGAACACCAAACCCGAATTAAACCTGTTAATTTAGGTGATTCTGTAGGGCACAATGTACGGACGTCAACACACCGCACCAGTTGCTTTTGAACTAACAAGCCGAAACTACTCTGTTTACATTCAATAAACACGGAGCAGCTCTGGTGGGAGGGATTCAGACATATAATAGAGCAAAACGATAAAGAATACTGACTGCGCCTTGGCTTCGTTACACGTTGCTCTCTTAGTTGTTTACCTCCCTGATTTCTTTTGCATCTGTAACAACATCAACGCTAACCCAGCGTGGTGGTGTCACCAGACACAAAGGTAGACAACAGAGGCGACGCAGCTTTCCAGCGGGGGTCATAGCTGGCTTATTTTGCCAGTGGGAAGACAGCCAAAAGCGGATTGTTAGCAGGTCAAGCCATGCTTGAAAAACCCATGTTAACGTGCTAATTTCAGTGGGAAGGAGGCTTTAGATGCGTCCTGTTGAAACACAGCTGACTCTAGATCTGTTTAGCTCAGTTGTCTCCTGCTAGCCGGCTAACTTAGCTTTGATTCAGATTAGTGGGCCAAAAAGGCAGACATGAAATACAGCAGATTTTAAAGTACCAGGACATGCAGCTTTCAACGTATGGATAGTCTCAGTTTGGTTCCAAAGTTCGTGTCCTGGTTCTTTGCTGCCAGCGGATTGGGAGGGTTTTTGTGTCTGTCTTGTCTCCTGATCGTGTCCTGGTCCTTCTCTGCAGAGCCCTCAGGGTTTTGGCTTGGAAATCGGAGGGGATCAGTTTTATTCCAATAAGCCTGGCTCCAAGGAGTAGAACAGTTTAAAGTCCTGCTGAAATCACAATGGTACAACGTCTTGTCTCTGTTTCCCTCAACCACTGAGCCTGCCTCTATACATCTGAGCCTGCCTGTGTGCATCAGTGCGTATCTGTCTGGGCACGCTTCTGGACACTGTCTGTCTCTGAACCAGCCTTCACGATCTGTGGATTCCTGGAAACCTGTTTCCTTCTGTTACTGTTTGGGTCGGAACTGCTGATCAGTTGTTGGGTCCTGGATTCCTGTACTGTTCTGTTGTCCCCTGACCTGGACCGGCCTCCTGCATGTTCTCCTGGGCTGCACCATCTGGAACACTCTGGGCAACGCACGCCGCATCTGGTTGGCAGCCCATCGGCTGGATCGCACCCCTTTCCAAGGAGAGGGACTGAACTGTGAAACCAGGTAAGTGACTCACTCATGTTATCATCTCCTGTCAGATGATCGTGGTCACTTACCTGTGTTTCTCCCTCCAGAGAGTCAGAGACGGGTTGCGCCCCGCCCCCCTTCAGCTGCTGTGGTCTTTAGCCCCACAGTTTTGTTTCAGTTTTCTTTATTTAAATAAATATTTTTGAACATTCCTACTGGCTGTCTCACCTTAAATACTGGGTCCATCTGTCCCGTTTATGACAGCCATAAGGTGATGATTCTGCTGGAGGTTTCCTTCTGTTCAAAGGGAGTTTTTCCCTCGACTGTCGCTCCAAGCATGCTTGGTGTGAGGGATTGCTGAGAAAGTCCAATGAGTCGATGCAATCAGCTGGTTTTCATAGATAGAAAACTGAATCAATTTGCCTGAATGATCTGTGGTGAACTGGAAAGTGACCTGAGATGACATGTGGTTTGAATTGGCGCCGTATTAAAATAAACTGAACTGAATTGATTTTCCTGCTAGGCAGCAAAACATTTGAAAACAAACATCTCTGCAGTGGAATTTATACCGAGTATACATTTATACAGAGTGATCTGGTTGGATGGGCTGGATTTCCTGACTGTGCTTTCTTCACTTCTCTTGATAACTTCTCTTCACTTGTTTCTTCACCCGTTGCACTTTCAGTGGCCTCCTTCCCCGTTGACCCTCCTGGTCTCCCTATCATGACTCTTCAGTATATAGTATATATTTTTTGGTAATTCATTGCTGAATTGGAAGAATGCAAAATGACTTTGAACAAACAAGGGATTAGCAACAAGAAGAAAAAAAGTAAAAGTATTTTTAGCAGGAGAGTAAAAGATGCAATGTCTCTACATGCTCATCTAGGAGGGTTGAATTTTAAAAGTCAGTCACTCATTGCAATCAGTTGGGTTTCCTTAGATGGGAGACCTGCAGCCAATCTGTCTGGATGGTCAGACTGAGTTGACTAGAGATTACATTGTGTGATTTTGTGAAATAAAAAATAAACTGATTCGATGAAATAAGACAGAAAAGGATTTTAAACTGAGAAAAACACATTTCTCCTTTTCAAAACTAAAGCTGACAATCTATATGCAAGTTAGGTCACTGTTTGGGACGACATAGGTTATATCATGCTATACGATTTTCTTTTCTAGAAATAAATTTGATCAACGTCCTTTGGGCTTTCTGCCTTGTTTTCCTCCTGCTTTGCCCAATAACAGATAGTCTTGTTGCATGTGTGAGTCTCTTCCCAGTGATCTGTGCTCTCCCTGCTTTCAGGGTGTCTTTATTCCAGTGCTTTTGTGCACCACCTGCCTTCCTGTGTTTCTATGCTGACCCCGCCCTCACTGTTTTTATCAACCTGGACTTCCTCTGTCTGCCACAGGCCTGTTAAGCCTTCAGCCAGGCATACACTGTAATATTTTTTTCCCTTTTCGGGCCAATTCTCCAATCGTACAAGAATTTTTTTGATCGGACCGAGTGTCAGTCTGATTGTGCGCTGCTGAAGGTTGATCAGCCTCTAACGACCACCATCTGCTCAGGAATTGTACGGTCGGGAGAAAATCAAACATGTTTGAAAGTCAGTCGGCCGTCGTGAGATGTTGGCGGGTAAATCCTGCTGTTGAAGCAGAGCTATGAGTCGATTTACCAGAACCTTGAGCACAGCGCATGTGCAAACAAGGGAGTTCTTCTTCTTCTTCTTCCAGATTGACGAGTCCAACCAGCTCCATCTCTCAGCGCTGAGTCCGACGTGGTTTTTAGACGTACAGTGTGAGCAGGTAGATTGCATCAGAGCGTCACAGAGTGAGAACAAACATGGTGAGCTGCGAACTTTTAAACCCTGCGGTTTCGTCATACAGTTTGAGCTGTAGCTGCGTGTAACGATTGAAAATATTGCACAGTGTAAGTAAGTAAAATTTATTTGTATAGCACTTTTCACAGATAAATATCACAGAGTGCTTCAGAGTAAATATGTGATACAATAAACCTATGTAGAATACAATATATATCAACATTTTAAAAACAAATGGAAACATACAAACAAAGCCATAAAATCCACACGTCTAATTAAAAGCCAGCATCTTCAGTTCCTTTTAAATAGATTTAAGAGAACTCATACAGCGTAAAGAAGGAGACAAAGCATTCCATTCCTCCTGAAATGAACGATCCCCTCTGGTTTTAGCGTCAGAATTATGACTTTAAAAAGAAAAGGTTTTTACTTTTGCAAAAGGAATAGTACACCAAAAACATGATTAGCCTTCATTTTCCACCCACCCAGCACTGAACAACACTCTGGAGTACTTTTTTAGAGCCACTCAAATGCATGCATCTGGAGATCTGGGAGGCTTCTTGCTGGATTCTGCTGACATTCAAATAATGGAGGTCTATAGTAGCCCGAAGGCAGAAAGGGTCCATAAAGGAGATCCACAAAAACGTGTCCAATATTCACTCCATACTTTGCTGAAGTCCAATGTATTCCAAGTGTCCTGCAGTGGGTAGCATCCAGAATTTACTCGCGAAGCTTGAAGTCATTTAGAATGTGTTTTAGAGCATAAACAGTAGTGTACTTTAGGATTTTCCTGGCGCGTTCACGCGAGTCTCTCACGGAAACAGCACGACGAACCCAAACCAGATGAAAGTGCGCATTCAGCTGCGTCAAAAAGAACTAAAAGCTAGCTGTTTCCTCAACACTGAAGTCCTCAGACATTTTTCTTTTCGTTTGTTTCTTTCTTTGCACAGGTAAACAGCTTTTATTTCTTTAACTAAGCAGCTTGCATTGCTAGGCAGGGCAGGCTGAATCGCACTTTCATCTGAGCTGTTTTGGGTGTGCTATTCCTTTAATGAATTAAGTTAATGCTGAGTTATAATTATGGATGAAATTAGGGGAATTACATGTCGTGAATCTTTTTATGGTTATAATCATTTTTATGTTTTTTTCATTCAAGTCAATTTGACTTTTTGGTTAGACTTGATGTGCCTTTTAAAGCTTTGTTTTAAAAAGAAATATTTTTTTCTTCGTCGAATAGAATATCCTAAAATGCACGGAGGTAATAAGCCATCAGTACCAGGAGATAAACAGAGAGTGGTCAGCTAATGATCGGTCTTTAGATAGATAGATAGATAGATAGATAGATAGATAGATAGATAGATAGATAGATAGATAGATAGATAGATAGATAGATAGATAGATAGATAGAAGGAAACAAGAACAAAGCCATGCAGTCTGGCGAGTAACAATGTGAAGCTTGTTTTTTGAAAAGGCGTCAGAGAAGGTTTGACTTGCTCCATAGCAACAGATGTTCTTTGAAGTCTGAAACGATGGAGACTCTTAGAGTAAAATAAAAACATGCAGAGGACCAGAGCAGCCACTTATTCCAACAGATAAAAGAATGTGAGATAGAAAAACAGCAAAGAAAAGAAAACAGAAGGGAAAGCAGCAGCAGCAGAAAAAAATGACTCTTGGCTCGCTCCTCCTTTTTTCACTCTGCCAGTTCCTCTGCACATGTTGGCTGCTTGGCTTTATCCCTGTTAATGTCCTCCAAGCAGTGTAAACACTTCATTATCTGACAGTCGGCCAGAAGGCTTTTGCATGACTGCCTTTTAAATCCCTTTAACTTAAAGCCCTTTATTAAATCTGAAAGAAAGCACATAGAGTTTAACCTTCATTTTCTATTATCAATACTTCACGCATCAATCTAGAACTGATTTAAAGGTAAATGCAAAGCCGTGCTGCGGTGGTGGGGAAGTTGGACGTCCACATGCCTGTTCAGGAACCCATCTGGTTCCTTCTTTTCTGTTTTCATGAGAAAAAAAAAAAACAGAAAAATTCTTCCTGATTCAAAAATGAATTCTGAGGAATTTAAAGTTAATATTAAAGGTAAAATAAAAGCTTTAATACCGCATTTAATGCTGATTCATGGCTTGTAGTCACCTCTGGTGGAGAACAAATCCCTGCACTAGGACCCGGGGGGGTTTAAATGTACTGTTAATACAACTATTCTATAATTATGCACATTAATTAAGTTTTTGATAAAAATCCTTTTGCTAAAATGTCAGAATGCTTCTAATATTAAACTGCAAATATTTTGCTACAGCAGCAACCAATTTGAAAACAAACCATGAGAAGAGCAGTGTTGCAATCTTAGGCGCTTTTGTTGCTATATTTAGTGACTTTTCAGGCCTCTCTATTTCTTTTTATGTCAAAAAGCTCCTAGCCAAATCTAGAGACTTTTTTCTGCTACTGGAGACTTTGGAGACAACATCTAAAAGCAGCGAATCCTGCTCCAGAGCGCAGTAGATTGGTAACCCCGCCTCCTGCTCTCCTCTATCTTGTCTGCTGTCATGATTCATGCAGCTATTATTTCCTCATCCAAATGAAAAATGGAGAACAGAGAAGCAGATCGATTCGGGCTTGTCTACAGTGAAAGGAGAAGGACTGGGTTATTTACTTTGGCCTTTTTGGAAACACAGGAAGGAGCAATCAACTAAGTGAGCTTAGTGCTTGGAAAAAAAATCTTTCATTTTGTCAACAATGGGTGTTGAGGTTGCAGAGATAAGTGAAGCTGAGATAAGTTCCGACTGATTTAATTGGCCAACTAAGGCAAACATCCAAATTGTGACAACCTGCTTGTTGCACAGAGCTGGCTGCACCGTTATTCATAAATCCTCCTGCTTCTTCACAGCTCAAGACACGCCTTTCTTTACGCCCATTGAACACATGCACTTACCTGATTGGTCCGCTGTTCAATCTGACTCCTAGCTCCAGTTTAAAAATGTCAGTGTCTCAGCAGACAGCGTAAACAGCTGCTGCTACTACGTCTGCATATTCCGTTCCGTCGACCAGTAACAAAGTCAGTCCGAGGCCGTTTAATCCCTCGTGCTTTCAGTATTTTGCCTCTGTTCTGGATCCCACCGATCATTAATAAAAAAAGAGAAAAACAAACAACTCCTTTCTGTGCTCCTGCCGTGCCGACGTGTCATCATAATTACCCGGAAGCTGGTGACGTTACAGTTAAAGATTCTCCGTAAGTGCTACACTTACTGAAAATATAAAATCTAATTAATCATTTTGCCCCTTTACACAAAATAAAATAATTTTTAAATATATTCATCTAGTGAAACCAACAACAGAAAATCTGATCCAGTTCCTGCCTCTAAGCAAGATTTGTTTCTCATCTGACCTGTAAGTCCATTCTATGTATGTTTGTTTGTTGTGTTTTTTATGCAATTGTAGGACTTTTGTTGTGTAAAGGCTCTTATGTTTTTTTTCTCTTGTTTATTCACAGCTCTTGCTGTGGGGCAATTTATATTGGAGCCATTCTAACTTGGATAATAATGGACATTTTTTTTTTGGAGAAGAATTTTGTGATTATTTTTGATGGCTATACATTTATTTTTCTTTTTGAAATACAAGGACTGTTAAGCCTAATTTTTTGTTGTCTATTTGTGAAGAGTTTTCATTCTTTATTTGTAAGGGTCTACACACAAAAGTGTATGGTCCTTGTGTGACTGGTTTAAAAATATATAAATATTTATCCTACTTGTCAGGAGGGATACCTGACTGGCACCGCTAAAAAGTGACAAATACCCTGTTAAAAAAACCCCAAAAAAACTAAAATAATTAACCTTGTAAAAACCGTCACAAAATCTATCTGTAGAATGGGTCTGTTTTATGTGTTTTATGTGTCGTCGTCTCCATTCAGAGGGCCCCCTGCCTGTCTTTGCCTAGGGCTCCAAATTTCCTAAATCCACCCCTGACTAGGTCACCACTGTTTTTTTTATTATCAAACCTTCAACATTATTTGAATTCTTCAATTAACATTAAAACCTGCATATAACTAAGGTCCCTTTTGCAATTTCTGTAACTTCCACATGAACAAGTTGCTACAGTTTAAACATGGAATAATATTTTCTGCTTCTCTCAGGATGGAGCGCTCCAAGGCCGACCTAAAGATGTTTATAAGGAGACATTAACGGTGTTCTGTTAGTTTGACTCGCGAGGTTGTCTGATAAATTGTCTGGTCCTGCAGTATAATTCATAAACAACAAGCCAGAGGTTTTTAAAGCAGTCTGTGAAGTGAGCGATGAAGCCTCTTCAAGGTTATGCTGTCTCCCATCCACCCCCACGTCTCTGTCTCCGTCCTACTTGACTACTGAGTAATGGAGTTAAGGAAGGCGACGTCTCAACATGAGGACTCTTGCTCTGTTAGAAAACTGAGCTGATTGCTTTAATCCAGATGAAAGCATGATATTTCAGCAGCCTAAATTTAAACACAGAAAGGGATTTGTGTATTTCCAAAAGCCAGCTGTCAAAAGTTCAGGAGAAATTTGTTCCTGAAGTGATATGGAGTGGCAAATATATGCAATTAAATGTAATAATTACGACAACTGTGTAATTATTTGTATCAAGAGCTCTTATACAAGCTATTTGTATGATTAAATGTATGTTTTGTCAATTTGTTTTCATTGCCTTAGAGGGAATCTCTCACTTCATCGCGTGGTTTTGTAGGAATTCATCAGCAGGTAACAAAATGAGCAAATCCCTACAACTAGTGCAATAAATATTGTGTTCAGTCAGATTAATGATGACTGATTCATGCTGCTTTATTCTTATGTTTTTCATTTATTGTCAGTTGGGCCATAATGTCAATTTTATGCAGCAACTTTCCCATCATGTTCGCTATAAACAAAGCTGCTCCTTTATGCAGATCATCACCAATGAAGGATCAGAATGATTGATTATATCTCTTTCTATAATATAATTAATATCCACCTCATTTCGGGAAAATTCTCGCCTATTTTGCATACCCAAATGGAAAAGCAAATAACTTACAAATTACATGTGCAATACATTATTTGAAAGCTAACACCCTCTAGCTTCTGAATATAATAAGAACAAATTTTAATAAAATTGGGTGAGTAGAACACAGACCAAGCTGCATCAGTTCAAACATCACTCAAAGTTTTATTCTCGGAAATGATAGGTCTTTTTTGGACTGCAGTAATAAAGACATTCTGGAGAAAGGGCAGGTCTCATTGTTTTACATTTGTTCTACATCATGTCAACCACAAATGCAGATAATTTCAGACCTCTAGCTACAACAGTTCCAGAACTATGGGGTTTTGAACTGGGTGTTTCTCTCTAACACAAGCCTGTGATGCGGTACCCCTTTAAATACCCTCAGCACACGTAGGCTTGTTTGAAACCTTATTTCATTGGCTACAAAGCTCAATGCTCAACAGCAGAGAATTATGACATTGTGCGTCACTGGCAGACAGGAAGTGGACAAGAGGTGAGATTTTGGGGACTATATCTTGCTCAAATCACGTCATAAAAACATGCAGACACTTGTGTTTTGTAGTTAAGAAGACGATGTTAAGAACCATACCAAACATTGCAAGCTAACAACCGAGGAAATAAGTATTTGGAAGTAAATATTAGCAAGATGATGAGATTACCAGAGTTCACATTCCCGTTCTCTGAGGCCACTTGTTTTAGAGGGTTTTTTGTCTTCTCTTGGTGTTTCCTGATCATGTCCTGGCTCTTATCCACTGAGTGGGTTCTTTTCCTGCTTTGCCTCAGTGGAGGGAACCAATTTAAAGTTCTGTAGTTTTCCTGCAGTGTCTGCGTAGCCTGGGTGCCATTCGAACTTAGTCCCGCCCACAAGGTTTGAGGTCGGGAAGTTGGTCTGGCATGTGCTCCATAGTAAGCGGGAGTATGCTCGCCCACCCTCTGGCGATCGAAATCAAATTGTCAGAGGCGGCTTTATCACGATGATGGACAGATGACCAACAGTAGCGTAATCAACCACGTGACCAAAGCGGCTTGGTGACAACAACAATGGCTGCCAGCTGGAGGTTGAGGTGAGTAGGTTCTGCTATTAGGTCTGTTCTAGAAGATATCGACAGCAAATTAATTTTAAAAGAGGAACAGAGAAGCAGCGATCAAGGCTCATCTTCTTATTCTAGGCGTGCAACTTTGCTCGCTTTGATTTTGTTGACAACAACTATGGCATGCTTAACATCATCATCCACGCACTCCGTTGCTCTTATTTGTTGTAGGTCTATCAATTGAGTGCAGAGGCATTTTTTCCTGGATTAGTTCGAAACCGCCCCATAATCCTGGCTCTATGGAGCAGCATCAGACTAGTAGGACTACGTCAGGCTAGGTGTCTTGTCTGATCTGCCTGTTTGCTCTCCCTTAATTGGTTATTTCTTTCACCTGCCGTTTTTCAAGTTCAAGTTCAAGAATTTATTGTCATTGTCAAAAAAAAAGGCAACGAAATTATGTTTGGGGTACAATACTTAGTAGCAGCAAGTTCAAAGTAAAGTGCACAAGAGGTAAAAGTGACACCAGTGCTTGACCCCCAGCCCGCCCCCATCCCACTTAAAGTGCAGCAAAGGATTATTAAGTGCCATGTGGCTTGCCCCCACACACACACACGCACACACGCACACGCACTGCGCACGCACTACGCACTTGCACACACACACACACACACACACACACACACAGAATAAATACACAGCTCCCAACCAGACTATAATAACGCGGGCCCTAAATGAATAAGGCAAATCATTCAGAATTCAGAATTTAGGTAGTCCGTTCCTCAAGTCCTGTGAATTCAAGAGTCTTATGGCCTGGTGGTATAGGCTGTTGGCCAGTCTTTTGGTCCGGCTCTGAAGGGACCTGTACCTTTTACCTGATGGTAGAAGTTGGAACAAGTGATGGGCAGGATGGTGGCTGTCACGCATGATGTTCTGCACTCTCCGTAGACAGCGTGTGGTGTAGATGGAACTAATCTCTGGGAGAGGCATTCCAGTGATTTTCCCTGCTGTTTTCACCACACGCTGGAGTGCCTGCTGGTCTGCTTTGGAGGAGCTAGAGAACCACACTAGGAGCCCATAAGTCAGAACACTGCTGATGGCACAGTTGTAAAAGTTCACCAGCAGTGGCCTGGGGATGTGGTAGCTCCTCAGCTTCCTCAGGTAGAAAAGGCGCTGCTGGGCCTTCCCAACAGTAGAGGCGATGTGAGTGCCCCAAGACAGGTCCTCCGCCAAGGTCACCCCTAGGAATTTAAAAGTACTGACTCTCTCCACCACCTCTGAACTGATGGAGAGGGGTTCGTGCTTTTTAGGCTGTTTTTTCCTAAAGTCCACAATCATTTCCTTGGTCTTTTTGGTGTTAAGAGCAAGGTTGTTGCTGTCACACCATGATGCCAGATGTTGCACCTCTGCCCTGTAGTCCCTCTCATCGTTGTTGGTGATGAGGCCCAGGACGGTGGTATCGTCAGCGAATTGGACGATCAGGTTGGAGGGAGAAGAGGCAGAGCAGTCATGTGTGAACAGGATGTAGAGCAGAGGGCTTAAAACACACCCCTGGGGCGCGCCGGTGTTTATGGAAAGAGTGGAGGAGATGTTGTTGCCCACTCTGACCCTCTGTGTACGATTGGTGAGGAAGTCCACAGTCCAGTTGCACAGGGTGGTGTTGAGTCCCAGTTGGTGAAGTTTGTGGCGGAGTTTGTAGGGCCGAATGGTGTTGAATGCTGAACTGTAGTCCACAAAGAGGAGGCGAGCATAGGTGTTTTGGTGCTCCAGATGCTCCAGCAGTGTGTGGAGCACGATGGCGATGGCGTCCTCTGTGGAGCGGTTTTCCCTGTAGGCAAACTGGTGTGAGTCGTGTGATGGTGGAGTTGCGGCTTTGATGTGCTTTATGACCAGTCTCTCCATGCACTTGGCGGGGATGGGAGTGAGTGCCACAGGCCTGTTTAGTCGTTAAGGCCTGTGACATGGGACTGTTTGGGAAGGGGGACTATTGTGGCGGCTTTCAGTTGCAGGCTGGTACCCATGAGGTGGACAGCTAGACGGACCCAGATGGAGGTGAGGAGGTTTGTGTTTGTCTCCTGCTCGTCCGCTGTTCCTTCCCGCCTGCTAAGCCCTGCAGGTTTTTGGATCTATGCGTGGGGAGGTTCAGTTTTTGTCCCAGTTAGCCTGGCTCCAGCGGTGAAGACCAGCAGGTAAAGGTCCTGCATCATGTTCTGGTTCCACGTCCTGTCTCTGCTACCCTCTGCCACGCTGAGCCTGCTCGTTTGCAACCTGATCCTGTGTGCTCCTGTGCGCGGCTGCCCTAGTCACAGCTTCTGGACTCAGTCAGACTCTGAACCTGCCTGGGAGCCTGGATCCTGCCACCTGTCTGTTCCTGCCTGATCACCATAACCCTGTCTCGGATTGGCTTCCGTCTCAGGTCCTATGGGACTGCAACCCACGCCAGGAGATGCACGCCGCGTTAGTCTACAGTACAGTGGCGCGGATTGCGCTTCTTTCCAGGGAGATGGACTGGGACTGTTAAACCAGGTAAGTGACCAACTCAGATTGTATCATCTACTGTCAGATGATAGTGGTCACTTACCTTTGTTTCTCCCTTGAACAGAGTGTCCGCGATTGGGCATGCCCAGCCCCCCCAGCTGCAGTCGCCGCGTGCCACAGATCCTAGCAGCTTCACTTTAGTTTTGTTACTTTCATTTAATAAACGTTTTGAGCTACTGACTGTCTCTCCTTGAAAACTTGGTCCCATCACGTCCCGTTCCTTATCATATTTGCGGAGATTTAATGCGTAACTTTGAATAAAAATTCAGATTTTGAAAAGGACCATGGCAACCAGTGGAGCTCCGAGGCTAACGGCAGCCAGGCTAACCGCAGCCCGTCTGCAGCAGCCCTCTCTCTGCATATCCGTTGTGTGAAGTATCGCTGACTCTAATTAAGAGTTTTTTGTTTTATTTGGCAAAATGTTTGTTTGATTGTTGTTTTGCTGACTGCTTTTAAACTATTGTTTCTCCACTAAATGAAAAAAAGTGACAATTTATTATTATCAGAGACTATTAATAACAGGAGAAATGCAGCTCCAGGCTAGAAACGAGCATGTGGCGATGTCATCAGTAACACGCTTCTGTTCCAATTGACCCATATTATGCTATAGCGTGGCTCCCCGTTCTCCTGAGTCCATTATTTCCTGTGTTCCTTTCTCCAGAACATACTTGGCGGGAACCGCGAGTCCATACTCACGTTCTTGGGACCTCCGTGTTCTTTTCCTTTAGACAAACTTCTAGTAATTGACTGTCATTGCCTACCTACTCTCAGGTGTTTCCTGTTGAAGCACTGGATCCTCCTGGTGAGGACCTTGCTCTGGTTTTCTGGATTCTCTCTCCTCGTGACCCAGTGGATTGTTACCCACCGAGTCTCTCTAGCAACTCCTCAATTTGATCACAAGCAGTTCCTGGATTCTCGGGCTGGCAGTCCGACCATTTCTTTTTCCTCTTTCAAGCCTGAGTAAACCTGTCCGCCCTCCACCGCCGTTTCCATCATCACCTGAACTCACTCCGTCGAAACCTGGACACCCACAAAGGAACCAAGACCACAACCCACATCCCCCTTCTATCTGGGTGAAGGAAAGCCTTAAGCCTACAGTCTGCAGATGACTTCATGCACCCTCCCTTCAAGGACCCGTTTACTGAACTTTTTCAACTCTTAAAATAAACTCAATTTATCTGATTAACTGTTGTTCTTCGTGTGGGTTAAGAAATTGTAAACCAACATGACACTAACTTCTCTAGCTTCTAGCACTTCACTGCTGTGGTTTTTAGTTTAGAGAGCAAAATTGGGCATGGAGTAAATAAGTCTTTGTATTGTTTATTTTTTTAAATGTCTGGACATCTGGCCTATTTGAAAACCTTACAAACACTAGCCTGGCTTTGCCAGACCGCCTTATGCTGAGGAGAGAGAGAACATTTCTGAACAAATATTGCTGGAAAAGGTTTCACTGTGAAAATGTTTCTTTGTCTGTTGAATGAATAAATAACAATAAACAACAATAAATGAATCAACAAAATAGACAAAAAAGGAGAATAGTTATCATCAACCAAACCAAACACACATTTTCAAACTTACTAAATTCACCTGAAGATAAAAAGAAACAAAACCCTTCACCAAATAAACCTGTTGGTATATACAGCCAGAGAAATGACATCGATTAATGGAAATTTTCTGAAAAGGGGAACAAAGAAGTAAAACTTATTTTTCATGCCCCCTCTCCCTCAAACTATCTGTTATCCCTCTTTATGTCAGAATTATATAAAGTCTTTCCAGATTTCTTTTGAAGTAGAAAGTCATTTCTGGGTTTTTCTTTCAAAATGAGCCAATGTGAAGTTTTCTGTTTAAGTGACGTCTGTTTTGTCCTTAAAGGAATAGTACACCCAAAACATGATTAGTGGCTTCATTTTCTACTCACCCCCATGCTGAACAACACTCTGGAGTACTTTTTTGATATCTCAAATGCATCTGGAGATCTGGGAGCTTCTTGCTGTCTGCTGACATTCAAATAATGGAGGTCTATGGCCCGAGGCAGAAAGGTCCATAAAGGTCCACAAAAAACATGTCAATATTCCTCCATACTGCTGGAGTCAATGTATTCCAAGTGTCCTGAGTGGGTAGCGTCCATAATTTACTCGGCTCAGTCATTTATTGATGTTTTTAGAGCATAAACAGTAGTGTATAGGATTTTCCTGAAAGCAGCAGCCTCGCAGGCGTTCGTGGCCCTTCTACGGAAGCGGCAGACCAAACCAGATGAAAGTCGCATTCCAGCGTCTGCTCTGCCCGATAATGCAAGCGTAGAGAAGAAGAAATGTGCTGTTTACCTGTGCAAAAGAAAGAAACGAAAAGAAAAATGTCTGAGGACTTCAGTGTTGAGGAAGAGCATGAGTTCTTTGCCCGAGCTTTGGATAAAGCTGGTTTGCGTCTGCCGGCTTCCGTGGCGTGGCGAGTGGCGCATCCCAGATTCTCCAGATGCATTTGGAATATCAAAAAGTACTCCAGAGTGTTGTTCAGCATGGGGGTGAGTAAGAAAATGAAGTACTAATCATGTTTTGGGTGTACTATTCCTTTAATATTAAGCTGCCTCTAATATAAATAGGCTGTGGCCTTATATGGGCCATTTGCATCATTTTACGTTTTAAACCTGTTTAAGACAGTGATTGGTCAGAAAGGAAAGCCACAGGCTGAATGCTCGGATTCAAATCTTTGATTTGAATATTAAGTGCACCTCATGTCTAAGTCTGAGGCTAGAGCTATCATCTCTTTAAGGCACGTTTCTGTTGTTCATCATTTTCTGCTGAATGCAATATGTTTATGCTTCCTGTTTATCCCATCTTAGTCTCCTCAGCCTGAGCAGTTACTTATTTCTGCATGGGGGGGGTCCACGCTATAGAAACATGTTTAGATTTTCTGTTTTGTTTATGTTATGTACATACTCGACTTGCTTTTAGTTCTCAAAGGTTTATCAAAGTGTTTCCATCTGTTTACACACACACTCCCCACTTGAAAAGAGTGTAACTAATTCAATCAGTTTTAGTAAAATACATTTTTGATTGAAATGCATAATTGTTTACTCATTCAGATAATTTTGTTCAAAGTTTTTAAATCCCACAAAGACAAAGATCATACTTCCCACAGTGGAAGAGATGCAGAAAAAAACACAGTCATTAACAGACTGATGATAATGCAGAGATCTCCTAAGGAGGCCAGTCTACTGTGTTTTTTTGCACTTGTTCTGCACATTAATCCAGGATGAAGCAAAGGAATCATCAGGAATCAAGAATAGTTATTTTCGGCTATGATCATCTGATAAAGAAATTTAGTTTGGAGGCTCCGTCGCAGAAAGCATGCAGAAATACATCTATTTATGATTTCAAAAGAACAAAAAAATATAAACATAAACAACGGCTTTGAGAAATCATTGGAGTTTATTACCTACTCTGATAAGGTAATGTAGCTTTATTTACTGCTTGCACATTTCAGCTATAAAGATATTTGGAGCTTGGCCTGTTTTCAGTGTAAGCCTGTTTTCTCTGACTGTGACTAACTGGATGTGCTCTCTTCATCCTCTCTACCCTGTGGCGGGAGCTGGCTATCGGGAGGCTCGTCTGTGCCTGGCTGTGTGTGTCATGATTGGTTTCAGGTTCCTAACCCCACGTGCAGAACACTCATCAGACAGGGGAAAAGTTCAAAGGTTTATTTAGGTAAAACACAATCCAATAAACAGATCCAGGGTTATAAGATCCGGGGACTGGTCACCGACTGGGTTCACTGCAGGAGGACAGAGGGTTAGCAGATGTCCAAGGTAATTTGCAGGATCGTGAGTGGCTAGGGCGCACTGTTCTGGAGTTAGGGCAGCAGGAAGCCCAGAGAACCATTGGGAGGATCAGAGGCTGTGTCAGGCAGGCTGAGGGGGCTTGGTGGAGGCAGAGCTTGGTTTTGCGTGCTTGCAGATCACAGATTTGAGTTTCCTTCCAGATTCTTCAGAGAAGCGGGCAGGCAGGTCTGTGACTGGTTTGATTCTCCAGGGTTCTTCAGAGATCAGACTGACAGATTTCCAACAGATAGAGAAACTCTTCAGGGTTTCTGGTTTCAGACAGGTTCAACCTGGGAAGCAGAGACAAGACAGATCCAGGTTCAGGGAGTCAGAGATTCAGACAGGCAGATTGGCTCCAGGCTTGCTAACCATAACTGGCAAACACTCTGGCGCGGAGTGATGTCCTCTGCCTCCTTATATACTGGTCTCCCGACGAGCAAATGAGCAAACAGGTGGTGGTAATCAGCTCTGGCTCCCAGGAGATCAGTCGCCATCTGGTGGAGAAAGTGGACAGACCTCCAGATCCCAACATTAATTAGTTTTCTATGGGCCCAGGCCGCCTGTGGGAGCTGGTTGACAGTTGCCTGCCCTTGTATCTATGCTTCTTTTTCTATGTCTGCTTCTGTCTCCTTAGCCTCCCCAATTGGGTGGGCCTCAGCAGATGGCGCTCACCACTGAGCCTGGTTCTGCTGGAGGTTTCTTTCCTGTTAAAAGGGAGTCTTTCCTCTCTCCACTGGCCGCTACAAACAAGCATGCTTAGTTTGAGTCAAGACATCTTTATTTTGTTTAATTTTATTTGTATCTTGTCTAGTTGATGGTGGCAATAAGAATAATTGTCTTGATGCCAAAGAGGGGTCCAACAGATTTTGCTTTCACAAGTGGAGCAGTACGGCTATCGCCATAGTGTTCAACTTTAATTTATGCATATAAATAGCTTTATTATAATTAATGCATGTTGCAGAACAGGAAATGAAGAAAAAATGGAGAAAACACTGAACATTTTCAGTCTGCTTCATCACCTGCAAAGAGATGTAAAAAGAGAAGCACAACCAATGGATATAGTATAAGAAATACAATAAAGTAACACCTTGATACTATCGCAGAGGTATCATCTTCAACCTTTCCTTTGTTCACTGTTACATCAGTGATGACCTCATCAGTTCACCTTACCGCCCTCATCTCTAACGAGTGAAATTGTTCCCCTTTTAAAGATATAGATGTGATCAGTCTTATTACAGCTGCCAGACACGACTGGCTGCAACAATTTACTGTCTTTGTGTCTTTGTGTCCACTTGACGGGCAAATTGGGATTAATCACAGTCCAGCGAATCCAGAAAATTATACCTGTTTCACATTTGAAACCCAGAACCATGACTGTCATGTAAGAATAAAAGACATAAAAGATTTTACATTTTCTGCCTCATTATGCTTTCAGAAAGTATATTTTTCAGTACATCCTTTGTGCTCTACTCAGCCAGGTGAAAGCAGAAGATGAAAGGAGGAAGAAGTTATAGAATAAAAAATGAAGTACTTTTAGAATGGGCTTGATTGTGTAATCAGCACTTTTAGATGCGTGAATTAAACGTTTTCAGAAGCTCTTACCGTTCAGACTGAAATCAATTTATTAAATCAAGCAGATTAATTCTTTTAATAGGATCATTCTCTTGCTGTTTGTGTTTTCTGAGGTCACTCATGCATGAATATTCAAATGATTTTGTCTTCCAGAGAACTGTTTAGGTTGTTTCCATGTTTTGGAAAGATGCTCTTCATTAAATACTCTTTCCAACAAAGATTAATGAAGCATCAACATTTATTAGATCCTTAGCTGTTAAGTTGTCTGACACCATCAACCAGAACCAAGACCTTAACGTAGACAACATAGATTGATCAGTTTACATACAGTCACTGTGTGCATGAATACCATAATAAAAAAGTGTTGGCTTTTAATAGTGTCATTTGAAACATCTTTGACTGCATACTAAAAAAAATGTAAACAAACTGAGAAAAAAACAACAACTTTGGGTTTAAAGATAATAAGAAAACAAGCTGATGAAAATACCTTTTGGATTTCACTGTTATAGATAAGTATTTATTGGTGCATAAAGTATTCAACAATTGCACTTGAGTAAAATATTGACACTATTGATAGTCAAATCTTACTCAACTACAAGTAAAAGTTACTCAGTTAAACATCTACTCAAGTTAAAGTATTGAGGTACTCACTTTTGAAAATACTTAAGTATTCAAAAGTACTTGCATTTCAAATTTGTATTCAAAAATACAAATTAAATGTTCTAATATCAGTACATTTCTGTATAATTTTCAGAGTAATTTTAAAGATGCTGTAACTTTTAAAGGTACACTATGCAACCAGTGTTGATTTTTCAGCGAGGCTCCCCCCAGAGGGCGCAAAAGTAAAAGTGCACTGTCATTAAATATGCACAGCTGTTCTCCTGGTTTCTCCGTCAAGCCAGGCGCGGTTGTTTTGAGCTTAGCAGACAGGCCGAATAGCAACGAATGACTAATGCTGCGTTCACACTGGTTTTAGCTGGCATGACAAGCAGCGAGGTTTACATACAAAGTCAATGGTTGACGCGCGTCAAGCGCAGCAAAAGGTCCCGCGGCGTTTTGAGCAGTGCAGGCGCCAACGCGTCCTGAGCAGCTGAAGCAGCAGCGTCAGGCGGCGTTTAATCATCTGGCGCGGGGAGAGAGAGACACAGCGCTGATGATCACTCCCTCTTAAACAGTTTATTGGCGCCTAAATTAACTTAAAATGCAGAAATCTGAATATGTTGGCTTTTATTATCCTGCTGCCTGCAGTTTGGATTATTTAGATGAAAAACACCACCAGCTGCGGCGGTGAACCGCGAGGAGGCGACCCGGCCAGAGGCTGCTGATGAAGGGATTCCTACTGTCAGCGCACCGCTGGTATGTGGGGGTCTGAGCGGCTCCGACAGAAAAATATTGAAGGCAGGATGATAATCTGAATGAAGTGACTGCACTGATTACGTTTTCAGGTGTATTTTCTCACTAAAAACATATTAAAACTACTTTATTCCCACTGATCACAGCAAATATAGCTGCAAGGCAGAGAAAGGATAGTGAAGCACCAGACCCAACGTAGCGTCAGACACACTTTTGCCAGCGCGCCAGGGGCAACAAAGCAATGCTTCAGCCGAGCGATCAGAACTAACTGGTACAAGCAGTAAAAAGGAAGCAGCAGAGCGCCATTTTGCTGCGCCGATGATGTGAGGAACGTAGCATAACTGCACAAAGATGCATCGCCACTGCGCTAGCTTAGCGAGCATGCTTTTTAACTGGGGCGTGTAGCAGTTCACCGCCGTAAAAGCAAGAACCGACTCGTGGGGACTTCTAGAGCCTGTGGAGTGCGGGTCGATTGCTCCTGCAATTGCAAGTCGCGGTATTTCCCCACAGACCACCAGAGGCGGCCCGAGAATACCTTTGTTCAACCTGAAATGACTCATTTAATCATCCAAAACGTTATGGAACACATTAATTAACTGAGAAAAATGTTGCATAGTGTGCGCTTTAACAACCTGCATGTAGTGATGCGTAGAACCACCTGCTACAGATTCTGCACCACCTGGAAAAAAACTTCAGCATAAAGAACAAAGACAGATATTTTTATTACTATTTCTTATTTAAAAACAAACAAAAGGGGATGCGTCTTGGTTCTCCTCACATTGTCATTGTGGAATAGAGGTTTAAGATTATATCTACAGTAGCAGCCTTAAAACTGGCCCTTCCCGGTCAAATGGAAGCAACAGCAAAATCCCCTCCATGATCCCAACATATTGTTTTACTCTGACTCCACCCACTTTAAAACCTGGGCCACTGGATTACTGACCGGGAGATGATGCTTCTCTTTTGCGGAATCTTGTGTCCAAAAAATCATGACAGAAGGATTTTGTCATGATGGAGTTCCAGAAAAGCCCAATGACAGGAACACAAGCGAGGAGACAAGATGAGAAAAGTTTAACAATGTTTATTTGAAGAAGTGTACACAGTAAATAAATACTGGAACTGGATTTCAGGGCTGGGGGAAGGTTCACTGGAGTCTGTGGACTGAAGACAGTTCAGTTAAGCTCAGGAACTGAGGAATTTGAGTTTGAGTTTTTTCTGAAGGCTGCCTTGATGAGTCCGGGATCTACTCTGAGAGAGAGAGAACTGTTAGGTCCAGAGACTGTTATTTAGTTA
The DNA here is from genome assembly GCA_018398635.1 of Cyprinodon brontotheroides. Classification (NCBI taxonomy): domain Eukaryota; kingdom Metazoa; phylum Chordata; class Actinopteri; order Cyprinodontiformes; family Cyprinodontidae; genus Cyprinodon; species Cyprinodon brontotheroides. The sequence goes on from JAGKQL010000036.1 coordinate 7,468,362, forward strand.
GGCAGGAGTCCCAATAGCTTTAGCTTCAATGTCTTACTTCTGACTTGAGGGCAGATGCAGGTATCAGAGGTTTCCAGCTCTTAACCCAAGAGCTGCATAGGAAAATCCAGAGACGAGTCTTCAGGTTTTGTGGCTCACCAGGGCTGGCTTTCGGCAGGTTAAAGCTCATCCAGAGCTTCCAGGGGAAACAGGAGTCCTGAAAGCAGAGACTTGGAGGTTATTTTACAGGGGCATCAATCTAAATGGGGCTACAAGGATTCTCCAGGTGAATTGCGAGCTTAGGTGCTAACCAAACTGGATCAACACTGCAGCGTCGTTGAGGCAAGGTCTGAAGGCAGGTTATATAGGAGAGGATCCTCTGATGAGAGAATGCGCCTCAGGTGTGTTGGAAGGCTGAGCTCTGAGGAGGATCCACAGCGCACTCTGCTGGAGAAATGTGGTCACAGCTCAGATCCACAGCAGTACCGCATTTCTCAGCGTTTGCGCCTACATGGTCCCGAAAACGTCGACGAGGAGCGAAGCTCATCAATCTCTATCACAGTGAAAGGATGCGGATGCTTGAGAGCCAGGGAACCCATTGGCGATCCCTTTTCGGGACCGTAGGCCTCCCGGCCGGCAAGTACTGCCATCTGCGACCTGCGCCCGGCGGGGAAGTCCGCGATCCGGCGGGCCGTTGAAGAAGCGAGGACCTCCATCGCCAGATGCGTGGAGGGAGGGAGGTCAGATGGAGGGGCACAAAAGGGCTGAGAGACAACTTCAGAGTTTGACCTGGGAGACGTGGGGCGATGGGATGAGATCACGAAGACTTCGAAGGAAGGTGCGAACTCATACCGCAGAAAGGTTTAATGCACCTAGACAGACGTCTTATGCGGACCAATGAATCTGGGAGATAATAACAGAGACATCCCCTTGAGAGATAGTCCGGTGGAGGAAACCATACCTCCTGACCCGCGGCATTACTCAGGGGCAGGGCGTACTCGCTTGAGTCAGCCCGAAGCCTTGATTTGAGTGTAGTGATGGGTGTCTCTCCAGATTGCGTTGACAGCGGCGGATGTGATGGTTGACAGACTGAACTGCAATCTCTCTCGTCTGCTGGAAAAGAGGAGGTTGATATCCGGGGACTAACCTGGAAGGTGACTGGCCGGTAGAAGCAGACTTGAGAGAGTTGTGGGCATAGTGAATCCATGTGAGGTATTGGCTCCGAAGTGGTGGGGTTGTTGGAGGATGAGACAACGGAGAGTAGACTCGAGCTGCTGGTTCATTCTTTCAAGTTTGACCGTTGGACTGTGGATGATAACCAGAAGTGAGGTGATGACTTACGGTTGAGTGCTGCGCAGGAGGCCTTCCAGACTTGAAGAAATAAACTGAGGTCCAGCGGTCAGAAAGAATTTCCTGAAGGGGATCCCATGGAGTCGAAAAGCGTGTTTACAAGGAGCTGGGCGGTTTGGAAGGCCGTGGGAAGTTTCCTGAGGGGATCAAATGGCTGAAGACTTTGAAAATGGGTCGGCGATGGTAAAATTGTAGAGCATACCTGCAGGAAATTGGGAGACCAGTGGCGAAGTCGATGGCGATGTGAGACCAGGGACGAGTTGGTACAGGGAGAGGATGCAACAGACCTGAGGGTGGTTGATGTGAGGTTTTGTTTCTGGCGCAGGTAGAGCAAGCCAAAACATACTCTTTCACATCCTTGTGCAGGGTAGGCCACCAGAAACGTCTAGAAATTAGGGCGATGGTTCTGCTCACCCCCGGATGAGCGGAAAACTTGGCTGTATGCATCCATTGAATCAGGCGAGATCTGACAGAAGAAGGGACATAAGTTCTGTTTGGAGGACCGTTACCTGGGTCAGGTTCAGAAGCCAGAGCAGAGTTGATGAGATCGGTGATTTCCCAGGTAACCACTCCAACAGTGCAGGAAGCAGGAAGAACGGGTTCAGGCGTCTCGGATTGATCAACGGAATAAAGACGAGAGAGAGAATAGGGTTTGATGTTCTTGGATCCGGGTCTGTAAGAGATAATGAGATTGAATCGAGAGAAGAAAAGAGACCACCTTGACTGACGAGGGTTTGCTTGTTTGGCAGACTGGATGTAGGCTAGGTTCTTGTGATCAGTCCATACTAAAACCGGGTGTTCAGCTCCCTCAAGCCAGTGTCTCCACTCCTCCAATGCCAGTCTGATGGTCAGGAGTTCACGGTCTCCAACGTCGTAGTTTTGCTCTGCTGGGGAAAGTCTACGAGAGAAAAATGCACAAGGGTGAACTTTTTGATCAGAATCGAGTCTTTGGGATAACACAGCTCCTACTCCAGAGTCAGAGGCGTCCGTTTCGAGGATGAATTGCTTGGTTGGATCGGGCTGGATTAACACAGGGGCTCTGGAAAACAAAGTCTTTAGTTTATCAAACACGTTTTTGTGCTTCGGGGGTCCACTGGAAGGTCTTTTTGACTGAAGTTAGCGTTGTTAGAGGAAGAGCTGTCTGACTGTAGTTCCTGATAAATCGACGGTAGAAATTGGCGAAACCCAGGAATCTCTGCAGCTGTTTACGGTTTTCAGGTACCGGCCACTCCAAAACTGCTTTTATCTTTTCTTCAGATGGCTTAACCTGCCCGCCCTCGAGCACAAACCCTAAAAAGGTGACTGAAGGTTGATGAAATTCGCACTTTTCGGCTTTAACAAAAAGTTTGTTTTCCAATAATCTTTGCAGGACCAGGCGCACATGTTTCTTATGCTCAGAAAGGTCTTTAGAATAGATCAGGATGTCATCAATGTAAACAAACACGAAAACATTTAAAAAATTCTCTGAGAACATCGTTGACCAGGGCTTGGAAACATGCAGGAGCGTTAGTGAGACCAAAAGGCATGACCAGATATTCAAACTGGCCCAAAGGAGTTTTAAAGGAAGCTGTCTTCCATTCGTCACCATCTCTAATCCTGAGAAGATGATAAGCGTTCCTTAAATCGAGCTTGGTGAAGACAGTAGCCCCTTGTACTGGTTCGAAGGCTGATGCTAGTAGTGGAAGTGGGTACTTATTTTTAACTGTTATTTGGTTAAGGCCTCTGTAGTCGATACAAGGTCTTGAGTGAACCATCCTTTTTGCCAACAAAAAAGAAACCAGCTCCCAACGGAGAAGAAGAGGGACGAATTATTCCAGCAGCTAAGGACTCATTAATATATTTTTCCATAGTTTCACGTTCTGGCTTGGAAATATTGTAAAGTCTACTGCTGGGTAGGGGAGCTCCTGGTAATAGTTCGATCGCACAGTCATATGGTCTGTGAGGTGGAAGGGACGTAGCACTGACCTTACTGAAGACAGGAGCCAGATCATGGTACTCGGAAGGGACAGAAGTAAGGTCAGGAGAGTCCATCTCCCCCCCGCCTCTAGGAGACCTCACAAGCGGGGAGCTGCAGAGCGGAGAGCACGTTTCATGACATGAGGTCGAGCCAAGACTCAATATGGCGATCAGTCCGTGAGTTTATATGGGGATTATAATGCGTTCCAACCACTCAAAACCAAGCACAAAGGAGAACATGCAGAGGGAAAACGCAGAAAATGTCAAAGTTTCACAATGGTTACCTGAGATTAACAGCTCGAGGGGTTGTGTTTGGTGGGTAACCTGATGGAGTCTCTTCCCATCGATTGCGGAGACACTAAGAGGCTGGGTTAGAGGAATGGTTTCGATTTGAAGCTGCTGAACCAGGTTGGAGTCTATCAAATTCCGTTCACAGCCTGAGTCGATGAAGGCAGATAATGTTAGATTCTGATCTGAGAAAAACAAGGTGGCTGGGAGCATCAGATGAGGAGATTTCTCAGAGTTCAAATGGCCCGTCAGACTCCTCAGATCCTCTGACGGGCCCCGGCTTTTGACTTAGCTGGGCATGAAGCGATGAAATGGCCAGTCTCACCACAGCAGATACATAACTTGCCTCTGAAACGTCTTAGCCTTTCCTCAGGAGTTAGCCTCGTATGTCCAAGCTGCATGGGTTCGGCTTCCGTCTCCACTGCGTGAGAGACCTGAACTGGCAAAGAGTGTGACTGGGTCTTAGACCTCGGCTTGGAAACGGGTTCTGTGGGACCAGAAAAAACAGTTGCATTATTAGATGCAGGGGCTAACTCGGATTCTGTTATCCAACCTAATAGTCAGGCGGATTAATTCCTCTAGAGTTGCTGGTTCGTCGAGGGTTGCAAGTTCATCTTTAATATTATCATTTAAAGCCTTGAAATATGCACTTTTGAGAGCACATTGATTCCATCCGGAAGCTGCGGCTTTGACCCGGAAGTTGATGGAGAAATCCGCTACAGAGGAATTTCCCTATCTAAGATTCAAAAGAGCACGAGAGTCAATTGTTTGGTCAGATTCTTGGTTAAACACTTGGGAAAATTCAGAAACAAAATCGGAAAATTCACATCTGAGGCTGTCTTCGGAGGCAAACCTTGCCTCCACCCACTCTAGGGCTCGTCCGGTTAGTTGGGACAGAATAAATGTTATTTTTTTTTGATCAGTGGGGAAACTGCCAGGAGAGTTCTGAAAAATTAGAAACGGCACTGAAACAAAAATCCTTTACAGTCTTTCATATTACCTGAAAACTTTTCAGGAAGACTAGGGTGGAACTCAGGTGATGACGTCACCGCCGGTGACCACGGAGGCGGAACTGGACCCGGAAAAGGTTGTGCTGCTGACGTGGCGTTAGCACTGCTCATGTAGTTAGCATAGCTTTGAAGCATTTGGTTATGGTAATTGACAATGTTATGTAACTCACGGAGGGTTTGAGTTTGTCCTTGGATTTGAGCGTCTTGCTCCTCCAGCCGACGACGGAGGTGGTCTGCTGGGCCTTGTGTTTGGCCGCAGTGTTCTGTCATGATGGGTTCAGAAAAGCCCAATATGCAGAACACAACGGAGACAGATGAAAAGTTTAACAATGTTTATTTGAGCACAAGCAAAAGGAATTAAACACTGGAACTGGTTCAGGCCTGGGGGAAGGTTCACTGGAGTCTGTGAGGATGACAGTTCAGTTAGCTCAGGAACTGAGGAATTTGGTTGAGAGTTTCTGAAGAATACCTTGATGAGTCGGGTTTTACTTTGAGAGAGAGGAACTGTTGGGTCAAGAGACTGTTTAGTTCAGCAGAGTTCAATAACCCCTTCAGCGTCTTACTTCTGACTTGAGTAGACCTTGGTTTGGGGTTTCCAGCTCTTAGCCAAGAGCTGCATGGGAATCAGAGAAAGAGTCTTCAGGTTTGGCTCAGAGGGCAGGCTCGGCGAGGTTAAGCTCATCCAGAGGCTCACAGGGAAACAGGATTCCTGAAAGCAGAGACAGGAAGGTCAATTGGGAATCCTAATCTCATCACAGACTACAAAGATTCTCAGGTGATTGCTAGGCTGCTCGGGTGCTAACCAAACTGGATCAACACTGCGGCATTGAGGCAAAGGTCTGAAGGCAGGTTATATAGGAGAGGATCCTCTGATGACGAGAGATGCGCCTGCCACAGGTGTGTTGGAGGCTCAGCTCAGGAGGATCCACAAGCGGACTCTGCTGGAGAAAGGTGGTACAGCTCTAGATCCCAACAAGAATTATTTTTAGTACAAGATTGATGTTTAAAAATGAATTGTTAAGGGAACAGCCAAGGATCCATCAAGGAAAGTGAGTGGGACCATTTTGAATATGGGGCTGCAGATACTGTATCAATATTCAATTCAATTCCGATTCAATTCAGTTTTACTTTATATAAGCGCCAAAATTCACAACACATGTCATCTAAAGGCACTTTACAGTTCAACCAGATCATCCAGTCAAATTGATACAAGTTTTCTATCTAAGGAAGAAAACCAGCTGATTGCATCGACTCATTGACTCTTCAAGCAAATCCCTCACACTAAACACATGCTTGTAGCGACGGTGGAGAGGAAAAACTCCACGAACAGGGAAGAAACCTCCAACAGAACCAGGCTCAGTGTGAGGCGGCCCATCCTGCTGAGGCCCTGCAGTTCAAGAGACAGAAGCTTGAACATAGAAAAGAAGCATAGATACAAAAAGCAGCTGTAAAAAGCGGCCCCATCCAAGGACACAGCCAGGCAGGCGAGCTCCGAGGCAGCTCCCATGTCAGAGGATGAAGAGCGCATCCGGTTAGTCACAGTCAGAAACAGGACTACACTGGAAAACAGGCCAAGCTCCAACATCTAGAAACAAGAAGGTGTTGATAGCAGCAGCACAGCTGATATTTCTTTCTGGGATGACTTCACAGCCAAACGAGGAACGAACCAGATGAAGCTACTATGAAAAAGCAGAAGAAGAGCAGAAGTTAGAGATTGAACTAGCACAGATTCTGCAGAATAGAGAGAGAATGAAGCAGAATGATGAAAAAGGGGTCCTATGTCCTCCAACGGTCTAAGCCTATAGCATAACTATAGAGATAGCTCAGGATAACCTGAGCCACTCTAACTTAGAAGCTTTTATCAAAAGGGAAAGTTTTAAGCCCTGGCCTTAAAAGTAGACAGGGTGTCTACCTCACCGGACTAAACTGGTAGTTGGTTCCACAGGAAGGAGCCTGATAACTAAAGATCTGCCTCCCATTCTACTTTTAGAAATTCTAGGAACCACTAGTAAACCTGCAGATTGAGAAGCGAAGTGCTCTGTTAGAATACATAAGGAACAATCAGATCTCTGATATCAGATGGAGCTTGGCCATTTAAAGAGGCTTTATATGTGAGAAGGAGGATTTTATTACCACAAAGAACTGACAAAAAGTACTTACCGGTATGTACAGTAATCAAATAAATGGCGTTTTTTTAATGTTCCACCACTGAAATTAGGACACTATGAAATTCACATCAGATTATTCAACTTATTACGATAGTTTGCTAACCTCAGATATTTAAAGTGGTGTTAATTGAACATGTTTGCTGATGTCTTCAATCCCGCCTATTTTGTTTTTTTAACGGTCTGGCTGTTTACCACTATCTGTTCCGCTCCACTGAGTTAACAGAGGCAACTTCCTGTCCCCTAATTACCCCCATTCCTCTCCACTATTAATACCAGTCTCTCTGTCTGTCTTTGCCAGAATGTCTCCTCCTTGCTGGTATGAGGATCGCTCCAGTGTCACCAGCCTTCCCATGTTCCACTCCATGAATGTCTGCCTCATTGCAGGTTGCCATCTCACCATCCTACGCTCCTCCCACCTGTCTCTCCTGATCATTTGGAGGAGAAACGGAGAACGTGATCCCTACTTTAAAAAGCTCAGAGAGATGTTATTTTATAAGTGTTGGTCTGAGTTAGATCCACCCATCAACATCACCTTCTTTACTCTTACAGCTTCTGCTTCCACCACTGCAACGTTCATAAGCTGTATGTAACGCAATTTCGTTCTGTATGCACCCTGTGCATACAAAATGACAAATAAAGAAGTCTAAGTGAACACCAGGAGAATGCTGCAGCCTCTGCCCTCAACGATGGGTGGCCAGAGGACCATAAAGTTTCCTGACATTAGCTCAGAGCCAATCAGTTTTCTGGACTTCATTCCCAGGCACATTTTTTTATTTTTTTTATTGAGTTTTCACACCACAGGTGGCTCATTGTTTTGACAGTAGGCTGGAATGAAAGGGGCATGAGAGAGGGAGAGAGACATGCGGCAAAGACCACAGGTCGGATTTTGGAACCCAGGTCGACCGCTTCGAGGGGACTTAAAGGCGCTTTTTATCCTCCCTGCAGCAGTGTGTCGCAGTGAGCGTGTCGCAGGTATTTTTGATTTATGCTGTGACAGCCTGCTGTCACTCTCTGAAGCTGTGTTGTAACTTTTACATTTTTCATTTTCAAAATCAGTTGCACATTTTGTATATTTTCATTAGCCCGACTTTAAGTTAACTATTTGCAGTGCATACATTTAGTTAACTTTATTTGTCAGGTTGTTTTTTTGTCAAGATGCAATTGATTAATTTCTTTTTTCTTTGAGTTGCCAGTTTCCTTGGGATCTGCTGGTGGAGGGCTGCAACGACACTCCAGCTTTCCCTCAATTGATGGTTGCAGGCTAATCAGTGGGTCAAACCACTTTTGTAATGGGAAGGGAAATTTGTTTATCATTTGTTTAAAAATTCTTAGTTTGGGTAATTTTGTTAATTAGTTAAACTTAAAAAGTATTTAGTGTCTGCTCAGTAATTATTTGTTTAATTAAGTTTATTTGTTTATTAGTTTGTTAGTCAGTTACCCCACTTGTGATCAGCCACTATTTCAGTTTCCCTCATGTCCTGTTTGTTAGGTCAGTTTGTGCTTGAGTTCTTTATGTTAAAGCCTGATTTGAATTCTGTTTTGTTGACCTCTGTTTTTTGGCCCAGTTTATCATTGTTTTGAACATTAAGGAATAAATTAAGACTTTTTTTGAACAATTTCAGTGGTTTTCTAGCTGGTTGGTGCGAATCCCTCACATATGCCCAATACTGAAGCGCGGTCTGCGCTATCTTATTCCCCGCCACAACGCCAGAGGGACAATCAGGAACTAGCTGTGGGTCTAGATACGGCCGAGGCATTGAGGAAGCGGGGGCAAGTTTGTGCGACAACAGAGGGACATGAGGGCCAAAAAGAGCGCAGATCCAGGTGGAAAAAGGGTCCCAGCGTTCTCGCGCACCTCGCTCTTCTAGCTGCTCCATCTTCATCAGTCGTTTTCCACAATTGCGGTCATACAAACAAAACAAGCCGCTAAGGAACCAAACAGGAAATATGCATAGTGTAGAGCGGATGTAGATTTCACCAATCAGAGGCCTCCGACTGCGGCACTGTCACCTACGATTTTGGAGAGGTGCAGTAGAGCGTCTGCGGAGGGGGCGGGGGCTTATTTGCATTCGCTGCGATGCACACGCAAACGACCTGGTTTCTAGCATAAATCAGCCTTAAGGGCTCTGTACATGTACATGAGTCGGGTTCGCTTCGGTCGTACCACTGCACAACCAAAGCACTCCCCAGTGTCCGGCCTGTCAAGTTGCCAGACCTCTAGCCAGAGCCCAGGCTGCCAGACTTCACCAAAGTCTCAAGATGAATCCTAGACTCCAGCCTCTTCCAATACTTGAACCTCATCCACGTCTCTGGCCTCCGACCCAGGGTTTCCCTCTACCTGCCTCTAGAGACCCTGCTTTCACTGGGGATGACTTCCAGGTCACCAGCCTAAAGTTTTGTGTTATTATATCTTTCTCACATATCGATTTATTTATTTTTTCCGGATGCCATTTGAGAGAGCTGCAGTTAAACATGTAAGTGGATTTCAACCTGGCTATTTGGTTCGTCTGTCTTACCTACTACTGCTGAGATCCGTCTGCATTCGGTGACTTGGCTGGTGTTAAAGTGAAGGACTGCTCCTCTGACATAGTCTTCCTCTTTTTGCTTCCCTCTAGATGTCATGATTTAACTAAAGATCAGACCCAAATGCAGAAGACAAAACAGAGAGACCAGGGAAAAAGTTTTAACAGGTTTATTTAGGAGATTGTGAAGAATCTAGTGTTGCTCTGAACACTGCTCAACCGGAACTGAAAGGTGAGGGGAAGACACTGCGGTTAGTTCAGGCTCGGTGGGAAATTTGATTCTCGAACTTGAAGAGGAGAAAAATATTGCTGACACACATTTACAGAGAAGGTGTTGACTCTTTGATTCCAGTCTGTGTGCGGTAGTTCCAGTGTTTGTCTGATTCGGTGGAGGAAGGACAGGGGTTTACCCAGAATGCGTTGTCTGTAGGTGAACGTGGAGTAGCTGACTGCTAATCAGATTCTTCAAGTGTACTTGAACGGGTCAAAGTGGAAATGAATCCCTTGCTCAGTGTGCAGCCTTCCAAACGATCTCTTGAGGAAAAGTTGATTAAAACTCCAGTTTAAATCCTCAACTCAGCTTGTGCTTTCCAGTGGCGATCCTTCCAGGAGTACCCAGGCTTTACAGGGATGACTTCAAAACCGGCAAAACACTCTGGCGCCGAGGTAGTGGCAGTCAGCAGCTAAGAGCGCCTCCTCAAGTACGAGGTACCCCTACAGTAGAGGGTGTGTGGGAGGCGAATTCAGGAACTTTTTCAGGCCGAGAAGGGAGACAAACACAGAAAAAACACATACAAAGACAGGAATCCTGACACTAGAGGACTAGCTTTGAATCCAGGATGAGAAAAGTAAAAGGTTATCTTTCATTTTTAAGGGATGCTCAGATTACCATGAAGCGCGCTCCAGGTCACATGACTGATTTGCCCTCTTAGGTATCTTAGGGGAGTTTTTGAGAAGAGCAGCACTACCTTGAATCAATATAATCAAAGTGCTGAATATTGACCTTCAAAATCCTATAATCTATCTACTCAGCTGTTCATGTAATTTAAATCTCATTTTCAGGAGAATCTCTTCATATTATTGTATTTTTTCTGCTCTTTGTTTCTTTTGCCTTTAAAATCAAAGTTTTGGTTTTTAAGGAATTAATCTTTCTCTGTTCGTCTTCCTTTCATTAGAGCTGCTCTATCATCACCCCTCTCAGCTGCAGCTCTACTGATCATTTTTAAGCATGTATTACTCAAAAAGATTTTTGACCTTTATCATAGATTTCCAGAAAAAAGTAAGAATTTAAAGCTTGCAGATTCTTTGAGACTTTTCAAATAATAATAAAAGGCAGAAAGTTCTGAGGTTTACACTTGAACCAAAGGTTTTAAAGGCTTTTTCAGAGCTTCGTTTCCTCTATGATCCATGTTTTATTCTTTAGCTAAATGGCTGTAAGTTTGGTGGGAGTGACAGTCACAGAGCAGGATGTAGGAGAACATCTGTCGGTGTGTTACAGATCACTACGCTGAGGAACAATTCTCAGTCTGTAGATGTTGGAGCTTGGCCTGTTTTCCAGTGTAGTCCTGTTTCTC
>JAGKQL010000036.1:7484208-7512988 GCA_018398635.1 Cyprinodon brontotheroides
CTATGAGAAAAAGCAGAGAGAGCAGAACGTTAGAGATTGAACTAACACTGCTTTAATGGAAATACAGCATACTGTATGTGAAAGTTGCCATTTTTAGATTTAGCAGAATATTAGCATAGTTTTGTGCATATTTATAATGGAAACACAGCTAGTGTTCATTAGCTGTTTAAATATATATATATATAGTTTCAAGTAGGGTGTAGTCACATCCAGATAAATCTGTATAGGATTAAATATTGCTGAGATATTGCTGTATATGTGGGATGGTTTGTGCTACATAGTGGATTCTAATATACTACTGCAGACTTCCTGTCTATCCTGACCATTAGGTTTATGCTAGAGGAAGATTTGGCTGTTCTTATGCATAATGCGCTGGTTAACTAGCATTTAATTCAAGTTTTAGTCAAAAGAGACTTTATCTCTCTGTGTTTTCTCTAAAATAGTTTCCTTCTTGTTACTCTTTCCTGCCTCACATTTGCTAGAAAACAAACCAGACAACTTCCAGACCAGTGTGATGATGTTCAGCAGCAGAGCTAAAGAAAACTAAACGCATTATTTCACTTCATACTAACAGCCGAACACTGGGAGCTGATCAATAACATCTGATCCCCTGCTGGTTTTGAAGATAACCCAAAAACTTTCAGAGAGCTATGAATCCTTGATAAACAGAAGGTCAAAGCTGGAGAAAAAACAAAAACAATAAAATGCCTCTGATAAGGAACAGCTGTTGGTGAATATTTTGAAATCCAAAGTTATTCTCACCTTTACGATGTGATCATATTCACGACAAATGATTCTTCAGTGGTGTTTCTGAGCCTGATTTGTCACAGAGGGGTCAAGTTTATCCCCCAAGCTTTATTTGTCAGGTTGCAAGTGTTACTCACCGTCACAGTCTTGGTTTGTTAGTTCCTGTTTCTTGGTTTTCCATTTGTTGTCCTCTGCTGCCCTCTTGTGTCCTCTTCTCTTGCTCTGTTTTCTATTCTGCCCTCACCTGCTTTTCAATTCCCTCGTTAGCCCCCTCTCTTTGTCTCTGTCCCCTTTAAAAGCCCTCCTCTTCAGTTCCTGTTTGCTGGATCCTCGTCTAGCACGTCTGTCTGCTTTCCTCGTCTCTCCCTGGCTCCTAGAGTTTTGGTTTTCCCCTGATGTCTCCTTGGTTCTGGTGCGTTTGTTATTTTCTGTTGGATTTTTGATTCCTGCCTCAGTTCCTGTGAACATCATTAAACCCACCTAAATTCACCTCTGCCTACCTGTTTCTGCATTTGGGTCCTCCAAACCAAAACCAAACCCTGACACTCACCAGAGCAAAAACAACAGAGGCTATGCTTAACCTGATCAATTTGGGAGCAGAAAGGAGTCCAAAATGGCCGCCATGCTGCGTTCACGCCGGGGCATAAAAGTGCCTTGTTTACATGCAAAGTGGTTGAGAACGATGCTTGCCACTGCTTTTTTCTGTTGGCACTACTTTGTGTAGCGGAAGGCTACATGTCTGTGTAAGCAATAAAAGCAGTGTTGCTACTGGCTAAACTAAGAATGATGTCTCCTGTCTTCTATGTGTTTCTTGAGTGAGTTATTGCTTCTGCAAAGATGCATCATAAGGGAATAATAGGACGTCCGCTCCAGAAGAACCAACAAAAGTGAACGGGGGATGGCATCGAGAGGTCCAGTGGCGCCTTTGAACATTCTGGCGTCCAAACATTCAGGCAGGTAGTGTCCAAGCATTCAATGCTGGAGTTCAGAAAATTTAACTTTTGCCGTTTGACGCAGCAGCGTCTATCAGTCAGAAAAGCGGATCCAGGAGTTTTTTTGGGGAGACAGACACTACCGCCATTGCTTCTGCAGACTTTCTTAATATGAAGAATGATTAAATATCAAGGAGTTAAACTCCAAAGGTTAAATAAAGCAGGTAGAATGGATTGTTATGCAGAAGGAACAGAGAGCAGCTCTGATCATTATTGCTGCACTAAAGAGATGAAACAGTTTAGAAATACCCAAATTAACTAGAAATGTTAAAAGCTGCTGATGAAAAATATTCAATTGTATATTCTGATACTTGCAGTTGTAATGGGGACCAGGAGTCCCATTACTCCATGAAATATGATTATTGCTTTTGCATAATGTAGTATTAAGTTTGAAAAAATAGTTGGGTTGTTTAAGTTCTTTATTGTAGTTTTGTTTGGACATTTGTCCAAACAAAACTACATTTGTCCAAATTACGTTTGGACAAATGTAAACATAAATGTCAATTATTTTTCTGTTTTTGTTAACAGGGTTTCCGCAGGTCATTAAAAATTATTAAAAGTCATTAAATTATTATTTTTAGATTAAGGCCTTAATTGGGATTTAAATTCATTAAATGTGATTATTGTGGAATTTAAAATGCTTTATTAAAAAGAAAACAAAAACGTTTATAAAAAACGATTTCGTTAGATATTATAGTGCTATATATTTGTGCAGAGAAATGGAAAATGGAAATTTCAAAGTGGCTGGAAAACGGGGAATTCAGGACATGGCTGCAGCCTGTCGGCGGTAAAGGTGAAGGATTTTGGTGTGTCATGGGTAATTGTTGATGGCATTAAAATTATTTCTAGCATTTAAAAGCATTAAAAAGCATGAAATTAGAGTAACCTATTTCTGTATAAACCCTGGTTAAGTCAAAGTACCTAACTTTTCCTGGTTTGGCTCCTCAGCAGGGCGTGGCAAAAAGGGTAGAAATGCTCCAGGTGCTGCTCAAATCCACTTGGAGCAAACCAAAATAATCAGGAGGGTACTTTTGGATGACTTGTGTTAAATTTGATGTGGTTTTTGTGATTGACTTTAGATTTGTTTAATGTATTGATTTGTATGTATGGAAATATTATTTTACGTGTATATTTTATTGTTTTGGTGTAGGTTTGTATGTATATTAACTTTGCTGCTTTTCTTAATAATCCCTTTTCATGGTTCCATTCTTCATGTCACCTGATTTGAGTTTGGTTTAACGTGCCGTTTGTTCTTTTTAGTGTGAGAAGGTGTTGGTGTGCAAAAGCTGGAGTTCAATAAAGCCATCAAAACGTCAGTTTTGTCTTGCCTCTTGATTAGATATTGGGCCTCCGCCGGTCAAACTGACAGCAGTTTTTACCACAAACCTTAAAAACTCTTTCTATTCACTTCCATTCACTACGAACGTGAGCAGGAAATCCCCCACAGGCTGGCCGTACCAGTGTTGCCAACTCCTGTAGAAAGGAAAGTAGCTATTGGCTGTGCTATAAGTCGCTAGGAAGTCGCTGAATGACGTCATTGCCTAATTTGAGCAAATGGTAATTATTGTTTTTTTTTTTTTAACTAATAAGAATACAACTGCGCACATACAGGCTGTGCCAGCCTACCGCCAGCAAGAGTGGATCATGGTCATGTTGGTCAAGGCTTTATGGCAGGTTCAGCAACTGAGGGAGCTGACTCTAGAGTGATCAACCTGTGCTTGCCAAACCAGAGCATGAATACATTGTTTTCGTCCTGAACGACAGAGCTTATGGTAACATGCCAAGTCTCTGACCACAGAATTCTTCCTTTTAGAGTTCCGGAAAAACGGGTTGGATGGGGAGGCTCACAGTGCGCATACAAACTTCGTAAAAGTCACTAGATTTGTCGCTAGTCGGTTGAAATAACACTGCTGTCTTCGGCCAGCAGTGTTATTGCAGAGAGCTTTCAGCTGATTTGCGCCGATGCCTCCAGCGTAAGCTGAGGTCTGGTAGTTCGCGGAGACCATCATCCTGATCTCATGAAGCTTTCAAGGTTTGACTTGCAGATCAGTCTGAGACTCTCCGTTAAAGAAAATTTGGAGCCGTTTCACCAAACGAAAACGTCCAGCCAATCAGCGCTGGCTTTTAGAGGCGGTTGAGGTGTGACGCTAAACTGCTAGTTTGCGACAGTTCAGTCTAAAGAACATGGCGCTTCCAGCTGATGAAATCTAGCGCAGCGCGGGCTATCGAAAGCAAGTTTTATCGGAGTATTGAGCCCACTGAAAGAAGAGCAAAACACTGTTTCTGGAGGCTTTTCTCAGTGAAAAGATGTTTTTGCTCTTTCTCCCCACTGGTTTCCAGCAAGAGTTTGATCTATCAATTGGTTCTTTCTCACACACGCTCTGTTAGGCACGGCCATATGCTTCATAAGATTCGATTGGTTTATTTGACCTGGCCTATCACCAACATAGGCCAATCAGCTAACCAGTATTTTCTGCACCCCTTCCCAAAAATTACTTCAACGGATTGTTTCCAGATGGATATGCGGAGTAAAATCCATCTGGTGGAGTCGGGTTAGGAGGTCTGGAGCTCCCAACAAGAAATGCAGATTTTTAGTGGGATCATAATCCTGATGAACTGAGGATATTTGGAGGTGGACTTTTCACTTTAAAATGTGTTAAAACAATTTTTCAACTCATAATGTAAATAAAGCTGCTGCTCTCTAGCTTGCAGCTACAGAACAGAGCAGACATACAACCAGAGCGTCTTTGCGTCAAGGCTCTGACACAGCATCCAAATTTATGCGTTTCCGTGTTTTTGACGCTGCTCAAGTTCACCATTAGACTTAATTTTATTTAAAATATCACTTGAAGCTGACCACTGGCGGAATATTTGGGAGTAAATTCCGAGTAAATTTCTCAACTGGACTTGTTGGCCTTCTATCACAGCAACACACTGGAATTCACTGAGCGACTTACAGCGAATGTTAATTTCACAAATGATTATGGAAACAATCAACATGCCAAGGTTCCGCAATCCTCACACACCTGCTGACGGTTACTCTTTAACCGAGTGCTCTTAAGCTGCTGACTGCCACTACCACCGACGCCAGAGTGTTTGCCAGTTTTTGGTACCTAGCCAAGCTGAGTTTTCTCTGAGTAAGACTGAGTTCTTGTCTACCTGAGTTTTAACTTTGTTTTGTCTTTGCCTCTCTGCAGGAAGTCATCCTGCAAACTGGACCTTTTCTGGACCTCCTCTCCCAGGAGGGATCCACTGAGTCTTAAACTGAGCCAGGGATTCAAACAGGAGGTTTGGATCCAGCCCGCCTTTTGAGGACATTGAAATTACTCTTTGAGCAAGGAAATCATCATCACCACCCACCCATTCAAGTACAGCAGGAAATCTGAGTGGAAATCAGCGTCCTCCGCTCACCTACACCGTCCGAGTTCTGGGTAAACCCTTTTCCGCCCTCCGCCGAATCAAACATACACTGGAAAACCAACACACAAATTGGAGTCAAGGATCTTTCACTTCTCTGGAAACGTGAGTCAACAACCAGATCCTCTTCTTCAAATCAACAAAGCAAATTTCCCACTGAGCCTGAACTAATAGTCTGTCTTCCCCTCATCTTCCAGTTCCGGCTGAGCAGAGTTCAGAGCAACTTCTTCAATAAAATCCATCAAACTAATTAAATCATGACATCTACTAGTTTAAAATGATCAAATCAAGCATAAAAAAATAAATAAGTCTAAATTTTCACTCCACTTTCCCAGAATAAGAATTTTTTTTTTTATAGAATAGAATTCAACTTTATTGTCATTGCTGTCACAAGTACAAAGCAACGAAATGTGGTTTGCATCAATCCAGAAGTGCTATACATGATATAAATATTAATACAGGTGTATGTACAAGCAAAAAGTAATATTTAGGGACTGTAAAATCTATAATCTGTAATTTAGTATAAAATATGGACACCTGTTATTGTCGCTGATGTATTCAGAAAGTAGTAAGAAGTACATTTTGCATGCATACCCAGCTGTAGAAGGAGCTATAAATGTTGTGCAAATGCTGCTGAAGACAGTTTTAATGAAACGCTATTGGAATGTTCTGCTGTTGACTTGCTGAAGGGCAAATAAAAAAAAAAAAAACACAATGTCTTTGCAGCACCATCGGAACAAATAAAAACCTTTACAACAAACAAGACTAATGGCTCCATTTTTTTTTCCACAGGCACAAAGCCATTTTATTGAGCCGAGCACCTTTTGGTAATTTCCTGACACCAAATGCTGAGGTGGCACAAGAGGCGCCGTGCAATTTAGCTCTTAATTTAGCAGGAAATT
This sequence comes from Cyprinodon brontotheroides, assembly GCA_018398635.1. Lineage (NCBI taxonomy): Eukaryota > Metazoa > Chordata > Actinopteri > Cyprinodontiformes > Cyprinodontidae > Cyprinodon > Cyprinodon brontotheroides. The sequence continues at coordinate 7,490,267 of JAGKQL010000036.1, forward strand.
ACATTTGCGTTAAAACCTGTTCAACCTATTACTGCCCCCAGGCAGCTTTTCCAGCTTCGGTTTGAGGAGCAAAATATGCCAAGTTTTTCCCAATTTAACAAAAATCTCTTTGAGTGCTATATATTGTTTGGCTGCTGAATGAGGTGTGTATGAAAAAATATGAATAAAATTATAGAAGCTGTAAAAAAGACCCTACATACATTGAGTAATCTTGTTTTTCACTATAACCTAAAAACAATGATACATAAAAATTTCATTTCATAGGACTTTTTGGGATACTAAAGGTTATAGCTTAAAGCCAACATACATTAGATCAAACATTATGATAGAAGCACGGCTGAAAGCATCAATTATCTCATTAATCAATCAGTCTTGCATTTATTTTTTCCAATTAGCTGTAGAGACTTATATGCGTCAGTGAACAACAGTGTTGTTTTTGACACCCATCTTAGATTTAGTCTTAGTCTTCAGGAAGAAAACTGTCATTAGTCTTAGTTGCCTTTTATTCATTACTTTAAGTTGTGGTTTTAGTCAGTTTTATGTTGCAAAAAAAACAACCTTTACAATTTGGAATAACAACCAGATTCTTTAGCAGACTGACAGCTCTAGCCTAGATGCTAAAATAACTGGGTACAGGAAACTGGTGTGCAGTTCATCATTGCTGTTAGGCAAAAATCTTTGATTTATAGAATTAAAATAAACTTTTTTTATGAATTAATGTCCTACTTTATAAAAAAGTGTCTCACAAAAGCTGTGAAAATACCAGATCTAGTTCAACACATCATATTGTTTAATATAGCTGACAGACAAGATAACAAAATGTAGAATAAAGAAATGATTTTAGACATACAATTGCTCTGGTTGGCTTTTTCATACAGTCTTTTTTTTAATTATTTTTTAGTTACGACTATTTCAGCCCTTGATAGAAGTTGGGGTTGTTATTCAGCTACGGCAGCTTAGTCTTCGTTTGGCCATTTCCAGGGCCTCAGGTTTGGGCAACTTCATCTATTTTTGCACCATTTCTTTTCCAAATGATTCCCCCTTGTGTTCCGCTTGTTGGCTTACTTCTTTCTGTGTTGCCTTGATTTTGGCTTCAAACCTTCTCCTTTACGATTGACGTTGTCCACTGTGGATGCCCCTTAAAGCCGTGAATAGTACAACCCAAAAACATGATTAGCCTCTCATTTCTACTCACCCCCATGCTGAACAACACCTGGGAGTACTTTTTGATGATATCTCAAATGCATCTGGAGATCTGGGAGGCTTCTTTGCTGTCTGCTGACATTCAAATAATGGAGGTAATTCTGCTGGGGCTCGGCGGCAGAAAGGTCCATAAAAGTCCACAAAAACGGTCAATATTCCCTCCATACTGCTCACGCCCAATGTATTCCAAGTGTCCTGAGTGGGTAGCCCATAATTTACTCGAAACTAAGTCATTTAGAATGTTTTTAGAGCATAAACAGTAGTGTATAGGATTTCCTGAAAGCGCATGCTGCCTGGCGGCGTTCACGAGTCTACGGAAACTGGCGGCAGACCAAACCGATGAAAGTGCAAGATTCAGCTCGGCAAAGAACTCATGCCTTCCTTCCTCAACAGTGAAGTCCTCAGACATTTTTCTTCTTTTTCTCGTTTCTTTCTTTGCACAGGTAAACAGCTCATTTCTTCTTCTACTGCTTTTGCATTATTTGATAAAGAGCAGACGCCGAATGCGCATCTTTCATCTGGTTTGGTCTGCCGCTTCCTCAGAAGGGCGTAAGTTATGTTCCCCCTCTGACCTCGCAGGTCTTGGTTCCCTTACAGCGGAGGTCTTCAACAGGGGGTCAGCGTAATCCCTAGGGGGTCCATGGAGGTACGCATTGGGGCCGCTGAAAGTTTTGTTTTTTGTTTTCCACTAATTGAAATGTCTTTAAATTCACATTAACATGAATTTAAAACACTGTAGTAAAAAGATAAATGGAGGCAGAAGATGTCTTTTCAGTCATCAATGCTCACATTCAGTGACACACAGGAGTTTTTCTTCAGGCTGGGCACCGTTTCATCTCATTAACTACTCTGACCTAACGGGCGAATAATAATCCTTTTGTTACATTACTTCTATGACTAGAACCTACGAAGGTGCAAGTGTGTGTGTGCAGTGTGTGCAATCTGTGCATTGTGGTAAAATTCAGCTAGATTAAAAGCGGAACTCATTGTAAATACTCAAGGGTTTTTTTTTCACAGGAAACTGTGGCAAAGTATTACAATTTTTAGCAATCAAAGATTTTTTAAAAATCGCGACTATTACCAAGAATCCAAAGTTTAATTTAATAATATTTCAGTATAAAATGATAAATTCACAGCAACTTCTACAGCCAGGTTATTGCATGCATTTTGCTAAAAAATATTTTTTCTGTTGCATTGACTTGAATTTATATCATATATTGCATAAGTAAGTTGCCAACTCAGCAACTTCTTGTCGCTATATTTAGCTTAACTTTTCAGACCCTCCAGTTTACTATTTTTCAAAAAGTTTAATTAGCTTTACAAATCTGGCTTACTTTTTTACGTGTGTCACTGGCGTGCTTTTTGGAGACTCTTACACGGCAAGCATGTATCGCTCTCTACTCTTAAGTCCTCCAGCTGCAGCCAAGCTGCCGCGGGGCTCCCTCCCCCATCCCGTAACCCCCGCTCTCCTCGCAGGTGGATAAGCTACCCTCAGCCGCCCAGACTGCAAATGAAGGCTGCATGCGCCGGGATTGACGGTGCAAATTGGATCACGCCGTGTGCCGCCCTCGCTTCCTGACTTCTTACATTCATAACAATCTAAAATGTTTTTTTTTTTTTCTAAAATAAATAACCGAATTTGAAATATTTTATCTTAAATAAATAATACAGCATTTGATTCACACAGCCACAGTCGTCAGTCACTTAATCACCTTGTCCATTGTGTTTTCCTCTCTAAGATTAACATTGATCTGCTGGTGAGAATCATTATGTCTCAGTCTAAACTGTACAGTCAAAAATACAGAAAAGATTGGGAATGAAACCCTGAAAAAAGTAGCTCTATATATTGTTTAGTAAAGTGAGTAAAAACACTATTGTATAGTGTTTTTACGACATACTTAGTTATATAGTGTCTGTAACAACATTATTTCTCCCACAGCATCAATAACATGCACATCACTTCCTGTGGCAGGTTATGCAAATTAGGCAATGACGTCATTTAGGGACTTCTAGCGACTTTTAGCACAGCCAGTAGCTACTTTCCTTACTGAGGAGTTGGCAACACTGGTTGGCCCAGTGGTTAGAACAATGTGCTTGTGCTCTGAAAAGGTTGCAAGGACGCGGTTCAATCCCCACAGCCTGCACTCTGGTGCTGCACAATGGCAGCCCACTGCTCCCCAAGGAGCTGGGTTCAATTTAGAGAGGGAATTTACCCATTCTGGGACAATAAAGGGATTTACATTTGCAAAAGTTTTCTGGTATACACAAAAAATTTGAGCTTAAATTGGAAATATGTAACCTGTGTAATGGTTTTGAAGGTTTAAGCTTCATTAAAAGTGAAGCTGATTTAAATGTTTCTGTCATCCCTCCACCACAGGGTTGGGGATATCGGCTCTGTATCCTGAGAGGGCCCCTTCATCGTGCTGGAAATAGACAGCCCTTATTGGCAGGCTGCTGACATATAATCAAAATGTCAGCTTTGTCCTGAGAAATCAGAAAAATCTGAAGACGTTGTTTGTTTCCCACCAGAGAACAACATGAGCATGACTAACTGTGTATGTGTGTTTCTTGGCTGATATGTAATTATAGCGGCAGTGTGTGAGTCAGCCCTGCTGATAGGAGAAATAAATGATAGTCCATCAGTTTGACTCTGGAGAGACACCTCCCCTGGTGATCAGCCATCGTCCACCTGCCTCAGCTCTAACACACATCTGGAGCAGAAAGTGGGCAGAATTAACAATTCTGATCCTACTGAGAAATGTGTAAAAGTCATAAAACTTTCTACAGATAAGCATTACATTTATTTACCTATTTATTTATTTAGTGAGGTCCTCGGATTGGCCCCGCTGGGGTCAGCAACGGCCCTCTAGGAGCGCCGAGAAGATCATCAAAGAGCAGAGGTCATGGATTAGTGGACCGCGGTCCGGATCCGGATCCACCAGCTGGCTAATCCAGACCCAACCTGATTCAAAACATTTATAAATCACTGCATCTTGTCTGATGACAGTATCTAATTTCACTTGTTCCTCTTTCTCCTGTTAATACTGTAAAGCCCTCCGGGAGCGTCCGCCTCCAGGCTGCACGTGATATCCAAATTAGCCAATAATGAGCTGTTTCAGTCTGGGTTGCTGCTTTGAGCTACTTTGTAGGCACAGCCGGGCAAAACCTGTGACATGCCTGGGCGATGGGAAAGAAGGAGAAGAAGACCATGAGAAAAAAGAGAGCAGAGAAAGTGTGGACTGCTGGCATGAAACTCCGCGTGAACTGGTGAAAGAAAAGTGAAAAATGTTTCCTCTAAAGATGACCCTGCACATTTAGGAGGGATGTGTTTTGGCCTAACCTGCTGGGGTTGAAGCAGGATTCTCCAAATTACGAACAGAATCAACAATAAATCTGGATCCAGGCTCAAAATGAGCTCCTTGATATGTGCTTGAGAATGGCTTAGTCTCCCGTTAAACCCAGGTTTAAGTTCCTTGCAGAGGGCAGCCCAAAGCCCACTGCCAACATTAAGACAGAAAAAAAGAAAAGAAAATAACAAAACATCAGTTCAGGGGTTTGAGAAAATATGGGAATCAGGAAATTCTCTATAAACCAAACTGAACGATTGTTGTTCTCTACTTCAAAATTCTTTAAGATTTTAAAATGGAAAAAGTGTCCTTTTTTACATATTTTTTATTTAAAAAATTCAATGTTTAACATGGATGCATAAACAGCTGCATTTTATTTCACTGTTAAATTCTGTTTAAAGTATCAGATTATAATTAAAAACGTATCCAGACCTTTACTGGTTGATGATTTTCTTTATTCGACCCCGCTGATTTAATTGTTACCCTGATCTACAGACCAGGGGCTTCGGCAACCAGCGGCTGTGAGGCGAGCGCGATATGCTCTTTAGCTGCCCTTCCCCTCGGCTCCCTGGAAGCTTTTCAAAAATTTCTGAAAAGCGTTTTCTTCTTTTGTTTCAATATATGGGTGTGCAGGAGGTCAAACTAAAATAATTTATTGTTTTCCAATCACGGTAAACATTTGTATAATAAATAAATTTAAACAATAATTTGCGTGGCCATAGCCATAGAGATCGAGTGGTCATAACTTGCAACCAGCGGCTGGGCAGTACCAGGCTGCTGGACCGCAAGGATCCCAAAAGAGGGAAAAAGGAAGATAGCTGATGAGAAAAAAGATTTCAAAGGATGGACTGAATCATTTTCTTTCATTATCAATGCGGAGCGATTGCCTGCGTTTTTGCTTGGTAATGAGAGGTTGGCAAAAAATAAAGGGTTGAAAAGGCATTTCCAGGTAAAGCTAAACATGCAGCCAACCAAAGCCAAGCTGGGAGGCAGAGGAAAATGGTGATTGCAGAACTTCTGGATAAATTAGAGGAGAGCAAATGAAGTAGATTGCATCTCCAAGCTCTCCACTACTGCTGCTAGTTTGGTTGCAAGAGATGAAACCGGCCCAATGATCGAACAGGTAGCGCTCTAATGCGGAGATAGGAACTTTCTTCCATTTTTCCCCAAATCCTAAAAATATATAAAATCACAATTGCAAGGAGCGGCACAGATGCAGGATTTCTATTGGGGTTGAGAGCTCTAGCACCTGCTCTGATGGGACGATCAGTTCCTGCTCGGTTCCTCAATGAGATCAATCAACTCCCTCCCAACAGAAACACGCTCCACCATAGAAAGATTCCTTGATCCTGTTTCTATAATTTCATCACTAAATAAAGAAGCTTAACGCTTGCGCGGTGAAGGGCGGTTAAGCGGTGCAGTGCAGTGAGCGCATGCGTGGGAGCGTTCACTGCTCCTCCCTCACCTCATCCTGCTGTGTGACATTTGCTCCATGATAAACATTTAATCATGAATGCATGGGATAATACACTTAGAGCCCGTGTTTCCATATGAGGCTGATAGAAAACTTTTACATTTTTGTGGCTCTAGACAGATTTGTTTTTTTGGTCCAATAAGGCTCTTTGAGCAGTTTGGGTTGCCGAACCCTGCTCTAGTAAGGAAGTAAACATCTTTGGTGCACATATTAAAGCACTTTTTTAACAGAAATAAATTATATTATAAATATAATTATATTTTAGATAATGGAGTAAGGGAAGGCAATGATGTAATGAATCAACTAATAAGCAATATTATCTGGGTGGGCCTCTTACTATACTGGAAGTTACACAGCATATGTTATAAAGGTTCCAGGATACGGAGACAAGTTCCCATAAATCCATCAAGAAGATACAATTATGCAATTTTCAAGTAGTATATGATGGTCACGTCACACATGGAAATGGAACCACTGGAACCATTGGTGTACACCACCACTATGTTACAGACATCCCAAGTTCCAAAAACTCATTTCAGGGAGATGCTTATCGAACCCCGCCAAGTCACGTTATTAGTAAAGCAATAAAATATACTCAAATACATCGTTCTCTTTAAGATCTTTATGTGCGGTTTGGAAACATATATTTTTACCAACCGTCCCAATAGACTACTATACTATTAACATAGTAATTAAAAGTACCACTGTTCGCTTTTGTTATTGGTGTCATTCATGGTAAACGGCTCTACCACCCATGTAGAAATCTGCCATGTGTTGGGGTATAAATACGGTCCGATGTGGATTCAGTCAGTTCAGTATCAGATGGGTTTAAGAGGAATTTTTCGCACCATTACATCTGCAAAGAAACATCCTAGTCTACAATTGCGGTGGGGGGCCATCCGGTGTATGGTCATGGGGCCCTAAGGAGTTTGTGAGCCTGTAGCTCTCTGGAGGTCTACTTTACCACCGGTATACGCGTTGTGAGGGAAAGTTTATTCTGCTGTATAATATTCTTTGGACAGGATCTTTAAAACTTTCATTTTATCAAAAAATGGAAAATCTTGTTATCCCTCGCAAAGCTGATCTATAAAGCAGGTGTAAAGCGAGCTGTGTTTGTAAAATGAGTTGAGCAGCACAAGCAAACCTTTCTAATTGAGTGGCCTCATATTATTATTATGACCAAATCACACAAAACACTGAAAAGTGCAAAAATAAAAGCCACTGGCAAAGCAAATGGTCAAATCTGAGACAAAGTGCGTGGCGAAACTGGACTGTGGCCCCTGCTCTGTCAGAGGGGGGGTGGGGAGCTGACAAAGTCAACTTTTTCAGGTTTTAAAATTGATATATAATCGATTTCACTTTTATTCTAATATTTACATTTCTACCAGAGAAGAAGGGAGAGGGAGTCACCTCTGAGGATAGCTGAGGATACATCAGGATGTAATATCAGGCATTTAGGCTGCAGGTGCAGATTCAGAGACTGAGCAAGAGGCTGACACGCGGTAATTAGTCATCCTGAAGCCTCCAGATGATCATTTCCTTTTTTCTTCCTCTTTGTCTCCTAACTCTTCTGTTGTCTCTGACATCAAACTTTCTGCAGTTATTCCTGGATGTAGGAACACAAGGATAAAAAACTAAAGAAAGGAAATAAAGGCTAGATTCAGCCCCATGACATATAAAATGTTACTGTATGTGAGTGTCCAGAAAGCGGTGTTGGTTTTGGAGGACCACAAATGCAGAGGCGATTAGTAGGCAGAGGTGAATTTAAGAGGGGTTTTATTAAGGTTCACAGGAACTGAGGCAGGAATCAAAATCCAACAGAAAATATACTCGCAGCAAAACCAAGAACCCAGGAGACATCAGGAGCAAAACAAAAACTACATAGGAGCCAGGGAGAGGCGGGGAGGCAGAACCAATGGACAGCATAGAGCGAGGATCCAGCAAACAGGGAGAGAACTGAAGAGGGAGGCTTTAAAAGGGACAGAGACAAAAAGAGAGGGCTAAGGAGGGGATTGAAAACAGGTGAGGGCAGAACCCAGAAAAAGGAAAGCAAAGGAAAGAGGACACAAGAGGGCAGCAGAGGACCAACAAATGGAAAACCAAAGAAAACAGGAACTAACAAACCAAGGCTGTGACAGTGAGTAGATGATTGTAAACAATGAGCCATTGTTACCTGTATATCAGCCAAAGTAAGCAGCTTAGCTAAACACAGCATCTGGTTTTCTACATTGGTTTATTTTGTTTACGGGGTGAAGTGGATTTGTTTGGGTTGTGGTTCTTTGGTTTGCCACATCTTGTTTTCATTTTTGTAAAAAGGTAAAATGAGGTTCACTTTACAAATATTTAAAGATTTCTTCGTTTAACTCTTCATAAAAGGGACATTCATGGCTCATTCCAAGTTTAAAATATTGTAAATATACTTTCACCTCTGCTTTGTGTACAGGACTGCACCATTGGATAATTGAAGGGGGGGTTGATCTGATGTATGGTGTTTTCTATATTGAGTTTGAGTGTTTGGGTTGAATTGAAATATTACGAACTTCTATATTTATTCGGCAAAAATATTTCTTGATTCAACTGTCATGGCCGCACCCCATTTCCGCACTGCTTTTGAAGTAATGCTGAAGCTGAACATCCTTTTAAAAATGGTTTCTTCCAATTTAATTCCTCCTCTATTTAAGAAACATGTCATGCCATTCGATTCTTGGTTTGGGTTCCACCTCCAAGAACTGCTTGGCCTCCTGACAAGCAATGTGACTTAATGACTCCATAAGAAAAAGGATTCACTCTATCCGAGGAATTGCGTTTTGAAAGTCTTTATCTCTTGATCATTTAATTTATGTCAAAAAAGATAACTTTGGGCACAATACTCTTTTGTACCAAGAGTGAAAAAGTTGTGTTAAAGCATCAATAATCTTGTCTAATGAGATACTAAACAGGATCAATTTAAGTCAGATAAGGGGGGATATAGCTTCAAAATAGACGTATTACCAAAACTTTCAATGAAAGAATACCGCCACTAAGAGCCATCAAACCACCATATTTACATGAATGGCAAAAAACAAAAAAAACATTTTAAAATGTTCTGCAAAGTTTTTTTTAAATCAGTCCTAGCTGTCTTTATCCATGCTTTCGGGTCAGATCCTGACGATTCGACAAATGGCAGCAGAAAGCAGAGAAAAGCATTAGCCTCACTGCATGCAGTTAGCCTAGTCAGCCCTTGTTGCTAAAGCTTTCTCAATTCCTCGAGAAGTGGCGAAAACGTCTTCAAAATCAACCCGAAACCAAGTCCGAAAGTGGATATTTTTTAAAATTTTTACGGAATGACGATGACCTGGATGACTGAGAACCTTCAATCAGCTTTAGGCTTTCAGTTTGCTTCCACTGTGCTCTAGGGGTTGGGTGGCATGGGAAATAGCGAGGCAGGGCTGGACCATCGCTTGGTTTTATCCATTTAGCTCTAGTATGATCCTTCCTGTAAGTACCGGACTTTACCATCGTTATATCAATCACATCAACAAAAATCTGAGAAGCATTCTGAAGATATCAGCAGGCTCTATGTTTCTGATGATTATCAGATTTTCATTGCACAACAAAAGTATCATAAGTGTATCATACTGTTTAAGTATTAAACACTAATCTATAGCTTTGGGCAAAAAGAAAATAATAGAAAAATCTATTATTCACAAAAGTCCTTCTACACTGGAAAAAATTGAAACCTAGATACGTTTTTTTTCTTAAAATAAGTGCATTTGTTCCAAGATTGAGGAAGCAAAGGAGATATCTTGCCAATAAAACAAAACAATTTACATTTAAAATAAGAAAACACAATTGCATTGTCTTATTTCAAGTACATATTATCTAATTATCTTCACGTATGTTAAGAGTAAAAATACTCATTCCATTGGCAAATCTTCTCATTTACCTACTCAAAATTAAGAGTAATGCTTTTGAATTTCAGAAAAGTTTTATGCTGTTTTCTAGATGCGGGTTTCTTCCAGTGAAATCCTACACTGTAAAAACATCTAGAAATAAGTAAGAAATGTCTTAAATGAAGTGTATTTTACCCTCAATTTCAGCAGGCAAAATAAGGATGATCAGCCAATGGAATGGTATTGGCAAAGTAGTCAAATATAACTCACCTCCTGAATTCAAGAAAAAATGCACTTTAATTTGAGCAAAATGACTTATTTAGGATTTTTATTTTTGCAGTGTAGTCATTAATGTTGAATGAAGAGTTAATGAACTGTTGCAGCGCCACACTGAAACAAAGGGTGTTTGGGGGCCATGAAGGCAGCTCAGTATGGTTTTATTATGCAGGCAGAAGAAATGGCTAAAGGTCCTCTGTTAAAGGACAGGCGCACACACCTGACACACCTGACCCCCCATGATGCAGCTTCTCTTCGCTTCTGTCTCTCATCTCTGAACAGATGCAGTGCAGGTCAGATATTCAGTCAGTTCTGTGTGTTTGTGTCGCTGTCTGAACCTCGCGCTCCTCACCAGCTGCTGCTTTCTGCTTCTTCCTCACTGCTATTGTTTGATCTAAAGAAAAGAGGGAGCACACCACACACTCACTCTTTGTTACCTAAACAGAAAACAAGCCACAGCGGAGTAGTCGCCACTTTCAGGAGGAAACTTTTATATTTTTATTAGACAAATGCACACAGTTAAAACACAAACTGTGCAGAAAAAAATTAACAGCAACACAAACAGCAGCAGGGCGCCACAGTACAGTCACGTGAAGAGCAAAATCACTCTCACTGATCCACGACAGCTAAGCAGTGTTTTTCCCCCTTCAAATGAAAATCACCTCAATTAAACACTGGTAGAGAGAGATGTGATGCTGAGCGTGACAGAAAGCAGAGCTGCGCTAAGCTGCAGTCAGGCACGCACTGCTGTGTCTGAACATTGACAGATCATCAATCTCACAAATCTCTAAATCTTACATTCAATTTGAACAAATGAGAGGATCTGTTCCCTGCTAACCAGAAACAGTTTATGAACCATTCACCTGAAAATGCAGCCGTGTCACAGAATATCTGCTGAAACTGACATGTCAGCAGAGTTTTTCATGTTTATGGAATTTATGTGTTAAATGTGCAGAAGAAGCACCAAGTTCCTAACAGAGCACTTCAGCTCAATCTGCAGGTTTACTAGTGGTTCCTCAGAATTTCTAAAAAAGTAGAATGCGGAGGCAGATCTTTTAGTTCTCAGGCTGCCTCTCTGTGGGAACCAACTACCAGTTTTAGTCCAGTGAGGCAGACACCCTGTCTACTTTTAAGGCTAGGCTTAAAACTTTTCCTTTTGATAAAGTTTACAGTTAGAGTGGCTCAGGTTATTTCCCTGATCTATGTTATAGTCTCTTGCTTTTGCTATAGGCTTAGACTGCTGGAGTGACATAGGGACCCCCTTTTTCATCATTCTGCTTCATTCTATCTCTATTCCTCCCACTCTGCAGAATCTATTAGTTCAATCTCTAACGTTCTGCTCTCTGCTTTTTTCTCATAGTAGCTTCATCTGGTCTCGTTCCTGTTTGGCTGTGACTCCATCCTGAGAGAAATATCAGCTGTGCTGCTGCCATCAACACCTTTGTTTCTAGATGTTGGAGTTTGGCCTGTTTTTCCAGTGTAGTCCTGTTTCTCTGACTGTGACTAACTCTGATGTGCTCTCTTCATCATCTGGACATGGGGAGCTGGCTCGGAGCTCGCCTGCCTGGCTGTGTGTTTCTGGACGGGGCCGCCTGTGGAGCTGGTTGACAGTTGCCTTTTGTATCTATGCTTATTTTTCTATGTCTGCTTCTGTCTCCTTTGAACCCCAGTGGGCCTCAGCAGATGGGCCTTCACACTGAGCCTGGTTCTGCTGGAGGTTTCTTCCTGTCTTCAGGGAGTTTTTCCTCTCCACTGTCGCTACAAGCATGCTTAGTGTGTGAGGGATTGCTGAAGAAGTCAATGAGTCGATGCAATCAGCTTGGTTTTCCTTAGATAGAAAACTTTGAATCAATCTGACTGGATGATCTGGTTGAACTGTAAAGTTCCTTGAGATGACATGATGTAAATTAGCGCTATAGAAATAAATTGAATAGAATATAAATATATTTTAATTAATTTATTTATTTATTTTAGATTTATGATGAATCATCCAGGAAGTGGAAAACAAAAACAGAACATATTAATCCTCTCTGTCACACTTTTAGGCTCTCTAAAGCCCTTGTTGGGAACTAATTTAATCATTAAGCCCATTTGTTCCAACAATTGTCTGAAATTAAGTGACAGAATTAAAAAGTAATCCCTGCTGCGGTTTATCCACACAGAGAACCATTAGTCTGCCCCTCAGTCCAGACACACTTATCTCTATAAATAGGAAACATGTTTCCAGTTCGTTTCGCTTTTTGTTCTTGTTTGATAAATTGGTTAAAAAAATAAACTTATGCTTAAAAAACGGAGCAGTTATAGAACAGCTTTTATAACTGAACACAAATAAAACAACCACAGGATAATAGCTTTTTATCCTTTTAAAATCAAAAGGTAAATGATTAGAGGACATTCATAATGCATCTAAGCTCCACAGGAGGTTTTATTCTGGTCAGGAGTGAAATTGTGATAATCGAACTAACTATCCTTCTGATTTAGGGCTTTGGAAGAGTTATTATTTATCCAGGGCTGAATAAAAATACCATAAAAACTGTTAAAGTAAAACAATCGGTGCCACAAGTTTAGAGGTTTAAAATTCCTCGCTGCAGCTCAAACACATCCCCAAACCCTCTCCATGGGCAGATGTGTCTGTTTTAGTCCTCCACCAGGTCTGGCATCATGGAATGAGATAGTTCTTTGGCTCAGGCAAACGCTAAATAAGTCTGGGGTCTGGATTTTGGGGAAGGCCATTCCTGAATACCAATGAGTCGATGGGGATCCAGTGATACATTTGGGATTTAAAGGTATAGTGAAGGATTTTTGCGAATTTTTGAAGAAGACCCGCCCTCTGCACATGCAAGCGCGTGCGAGGGCCTGCACAAGCCCATTTCTTCTTGTGCAAACTCTGTTTAAAAGTCGCTGTTTCCTCATCAAGCTCATCAGAGATGGCAGAGTACTCACTCTCAATTTCTGAGTAAAAGTACAGATACTTGTGTTAAAATACTCTTGGTAAAAGTGAAGTACTGATTAAACTTCTTTACTCAGCGCAAAAGTAACAATTGCCACAGGTTTGTAAATTTACTTTTAAAGTATAAAAAGTAAAAAGTAGAAACCACTTTTTTCATGCCGCTGCCTACATTTTAAAATGGATGTCTGCCAATAGTGACTAGATCTCCCGGTTGTGTTCATTTTCAATCATCTCGTCGCTCCATGATGCTACTATGCTAACGCCCACGCCACCAAGCTGCAATGATTTGTCCGCCAATGAATACCGCCGAATCTGTCGCATTCATCTTGTAGTGGTGCTGGCCAAATGCAACGTAGGATTCCCATCCAATTAGATTGAATTTGGTATTGATGACGCGAAAAAATAATAACGGTAACTCCACTGAAATGATTCAAAACTTAAAGTAACGAGCCAATTTTTAAAATGTAAGGAGTAGAAAGTACAGATATTTGTGTAAAAAAATGTAAGGAGTAGAAGTAAAAAGTCGCCATAAAAAAAATAAGTAGTAAAGTAAAAATATCAGAAAATCTACTTGAGTACAGTAACGGCATTTGTACTTCGTTACTTCCCATCTCTGTAGCTCATACAGGCTTACTGTGTCCGAACAGTAACATAACAACTGAACATAACACTGAAAACCCTCCATCACTCCTGTGCTGTCGACACTCCACTGGCTTCCAGTCCGCTTTTAGAATCGCATTTTAAACTTCTGTTGTTTGTTTTCAACTTTCATTCATGGCTTGGCTCCTTACTTGTCTGGAGATTTTAACTTTCCTCGCGAACTGTAGTAGAGCTTTACGCCCTCGGCCAGCTTCTGCTAGAGTCCTTGTGATCAAGCATTCTAAACAGTACAGGCGATGGTTCTTTTCCCGCCGCTGCTCCCCTGGTGACCGTGAACAAACCACCCCCCGACATCCAAGTAATTCACTACTGATCTCAGCTCTCTTTTTAAAGAAAAGCTTTTAAAACCCACTTTTTAATTTAGCTTTTAATTTAGACTAGGCTTTGTTCTTAGATGTCCTCTTCTCTGTGTGCTCCTTCTATGTATGCACCTCTGAAGGCTTTTTAATGTCCTGCAGCTGTGCACCACTACAGCACTTTTAATTGTATCTTCTATGTTTTATATGTGTTATGTATTGTTTTATGGCTTTGTTGTATAGCACTTTGGGTTCCATTTGGTTATTGTAAAGGGCTATACAAATAAATTTGATTTGATAGAGCGGGGACTATATAGTGAACTCAGTTAACTGACGTTCAGACAGATGATCACTGTTTTTTGCTCCGTTGATCACGTAACTCCTCCTCCACCATGTGGTGCCTGCGCCATCTTTGTTATTAGTCGCCGCTGTTGGGTAGCGACAGTCTATGGGAACTGTGGGCCGCTGTGACAGCAAATCCCATAATGCTTTGCGAGGAGAGCATTCTGGCATATATCTGCCTCTTCTGAGGCCTTTCTTTTGTTCTCCTTACACCTGCGTAGACACTTTTTCTCTTCTGACCCTCGAAGCCATTTTCAAAGAGTGAGAAAGTTAAGCTTCAATGACTGTCTGAAACCGTAGCTCACCACAGATATACGCCTGAAAGTGCTCAGAGAAAAGATAGCTAACAGAGACGAGCGTGTAGGGCGGCCTTACGTAAACACATTACCAGAATGATTGACAATCAGGACTCCTAAGCCAGACTAGAAATCAAAAAACATCAGAAAGAGTCTTTCTGATTGCTTAATCTTCTAGGCTTCATAATGAGAATGTTTGTGCGTGCTTGGAGTATGGAAAAAAAAAATAGCCCGTAGAATAAGTAGGTTACCAAAATTAATATTAGGCTACGAAACAAGTCCAAATTAAAAAACTAAATATTATCTACACTAAAACAGGCCAAAGCTTCTGATTGCAGTTCTATAAAGATGCAGGATAGAGTTTGGATTTGTGGAACTTGAGAAATGAAAGTGACCAACGTTAGGTTTTATTTTTTCTCAAACAGGAGTTCTGAAAACTGCTGTTAAAATGAACAAAGACTGTAAACTATTAACTAGGATGCACGCATATAATCGGCCCCCTCTCGGTATCGGCCTTAAAACTGAATATCGGACATCGCCACCCCACCGACCGATATTTAACCCGATATTTGATCAGCTTCTGAGTTTCTAAAGTCAAAAAAAAAAAAAAAAAATACTACTTCTTCTTCTTCCTCAAAAAAACTTCTTTTTACAGACTTAAAAACTTCTAAAGACGAAGGGAAAAATATTGATCCATTAAAATATCCCAATATCTTCCTATGCTGATATATTGCCATTTAAAACACCATATCAATCTCTTTACTAATGAAATATTGCTATATGTCATCGTTATGCTACGAAATCCCCCGAAAATTCACCAAATGTTGCCATATTTTTATATGTTGATATATTGACGCGTATCGCATCTATTTTACTAACAAAATCTCACAAGAATTTGCAAAATATCACGAGTTTGTAACAGAACGTATGAAATTTCACCAGATTTTGAAAGTAAAATAGATCGATACCGCGTTTTTTAAAAATCTATTTTGATATCAGCATATGAAAAATATATTTGAGTATATTATTTTTCAAAGTGTCAGAAATGGATAACAAAACTGCTATTTTTCAATGACTACTTATTTTGTCCAGCTTTAACATCGTATCGATATCGGTTATCGGCTACATGAGTTTTTAAAATATCGGCATATCGGATATCGGCCAAAATCCTCAACATCGTACCTCCCTAGGTATTAACATTTCTGATTCCCTTTAACAATATTTCTTTGCTATTAATGTTTTCATCTTTGACGGCAGTTCAGGTATAAATAACAGCTGTTATTTCTTTCATTCTTTCATTGTTAGTTATTTCAACACAAGAAGGATGCTAAAGATCTACTATTTTCTGTTTAAGAATTGTTCTATTTAATTGATCTACTTCTAGAAATAGGATAAAGACAAACAGAGGAACTCTATTTACATTTATTCTATTTTTCTAGATTTCCACACAGTCTATAAGTAAATTAGTACAAACATTAATGTCTGGTAAATAATGCTTGAATCTGGCTGTTCATTTTACAGTACAGATAAGATAGTATAATATTGTCTTTTATAACTGTTAAAAGTGATTTTATATTTGAATAAACTTAGGCTTATTCTTAGTGTTGTGCTTTATAGATGATGATGCCACTAAAAAAAGAAAATAGACATAAGGAACTACTACCTTTCTGCCTCGGGCGCCATAGACCTCCATTATTTGAATGTCAGCAGACAGCAAGAAGCCTCCCAGATCTCCAGTAGATGCATTTTGAGATACACAAAAAAGTACTCCAGAGTGTTGTTCAGCATGGGGGGTGAGTAGAAAAATGAAGGCTAATCATGTTTTGGGTGTACTATTCCCTTTAAGAAATGCAGGTGAAAGTATGAGTGATGGTCTGCTTATCGCTATGATTCTGAAAGGACTGCCAGAGTCATTCAAACCATTCATCATTTATGTCACACAAAGTGAAGATAAAATGACTTTTTCTGACTTTAAATGCAAATTAAGGAGTTATAAAGACACAGAGAGAATACGCACGGCTGCCGCGGCGGACAATGTCATGAAAGCACGGGTCCAATCAAGCCTAAAGCATGCACAGGTGCGGAAGGCAAAGACAGGATGTGGCGTGGACAGCTGCTGAAGAAGAGGACGGTAAAGAATATGTATTCCGGCTGAGTGATGCTGACCAGGAGATTTGGAGGCGTGACGAAACCAAAACCAAAGGTCTGATGGTGGATACCGGAGCAACCTCGCATATCATCACAGATCTTGGCAGATTTAAAGATTTTGATGACAACTTCAAACCCGAGACACATTGCATCGAATTGGCTGATGGCACCAGATGCATATGGCATAAAGAGGTGGGAAATAAAAAATAAAAACTGAATCCAGTTCTTCACCAGATGTTAACAATTAGGTTTGGTCTCTAAAAGCTGCTTCTCTAAAAGCTCCACCTTCAACCTTATTAGAAACCAGAGAGGTTTGAGACCAATTAAACAAAGAGGTGTCAAAAAGGGAGACCAGAGTTATGAAAGAACCAAAAACTGTTTAGCTTCTCAGCAACGGACGGTTGGGTTGGTTTAATTAACTAATAGGAAAATAGTAGTTCTCATGTAGTTAAAAGACTTTCTGCAGCATTCAGACACAGCAGGCTGAACCAGAGGCTCTCGACCAATGGGAGAGAGGCACTGAGATGTTTCTGCATGACAAAGCTTTCTCCACAAAATAAACACTTTACTTCAAGCACGGCGTCTGAACCCCAGCAGCTGTTTAGCTCCACTAAGGGCCTGATAATAAACGGAACAACTGTGCATTACAGCAGGGAGATTCACAGGCACCGGAAAAAATCTAATTCATAAAATCAGTGCATTTGTTCCTGGATTGAGGAGGTAAAAGAGACATTCTTCCAATGGAACAAGACAATTTACACTTAAAATAAGAAAACACAATTGCATTGTCTCATTTCAATTGCATATTATCTAATTATCTTATTTTAAGTGTAACAATAATCATTGTCAAACTTTGTCATTTACCAACTTAAGTATAAATGCACTTAATTTAAGAAATAGATCGTTTTTCCAGTGGTGAATCTGTGGGAAACAAACCAAAATAGTGCATTCCAAAGCAGAATCATAGATAGAAAGCTTGTTAAAGTTATTTTATAACACTAATAATGGAAACACTGCAGCAACAAACACACTGATTATGCACGGCTGCACACAGCCTGCTGACATTAACCTTTATCCAATTACTTAAAATTCATTTTTTTAGAGATTGGTGGTAGATTTTAACCTGACTGGCCTGATGGATTTAAGCGGTTCAGTAATTTTGGGAAGGTGAAAATACTGGTTAGCTGGATTGGCCTATGTTGGTGATAGACGGCCAAATAAAACCAATCAGATCAACAAGCATGCGACGCACTAACAGAGCGACGAAAAAGAGGAGCCAATCGATAGATCAAACTCAAACAAAAACAAATAAACAGCAGAACTAAAATGATCTGTCAGAAAAAAAAGTCTTAAATATACCCCTTTCCCACTGGCTGAAAAAAAAACCCATTTAAACCCGGGAACAACTGGCTTTTAGTGGCAGTGGGAACAGCTCAATGACGCATGCCTGCAAGCGATCCGCTTTAAAATCTCCTTGGCTCTGATCTGCATGCTGTGGGAACCTCAGAGTGGGGTTAACCCGCTAAATTACATGACACCACTGAACGCAACGTACGGACGTTAGCACACCGCCTCAGTCGCTTCTGATCTAACAAGCCGAATCAACTCTGTTTACAATCAATACACATTGAGCAACTCTGGTGAGAGGGATTCAGAAAGATAAACAATAAAACACACTGACTACACCCTGGCTTCCTGACATGTTGCTCTCCATTGTTTACTTTCCTGATATCTTTCGGACTGCAGCTGCCAGCCGGCGGTTAAATCCAGCTTTTTCAGCCAGTGGGAAGGGAATCAATGCTGATTGTTAGCAGGTTCAAAAACATGCATAAACCCAGTATTTCCAGTGGGATAAGAGGCTATAGTGATCCATTGTGACTGTTCTCCTTTAAATAGGGCTATTGTTACCATGTTAATGAGTCAGATATGATGCTGTGAAAACCTTCTGAATGGAGTCCAGGCTGACGTATTGCATCATGTCTATACTCTCAGTCAGTTCTCCTCTTTTTGAATTGCTTTATATATATATATATATATATATATAAAAAAACAGCCATTTCCTCATTGCACAACCAATGATGAAGTAACTAAGGTGAACTTGTCTGCCACAATGACAGCTTCTTACGTAAGAGGCAGATTGTAAATAAACACTTGAGTGTGCTCCAGTGTCACTGATATCTATATGTCTTAGGGATGAGAAACATGCAGCACCCAGTATGTGCGTGGCGTGCGTGGCGTGCTCTGCTGTGCGTGTGCCTGGCTGGTTGCCTTCTCCACTTCTCAGCTGTAATTAGTGTGATTGGAGAGCGAGGGACGGGTAGCAGCCCAGGAAGAGATGCTGCTGATGAGACTATTCACCCTGCTGTGCAGCCTGCCCGGCGCCGCTCCTCAGCAACTATCTGCCATATTTTGTCTCCATCGCTGTCTCTCTCATCAGCGACGGCTGGGTGAGAGTGTATGTTTATGTGCTTCAGAGTCAGAAAGGGCGCTCATTCAAGAAGCACTCGTTGGAACAAAGTTGATTAGACATTCATTAAAGCTCCAGCCTCTCATTCACCCACGCCACTAGACGTGTCCAGAGCGTAGGAGCGCGGCCTGCAGCAGGCGGACCGAGAAGCGGCTCTGTGCTTAGGACAAGGTGATGAGGTGACTTTTTGGAGAAAACATACAGTGTTCGCTCTACGCCTACATTCCTCTCTGGCTCAGACAGCTGTTAATGATACTAGACTGTGTCATATCACACCATCATTGTCACTGACTCCCACCTCTTTTCTGTTTTTATACGTTTGCTCACAGCTTGTCGACTTTAAGTGATATTAACAGTAAGAGGAAATAGTTTCTTTGGAAGGCGTCTCTCTGAACGTTTCTTCCTGCATGTTATGTCTGCAGTTAGATATAGATACTGTAGCTGGTGTAACACAATTAGTTGTTGTATTTTCTCTGCAACATCTTATCTTGTTTCCATGATCTCACATTGAAACATGTAGAAAAATCCATCTTTGGGACGTTTTACTACATCATCAGACCTCTCTACATTCCCCGTAGCTCCAGGGTATTTAAAATGTTTACTTATGGGAGAATACAGCATCTGTATGGTCATTTTTTTTTTTTTAAGGACAGACCGAAAATCCTAAGAATTCTTCAAATCCATTGACTTCTAATGCTGGCGCTTCACACCGATTCCAGCAGGCGCCGCAGAAGCAGCGCCAGCTTACATGCAAAAGTCAATGGGTTGACGCTGGGTCAAGGCGCGAGTGCAATAGGGTCCAAGCAGCACGTGCTGGGCGCTGCTTTAAGACCTGGACGCTGGGTGGAGCCGTGAAACGCCGCTGCTGTTTGAGATGGAAAAATTGAACCAATCAGAGAAGCTGGCAGGAGAGAGACACATCGCTGATGATACAGAGCGCTGTGATCACTCCTCTGAAACAGCTTATTGACGCATCTAAAATAACTTAAAATGCAGAAAATCTGCCAGCAGAAAATATTCGCTTTTATTATCCTGGTGCCTGCAGTTTGATTATTTAGATGAAAAATACCTACCAGGCTGCCGCTGTGAACCGCGAGGAGGCTTGCACTCCGGGCCAGAGGCTGCTGTTGAATGGGATCCTACTGACAGCGCCGAACCGCTGGTATGTGGGGGTCTGAGCTGCCGATACAGAAATAATATTGGAAGGTGGGATGATAATCTGAATGAACTGACTGCACTGGATTAAGTTTTCAGGTGCATTTTCTCACTTTTTAAAACATATTAAAAACTACTTTATTCCCACTGATGACTTTTCACAGCAAAATATAAAGGTAAAGGCAGAGAAAGGACAGAGTAGCTCCGCCCAACGCTGCCAGACACACACTTTTGCACCAAGCAGCCAGAGCAGCAAAGCTGTTTCCACCGGTGAAGCCAGAACTAACTGGTACAAGCAGCAAAATGAAGCAGCAGACGTGATTTTGCTGCTGCTCCTGCTGCGCCTGGTGTGAACGTAGCATAAAAAAGGCCAAACTCTGCAAACATCTACTGGTTTACATCAGGAGCATCCTTTCACAGTAAAACGTGAGCATGCAACACAAGCGCCCTGTTTGAAGCCTTCATACCGGGTTTCACCCCTGATCACTTTAAATAAAGATTTGTTGTCAGAGATGTTAAAAGTACAAATACTTCTTTACCTCACTTAAGTAGAAATTTTGAATATCTATACTTTACTGGAGTAAACATTTTTGTCACAGAGGAGGAGGTTTGACAGGACCCAAATGCACAAAAGCTTGAGGTGGTTACTTCAAGGTTTAATAACAAACAGGGTAACAGAAGCAAACATCCAAAAACATAAATCCACAAAAATACTGAAGACCAGGAATACTCACAACAAGGGGGCAAAGAGATGACTACAAACCAGCAAAGAGTGACTGAACAGGAGGAGAATAAATGGGAGAAACAAAGAGCAGGCTGATTAGCAGATTGGGAGCAGGTGTGAACAGAGGCAAGAAGGGAGCTAGGAGAAGGAGGAGACTGACACAAGAAATATCTAAGAACACAAATACAATAAAAAATAACTACAACACAAAATGGAAATAGGACAAAAGAAAATTTAGAAATAAAACTTGAGCAGAACCAAAACATGAATGACAATTTTACATCTATTCCTAACATTTTATTTCATATAAAGTTGATTTAAAACAAAAATCTAAACCATCAAAATAGTTAGTTTAATCCAGACAATTCAAAAATTTCTTTTTGTGGATGGATTTACGGTGTTGCACCAACTTATTTGTTCAACACATACCAAAATAAATAGTATTTTTCAAGGTGATGCAAAAAGTACAAAAAAAAACAATCCACTGGACTTTGTTTCCAAGTTTGAAGACGTTTTTCTTCCATCCAGGAAGTTTTACAATTCAAAACGTCAGAAGTAGTAGTTGAGTTCCAGGTTTTATACGCTACACCACTAAACATCATCAGTGAATTGTGGAAAAATGTTCCTTTAATAGGGTAGGAGCAACATATTCTCATTATCAGTTCAGGTATAAATCGCACGTGTTACGTTAAAACGTTAAGACAGTAGTATTTTGCACGCGTTTTCCTCGAAACAGACAGACGAAAAAAGCAGAGATCCGCTGGATCTGGACGTAAAACTAGGAAAAACAGTGCAATAATCACTTCTACGATGTCTCTAACTACGCTGCTTGCTGTTTTGTATCTTAAGGTTAGGGTTAGATTGTATCTTAAATTCTATGTTATTGGAGGCCGGATGCGTGGGAGTCGCATGCGCAAGGATATCTTGTCTCGAGGCAAGACGTAAAAATACGACGAAAAAAACCGTCAGAAACGTACGTGCGGTACTGTGCATAACTTTTTGTAACATTTCATACGAACTGATAATGAGAATACACTGGGTGAAGCAGTAAAACTTCTGTCCTTAACATTTTTTCCTGCATTACTTTTACAGTTTAAGTAGTTTTAAAAATGGTACTTTTACACTTTTACTGGAGTACAAAGCTGAAATTTGACTGATGATCTAACCTCTACAAAAGTTTTTTTTTAAAAACAGTAGGAGTTTGCTACTTCTACTTGAGTAATAAACATTAACACCTCTGGAAGGTTGTAAAACTCGAGCCTCATGTCACCGGTTTAAGTCAAGTCTGGGTTTTTTCTGAATTATACATGCCTAAAGTGTATAACTTGACTTCATGTTTGTAAGTTTCATTTATTATTAAATATGATTTAAAAAATCAATTTTTCAATAATAATTTGACCTAAAAATGCTTTATTAGTGTGTGGATTTCTTTACAAAGTACTTATATACACTCACCGGCCACTTTATTAGGTACACCTGTCCAACTGCTCGTTAACACTTAATTTCTAAGCA
>JAGKQL010000036.1:7531963-7547779 GCA_018398635.1 Cyprinodon brontotheroides
TATATTTTATTATGCACCGTGGGGTTGAGAGGACTGAAATTTCATCTGTGTTGTATGTTTACCCTGTAGCACATTTGACAATAAAATTGAGTTGAGTTGAGTACTTAAAAACAATAAAACCATCTAAATAATTTGTTCATCCATACAGTTAATTTCTTTGTGGTTGGACTCAGTGCTGCCCCAACTTGTTGTTCACCACAAACCAAAATAAATAGTTTTTCAAGATGATGCAAAGTTAAATGTGCCACTGTTACCAATAGTTATAAAGCTAAGAAACTGGAGTCTAAGGAAGTTATCATCCAGAATTGTAGAAAATGTTCCTTTAATATGGTAGAGCAGTAAAGCTCTGGCCATTTTATCCTGCATTACTTTTACACTTTAAGTAGCTTTAAAAATGGTACTTTTACACTTTTACTGGAGTAAAAAGCTGAAGTTGATCCCTAACTTCTACAAAGGAGTTTTTAAACAGTAGAATTAATACTGGAGTGATAAAAATTAATAGCTCTCCTGCACCCAGAGCTGAAAGCAGCTTTATTTCCTCACCTCCTCCCTCCACAGCGCTGACGTCACAGTCGTCTGTTAGAAACTACGTCTGATTGACAGGTTTATAGAATTATTTAGCTGCAAGGCTAGGCTAACTGCATGCAGCGAGGCTAAGGCTTTATTCTGCTTTCTCTGCCTCCTTTTTCAAAGCATGGATAAAGACATCTAGGACTGATTTAAAGCACTTTGCAGAACATTTTAGAATGTTGTTTATTGTTGTTGGCATTCATGTAAATAATGCTGTGAAACTTTAGTATACATTTGATTGGTTTTTGGTATACGTCTATTTAGAAGTTATAGCGCCCCCCTGGAGAAAACTCCACCAGCTGCCACTGCTCTTAGTGCTGGTATGTTAACAGACAGCTGCCACCCCCCTACGGTTCAAACCTCTCATTCATAAGGCCAAGCTGCTTGGCCAGGCATTCCAACACACAAGCAGCGGAGACTAATCAAAAATCAAAGTCTTTTCATTACGTTAAAAAAAGCCTCTCCAGCGGTAAGCATTACCCTGAAGGTGTATATTTACCTCTTCTCCCTAGTGGTGCTAATTAAAAATACAATCACACCTCATACCCTTTATGTGAGCCCCTTCATTCTGTGTACTTCGCTGTCTCCCTGCCCCTCCCTGCTTGTTTTCTTTCTATCCCTCCCCTTGCATGGACTCAGGAGGACCTTCTTCCCAGATTGAAAGTGTCTGCAAAAAACCATGCATTTGTAGACCGAATCCCTTTCTCCCCTGCCATGAGGTAATGCAGAAAAAAGCACTGGTCCTCCCCAGCCACTGCCACAGGTAGCAATGGTCCCTTGGGGGAACTTGAACCCTGCAATCACTGGGAGGAGGGGGGAAAAACAGGAGAAACATGAAACGCCTTCGTAGGGAAGTTTCGCCTTGCAGCTTTGTCTCCATTGGGGAATATGTGAGTTTGAGCTTGCTATTCCAACACAACCTTTATTAGATTCGCCTGCTTGCCAAGTCGATCAGATGAAATGCAAGAGCCTTCAGTGCCGCTGACAACAGGCCCACAACCACGCCACCGAATTGCATTGAGGATCACTTCACTAGAAGTCTGACCGAGAGAGAGCCAGGCAGAGGAGATCGAGCATGTGGATAGACTATCAGCCTTCCTTCAACTCGCGCCACTCAACAACTTAAATTGATATTTGTTCAAATATCTTTTCAGCCTTTATAAGCACCAACACCACTGAAACGCTGGCGGATATCGGTGTAAATTTTTAGCTTGAAATGGTTTTATTAAGCTGTTCCCCTTGCCTACAAAAAACAGTGCCGCAAAAGTGCCACTAAATATGCGCAGCGATTTGTCACCACACCATCAGTTGTTTGGAATTGAAGCAAAATGCTGTGCTGTATCTCGGTTTGGAAAGTGACGCTGCTTGATGAGGCTTCTGCAGTGGGTGGGTGCTGGCACCAATCTGCGCTATAAACCCCATAATGCCAAATGGCCTATCAGATTTCCGATACATACGGTTTCTAAAATGTTTCGGCGCCCGACACTTTCGGTGGGTGAATTAATTTGTGCAAACTTTGCTCAGCATGCTATTGATTGACCATCAGATAAAAGAGAAAATAGCAACTAGAAGGCTACATATGTCTTAATCCTGACTCATCTCAACTTTATTAGGTATTAATATCAAACTTGTTTGGTAAGAATATAAAATGAGAAGAACCTTTTTAAAACAGTAAATTTTTTACCTTCAAACCATTAAAACTGTAATGAGAAAATCTGCTTTATTCCTAGATCGGGCTTCAAAGGGTTAAAGGCTGAGCATTTTCTCTCAGAGGCACTTTGTGGAACCAAGTAACACAGAGGAGAAAGTTTCTGATCAGAGCAGCGGTTCAGATTAGAAATCTACTGCTGCAAATAATGAAAAACACCAGGGACAGAGCTAGGGGGTCGTCAGGTTAGGCCATAGCCCCCCTAGCCAATCATTGAGAACTTATTTGGCTACCCCCACCAGGTAATTTGTTGCTTCCATGTGGAGATAATTCACCAGCTCCCAAACAATCACTTCCCATCTAAAACAGGGGGATAGCAATGAGAATCTCAAATAAAACATATATATTACTGCATGCAAGTTGCTTAATGGGCTACGGTAACCCTTGTAAAAACCTGGCTTTCTTCTTCTTCCGATTATCTGAGACAGAGTCGGTCATCCGGTTTTGAGATATGGTGTAGCTCTTGTTTGTTAGCCTGTTTGCTATTCCGAACTTAGTCCCCTCACAACGCTGAGGCCACGAAGTTCGGGTTCGGCATTGCTCAATGGTAGCGCAGCATAATCGCAGCCTAATGGCTGGCGGCTAATCATAAATTGGCAGTGCGTTTATGTTCTATTGATGGACAGATGATCAACAGTAACGCACTTAACCACGTGACCAAAGCGCGTTTCGGGGTGACAACAACAATGTCTGCCGCTGGAGAGTTGAGGTGAGTAGATTCTAGTTGAATGCCTGTCCCAGGCGATATATCGACAGCAGCCTAACTCTAAAAGAGGAAACAGAGAGGTGCCATCAAGCCTCATCTTCTTATTCTAGGCGCAGTAACTGCACGCTTTGATGCTGGCTGATTAACAACTGCGCGCTTTGCTGGGCCAAGCGCTCGCTACAACATATCTTAACGCCATTGGTGTTGGTTACAGGTTGTCTTGATCCGTAATTTAGTGTAGAGGGCATTTTTTTCCTGGTCTGCTCAAACACGCCCTATAATCACAGCTCTATGGAGCAGCATCAGACTCATATTCTGTTAGAATTGAGTAGGACTACGTCAGGCTACTTCTTTGTAGGAATGTGGATGAATTTATTAGTCTCCTGGTAAAGTCTTTTAGTTCTGTAAGTGACCGTGAAGGTGAGTCGGTAGTTTAACAGACCACCCCTCTGCAGCTTCACTACTGTTACCAACTCAATGTTCCATCCAGACAGTATCTAATAAATCAGAAAATAATCCTAAAGGAATAAATATTGATAATCTAATGAAAATTTTAAAGGGAAAAATGTTCAAACTATTAAATGTCATTTATTAAACATATGATCTCTTTCTTTAAAAAGTCTAATGAATTGATTTGTGATAATGACATTGATTGATTGATTTATGTTGCCTTACAGAAACCTGGCTTCAGCAAGAGGATCATGTGTGCATAGTTATTAAGATTTTCACATACCCAGAAATTCTGGTCGAGGAGGAGGACTAACAGCAATCTCTCAATCTGATTCAGCGATTAGTCCAGAGGGAGTTGATAGTTAAAACTCTTCTAAATAAAGAGAGAGAGAGAGAGGGAGAATCAGAATAAGGAATATAAAGAAGTTAACCCATTGTGAAATTTGGGGATCGGTTTGGTGGTATGAATAATCCAAAGCGCTGAAATGAAAAGTTGAATGGTTTTATTTTCCATTTGATACCTCTTTGTGTCTCTGTTACTGATGTTAGAGCTATAGTGTCTCGATCCTGATCTCAACACAGATCACACTCACAGAACAGATACATGCGTCGTCCCCAGAGCTCCTGAGGAGCGGAGATTGGCTCTTTAAGGTGGAAATCAATATCTTTTCTTTCACAATCTCTTTTCCCTCTCCTCTCAATTTCTGGGCACTTTTTTTCTTTTTTTTGTGTTTCTATACATCCATTTCAACGTGTCTCATGGTCTCCTCACAATCCATTCACCAACTCAGATGGCACTCACAGAGGTGGAAATCATTGGTAAACAGGGTGAGAGAAACATGAGAATTATAAAAGGCTTTATTGGCAAGTGGTGTTTTGCTATGCAAGGAATTTGGTTTTGTTGAAAGGTGCAACACATAGATATAGTTTGGAATAGACAAATGCAAGTTGTATAAAAAGGTGAAAAGAATACAGAAGAATAGTGCAACATTTTGCAAAGGAAGAGCACCATTCTTTTGCAAAAACAACAACAGTAGGAAATTAGATTCAATATGTGTTGAGATGGTTTTATTTAAGGGGGTGTTTTCCAAGTGTCAGTGGGGGACCTTGGCCCTAATGAATAGTGCAAGCAACAGACAGGAAGCAGCTTTTTATTCATTTAGAAGTTTAAGTTCCACGTTAATTCCATAACCTTCCTCAGACTCATCTTTTGAGGTCAACAAGTGAGCAGAGACCCTTGCAAGATCGAAGCCACCATTGAATTCCAGAATTATGCTGCTGAAGCTGGCTACACGTTGGAGTAGCTCTGCTAGTTTGAGTCTGATTTTCCCATTAGACGAACTTTGGTTCTTTAATCTGGTTTGGTTTGGTGGTTTTGTATCTACGGTTTTGGATGCTGTGAAGCTAAAAGGATTCTTTCCTATATATAGTAGCAGCCATTCAAAATTTCTCCACTTTCCTTGATGGCTCCTTGGCTGGTCCGCTACAATTTCTTTGTAATCAATTAAAATTTTCTTTCTGTCATGATTTGTGGACATTAAGATCTAAAGAGAAGTTTCATGGAGTCAGAGTACAAATATACAAGCCAAGGAGAAGGCCAGTGGCTGGAAGTTGGAGGGGATTTTCTGCCATTCGGCTGCCCTTGATTGGGAGGGGCCACTTTAAATGGCTGCTACTATACTTTAATTTCTAGCATTGGTTATCATGTGTAACCATAGTAGCCATAATAAACTGGTCTTTTTAAACATGGGAGCAGCTAATTAATCTCTTAAAAGCTAAATCTTATACTTAAAAAAAATCCCCCAAGCTCCATTTGAGTTAAAAGGGAGGTGCTGTGGATGCATAGCAAGTTTAATGAGTCAAGCAAGGGCGTAGGTTTGATCTCAACTTTGGTAGGGACACTATCGGTCTTAAGTTGAATTGGTCTGATGTCATCGGTCCTACGCATTACGCAGGCTCCTATTTTCTTTAATGTTTGACATAAATATCAGGGCGCATTTCATTCAAAGAGAAAACAGCATTTTTTTGCTACATTTATACACATTTTATAAGGAATACACACACAAGATGCTGTTTTTAATGTTTGAAGCATGAGTGGCTCGGAATAATGTAAAATTGGGACAACCTTACACTTTGAAAGGGGTTCCATTTGAACTAACCAGTGACTAAGACGGAAGGTAACTATGTGTCTTTTTAACCAAATATAGTCTTAATATGTTTGTTGCATGTGTATTTATCCGGTGTTTTCTAAAGGTATTATGCAGAGGTTAACAGAGGTAAAACCCACTCTTATTTTTTATCTGATATGCTGATATTCTCTGTATTGTAAAACAAAGCAAAACAACATATTCAAGGGACTGCAAATAGATTTATTGTATTTACATTGGTACTTGTATATTGACTTCAATATACAAGTTGTGAGAAAAGAAGCAACTGCTGCAACAATGCTGTATTGTAAATTATAAACATGTTATTCACATAGAATTATTGGTAGGGACAAGGAGGTCGGGCCAAAATTTTGGTAGGGACATGTCCCTATGGTCCCCATGCAAACCTGCACCCATGGAGTCAAGAGAGGAAATTCAAGCCATCTGTTTATACATCAATCTTTACAGGCAACGTGAGATATTTAAGAAACAAGTGAGAAAACTCCAAGCCAAGGATCCAGCCAGAATACAGAAAACCATTATGACGTGTCTTATGCTACGTTCACACCGGAAGCAGCAAAATCGAATCTGTTGCTTTATATTTGCTGCTTGTACCAGTTAGTTCTGACGCGCGGCTGAAGCAGCTTTGCTGCTCTGGCTGCGCGGAGCAAAAGTGTGTCTGACGCGCGTTGGGCGGAGCTTCACTATCCTTTCTTTGCCTTGCAGCTATATTTGCTGTGATCAGTGGGAATAAAGTAGTTTTAATATGTTTTTAAGTGAGAAAATATAACTGAAAACGTAATCAGTGCAGTCAGTTCATCCAGATTACCATCCTGCCTTCCAATATTATTTCTGTCGGAGCCGCTCAGACCCCCACATATCAGCGGTGCACCGACAGTAGGAATCCATTCAACAGCAGCCTCTGGCCGGGTCGCCGCCTCACGGTTCACCGCGGCAGCTGGTAGGTGTTTTTCATCTAAATAATCCAAACTGCAGGCAGCAGGATAATAAAAGCGAACATGTTGTGCCGGCAGATTTCTGCATTTTAAGTCAATTTATGCGTCAATAAACAGTTTCAGAGAAGTGATCACAGCGCTCTGTGTCACCAGCGATGTGCCTGTCTCTCTGCCAGCTCCCAGATCAGCTTCTCTGATTGGTTGATCTTGTGGCGTCGGTAGCAAAAGTTAAATTTTCCATCTCGAGCAGCAGCAGCGGGTTTTTGCGGCGCATCAGATGCTTAAGCGCGCTCCCGGCCTGCACCTGCTGCTCAAAACGCACTGCGGGACCTTTTGCTGCGCCTTGACGCGCGTCAACCATTTACTTTGCATGTAAACTCGCTGCTTCTGTCGCACCTGCTGCGTCCGGTTTGAACGCAGCATTACTAGAAAAATGGTGGTAAGATCAAATCTCCAACTCAAGTGTCTTTCCATCAGGCTTTCTAAAGTCATGGGAGGTGGGTTGGCAGTGGTTGTGAACAACAGATGGTTAATTCAGGATGCGTTTCCGTGAAGTCTTTTCTCTGCAGCTCAGATATGGAACTGTTACTTGTTAGCTTAGTGCTAGTTTAGTACAGCCACTAACTCCCCTTATGCTTTCCCAACCTTCTTCTCCCCTCACTTGATCTCTGTGACAGATGTTCAGTTATTCCTCTGCCTCTTTTACTGAAAATGGTACATGTGACATTCTTGCTTTCTCTTTGTCCTTGCAGTGTGTGTAGAACGAGTCTTTCTCTTGTTCCCTGCAGGTGTGCTTATCACTTTCCGGTCCTTTTGTGGAGATTTTTACGGTGGTTAACCAAAACAAAGTAGAATGATGGTTGGATTTAGATATTTGATTTATTTTCTTTGATTTATTTTTTATGTAGATTTTTTTCCCCGTGTGGACTATTTTAGTTTTCAGCTATTCCAAAAAAGATGACTCTCTACAACAGCCCAGAGGAGGCAGTTCTCATGAAAAACACTCTGATGGAAAGACTTCAACATAAAGTGGATATGGAGAAGAACCACCCGAAAGGATGCCTACCTGCAGCACAGAGGACTTTGACAAGCTTCTACAGAAAATAGCTGTCATGGAGCTGAAAATCCACCAACTTGAAGTAAACTATGATGTAAACGTATGGTAATGAAACCGCATATGGAAATGAAGGGGGACCACCAGCCCAGCAACTCAGCGGACAAACAGTTCCCAGAGGAAAAGGAGAATCCCTGGACCACTCTGGGTGCAAGACCAAAGGAGCAACGAACCCCCCACCTAGACACAGAAAACTGGCCGAGACCACAGAGAGATGTCCCAAGAAAAGTGAAACAAAAACGGGATGTTCTCACAACAAATGATAGGAGTAAACCTGCTGGAAATGTTGGAATTCTACTGTTACAAAACAGATTTGCTCCACTCCAAGATGGGAGAATTCCAGAAGCGGATCAGCCACAACGACAATCAAAGGTATGTCAACAATCTTCACTCTAAGCTACCAGAGAAAAAACAGGCCACAGGGCCAAGGACCCTGATATTATGCAATGGATCTATACGTGGGATTAAACATTTCTGTAACAAGAAAAACACAGAGGTGTTGATTTATACCCCTTTGAACTATGGCCTGGTGTCTAATGTAACAGACATCCTTCCAGAGATCATGAAAAAACGCCCGACCTTGGAAAAACTCATCATACAAGCTGAAGCCTTGGGCGACGCAGCCCTGAGAAAATCAGAAATACTGAAAGAGGATTACATTCGTCTGCTGAATTTAGTTGATGGTCTTAATGTCAAGGTGTTTCTCAGCGGCCCTCAGGGGCCCATTAATTGTGGAGATGAAATGTTTTCCAGAGTTCTGATGTTAAACAAATGGCTGAATACAACATGCAAACAAACAGCTGTAACGTTCATAGACAACTTTAACATCTTTTGGGAGAGGAGACATCTGTTCAACAGAGATGGTTCCCTCTTTAAATAGGTCAGGAGCCAAACGGCTGATATCAAATATTTTCTATTCTGTGAACCATGAACCATCAGGTTTGTTCCAAAACAAAGTACAACCAGTGCCTAAACAAACGATAAGCCCAGTAAAGCCTGAACAAGCCAAGATAAAGATGGCCAAAAAGATGACACAGAAAGAGCCTACATCAGAACTACAGGAGGATTCATCCCAGATCCTCAGCAGGACAAAAAGAGTGACTCCCCTTTAAATTCCAAAGTGAACCAAAAACCTCCATCCCCACAGACACCTTCAGTCCAGACTGCACCTCATTCACCTCCCCCTCTCCCCCAACAAAGCTTCTCCAGATCTTCCTTTTCTGGAATTTTATCATAACATGAACAAAGTTTTTTCAGATTGGCCTATTACAGTTGACATCCTCCTCCACATAGCCATCTCTGGAAAAGCCGCAGCTATGTGAAAAAACTCAGCATCTTCTAAATGCAGCAGAGCCTTTCGTAAGATCCTCCTCTCTACATATCACAGAACGCCAGGACCTTCAGATAACTCCTCTCGCGGATAAATACACACGCGGGCCCCTGGCAACAAGCTTATCAGGACATAACAGTTTCCAGCAACAGCTTGGGCCTTACACTGGAGCTTATGGAATATCTGTGGATGATACGTGGCAGAAATAAGAAAAACAAAATGGGAAAAAACAGGAACAGACACTTAAGAGTCATAAACTGTCAGATGCAGCCTGTGCTACAGAGACAACATCAACCACTAATTCATATAAACTGGCTTTATTAAACATTAGATCTCTGTCAGGAAAATCCCTTTTAATTAATATTATTGACAATAATGTTGATGTTATGTTTTTAACAGAAACGTGGTTACATGGACTTAATGAAGCACATATTCTGTTGGAGTCGCTCTCCAAACTACAATTTTCTTTAAGCAGAGCAGACAGCAAAGGAAAAGGTGGAGGAGTGGCAACATTGTTTAATGACTCACCGAAGTGTAAAAAAGGTGTTTTGGGAAAAATTGACTTTTGAACATTTGCCTCTGCAGGTAAAAGAGCCCGGTACAAACCATGTTTCTAAATGTTTACAGGCCTCCTAAGTCCACGAAAACTTTTTTAATGATTATAACTGTTTAATTATTGTGGAGAATTTAACTTTCACTTGACAACCCTGAAGACAGAAGAAGTGCAAAGAACTGTGACACATTAGAAACTTTGGTTTAACTCAACATGTTAAACAACCAACGCACAAACAGGGACACATTTTAGACTCTGATTCTCACTAAAGGTCTGAAGATTTCTAAAGTCAGTGTTACTGATGTTGCCCTATCCGGATCACTTTTCTGTTACCTTTGAGGGCATCATTTCCAGTGACCATTTTAGCCAAAGGACATCATAAGAAAACGACCTTTAAGGAAAATACCACAGAAAACTTTTATTCAAGCTTTTACTCTGCTGCTTCAACCTTTGGGGTGCAACTCAGTAGATGAGCTAGTAGATAACTTTTCAGTCTAAAGTCTCTGACATCATTAGCTGTATTACTGTTCCAATTAAAAGTGAAAGTCTTTTCCTCGAAAGAAAAACCTCCTTGAGAAGTGCTCCAGCAGTTAGAAGTGAAAAAGGGAGTGTCAAAAGCTGAACGCAGGTGGGAGAAAGACCTAACCCTCCTGGTTCACTATGACATCTATAAAGAGAGAGAGACTTTACAGATATAACTTACAACTAAAACATGCAAGAGAATCTTTCTTCTTTAAAGTCATTAACAAGAACATATTAATAATACTCGCGGCGTTTTTGCCAATAGTAGTCGACAAGCTACAAATCCTCCTGTGTCCTGGGCTCCCGAACTCCACCCACTAGGCCTGCAAATGAATTTGCTAATTTCTTTACTGAGAAAATCCCAAAGATCAGAGGATCAGTTTATACATCCATATCAAGTTCAGTACCAAAAGTTGTCTCCAACTGGAATTGGATCTTGACCAAATGTCCCAATTCAGCCAAATAAACTATAAAAGCTAAGAGGAAATCATTCAGCAGCTAAAGTTCCTCCTCCTGCTGCCTTGATGTTCTACCCACAGCTTTCTTTAAGAAAGTTTTGCCTGTCATAACGCCTGATTTGACTCAGATAATAAACACGTCCCCTTCTGTCAGGTGTTTTCCCCCACAGTCCCTAAAAAACAGCAAATATCAAAACCACTGCTGGAAAAAAGAACAGTTTAGACAAACTACTACTCCAGAACTACAGGCCCATATCAAACCTCCCCTTTATCAGTAAGATTATTGAAAAAGCAGTGTTTCAACAATTAAACACTTTCTTAGATATGAACAGCCGCTTTCGCGTGTTCCCAGTCAGGTTTTCGTGCTCACCACAGTACAGAGACCGCCCTTATCAAGGTGTTTAATGACATCCATATAAATACAGACTGTGGAAGAATCACAGTGCTGGTACTATTGGACCTCAGTGCAGCATTCGATACTGTCGATCACTCCATCCTGTTAGGGTGCCTGGAAAACTGGGTCGGCCTCTCTGGTACAGCTCTCAACTGGTTTAAATCCTACCTAAAGGAAAGGGACTTTTTTGTATCAGTAGGCAACTTCACATCAGAGATGACAAACATCACATGGGAGTCCCCTAAGGGTCCATATTGGGGTCCCCTCTATTCAATATCTATACTCCCTCTGGCTCAGTTAATAAAACAACAACATCAGCTACCATAACTATGCAGACACACTCATTACCATGTCACCAGGTGACTATGAACCAATTTAAGCACTGAGGAAATGCTTAGAAAGAAATCAATGCCTGGATGGGCCATCATTTCTTTCTTCTAACTGAATAAAACAAAATTGAAGTAATAATCTTTGGACCAATAGAGGAGAGATCAAAAGTTAGCACACAGCTTCCAGTCGCTTCAGCTAGTAACCACTGAGTCAGGCCCCAAATCTGGGTGTAGTGCTGGACTAATGTCTCAGTAGTGAAAAACTTCACCCAATGCGTTTATTTTTTAGGCTTAATTGATTACACGCAACGGTGTTTTCTGGTCTGCCTAAAAATTGGATCAGACAGCTGCGAGCTGATCCAGAACGCTTGCTGCCCATGTCCTCATTAAGACTAAGAAAGTAGAGCACATCACCCCTCTTGTGGTTTCATGTGTGTATGTCAGATGTTGTCATCACATACAGAAATACAATTGCAATCATAGTATGAGTAACAAAAGCTTTTAATGACAGAATGAGTTAATGCAGAAAGTTTTGCAGTGTTGACTCCTCTTCTTCAGGAACTCTGCAATTCTCCCTGGCTGCTCTCAATCAACTGCTGGACCAAATTCTGACTGATAGCGTCCATTCTTGCACAATCAGTGCTTGCATTTTGTCAGAATTCCTAGGTTTTCGTTTGTCCACCCATCTCTTGATGATTGACCACAAGTTTTCAATGGGATTAAGATCAGGGGAGTTTCCAGGCCATGGACCCAACATCTCTGTTTTGTTCCCTGAGCCAGTTAGATATCAGCTTTGCTTTATGGCAAGGTGCTCCATCATGCTGGAAAAGGCATCGTTCATCACCAAACTGCTCTTGGACGGTTGGGAGAAGTTGCTCTCGGAGGACATTCTGGTTCCATTCTTTATTCATGGCTGTTTTTAGGTCAGACTGTGAGAGAGCCGACTCCCTTGGCTGAGAAGCAACCCCACCATGAATGGTTTCAGGATGCTTTTCAGTCGGCATGAGACCAGGCTGGTGGTAGCGCTCACCTGGTCTTCTCCCAACCAGCTTTTTTCCAGATGTCCCAAACAATGGGAAAGGGGATTGATTAGGAGAAAATGACTGTCCCCAGTCACTCAGCAGTCCACTCCCCTGTACCTATAGCAGAATATCAGTTCTCGTCCCTGATGGTTTTCCTGGAGAGAAGTGGCTTTGCTTTGCTGCCCTCCTTGAGACCAGGCCTTGCTCCAAGAGTCTCCGCCTCACAGTGCGTGCAGATGCACTGCACACCTGCCTGCTGCCATTCCTGAGCAAGCTCTGCACCGCTGGTAGCCCCATCCCGCAGCTGAAACACTTTTCAGAGACGGTCCTGACACTTTGCTGGTCTTTCTTGGCGCCCTGGAGCCTTTATGGCAACAATGGAACCTCTCTCCTTGAAGTTCTTGATGATGCCATAGATTGCTGACTGAGGTGCAATCTCTCTAGCTGCCATTCTCTTTCCTGTTCGGCCATTTTTGTGCAGTGCAATGATGACTGCAGGTGTTTCTTTAGAGATAACCATGGTTCACAGCAGAGAACCAATGATGCATAGCAGCAGCCTCTTTTTAAAGTGTCCAGTGGTGTCATTCTGACTGAATCCTGACAGATTGATCTCCAGCCCTGTCCTCATCACCACCCACACCTGTATTAATGGAGCAATCACTGAAACCATGTTAGCTGCTCCTTTTAAGGCAGGGCTGCAATGACGTTGAAATGTGTTTTGGGCGATAAAGTTCATTTTCTAGGCAAATATTGACTTTGCAATTAATTGCTGTTACACTGATCACTCTTTAGAACATTCTGGAGTATATGCAAATTGCCGTTATAAAAACTGAAGGAGTAGACTTTGTAAATATTAACATTTGAATCATTCTCAAAACTTTCGCCAGATCACACACACACAGGCCATACACTGGTCAGAGATGAAACAATCTCCCAAAACACACTCTGGTATTCTGAGGCCTTTCTTTTTTTCTCATGTACTTCATGGACACTTTTTCTCTTACGCATCCCTCACACATTTTCAAAGAACCGCAGTGAGAAAGGTGAGCTTCAATGAATAGCATAAGACCGTAGCTCACCAAACAAACACGCCTGTAATTGCGCATCCAGAGAAAAAGATAGCTAACTGGGAAAGCACGTAGGACGGCCTTACATAAGCATATCACCAGAGTGATTGACAATTAGGAGGGCCACTTATTTAGATGATCCACCCAGAAAAAGAAAATCCTCCACTACACCTTTAAGCATTTACATCATATGTTGCCCCTCTTACATCCACCAGTAGCTTTCATTGACTGTTTTAAATTATTGCCTCTAACAAGAAGGTTCTTTTATAGTCAAATTTCTGTGTGTTTGTCTGTCTGTCCATCTGTGTACAGGATCTGTGTACTTGAAAGGTAAGACTGGATTTTGATGAAATTTTAACTCGGCATCGGACTCAAAAAAGTCCAGAAGTATTAAATTGAAGCATAAGTAAGGTGAGCCATGCCTTGCTCAAAGTCTTTATCTGCTGATGAAGAACGAAGCAGAGGGAATGAAGGAGGTGAGAGCAGAACATTTGGTAAAGATCCAGATCATGTGAAAATTTGGGTTTTAGTCACAATATGGGGCAAAGTTTGTTCCTAGGTAGAGGTCTGAGCTCTCCGAGTTCTTTTCTAGTTTTTATTTCAATTATTATTAGTTACATGTTCTTTATTTCTGTAACAGTGCAACATGATTAACAGCCTTTGTGATTTTATCCCCAATGCTTGGCTTTACTGGTCCTTAAACTCTGCTGCTCATCTCTCCATCAGAAGAACCTCGATCTCTGAGCCAGAAAAGTTTTTCTTCTTCATTTTTGATGCCTTTTTATAAATCAAAACCTTCTGACAGCGTGGGGATTTTACCCTTAAATGGCAAAATTGGGGTGGTAATTATGCAGTTTTACATTAAATATTAAGGCGTTTCAATTATGCACAAGTGGACTGCACCATGTTTACCAGGATAATTCAAGATCATTTTCCTAAATGAACAATGCTTGTTGAATCTGACGTGGCATTTTCATAGGAAGGAGAAAAAGAAAGAGTTCAGTTTTAATTCCCATAAGCCTGGCTCTAAGGTAGTGACCAGTTTAAAGTTCGGCATTTATCCTGGTACCCAATCTGCTGATTAGCCTGTCTTGGTTCAGTCTCCCCACATATACTCCAGCTCTGCAGTGCTGGTTTATTGTTTTGCTGTTTCCTCATCTCTGGCTCCCAACGTGAGTTTTCTCTGATGTTTTCAGTTTTTTTGATTCTTTGAATCTTTTGTACATTTGGATTTTTGCCTCAGTTGCGTTATCAAATCTACAAAACTCATCTCTGCCTCCTGATCTCTGCATTTTGGTCGTCATAAACCTCCACTTTACCGTGACTTTATTTACAATGGTTGTAATGTAGTCCCCTATATTTATTTTTCATATTTACATAAATTTGCATGTTTTATCTTGCTTATTTAACATTTATACATCAGCTTATTTATATCGATTTTAACTATTTCATACTTTTACATTGAGCTGCTCTGAAACCCTTAAAGCTAGCTTAATTTAATTTCATGTCAAAAGTGTTGAAATGACAAAACTCCTTGAAGTTCACGGTGTAACATTTGCTTTTTGTATCTATGCTTCTTTTTCTATGTTCGTTGCTTTGTCTCCTTTAAAACCCCAGTGGGCCCTCAAGCAGATGGCTGCTCACACTGAGCCTGGGTTCTGGTTTTCCTGGAGGTTTCCAGTCAATGAGGTCGATCTAATCAACTGGTTATCCTTAGATACAGTAGAAAACCTTTGAATCAATCTGACTGGACATATCTCAGTTAAATTGTAAAGTGCCTTGAGATGCACATGTGTGTTGAATTGGCGCTATAGAAATAAAACTAAAGTGAATTGAATTCTGTCACTAAATTAGATGATTTTGAGCCGGATAGATGCAAACTAAAAATGAAGCGGTGGACTTGGCCCTCCTCGGCTTCTACGCATGCAGATTCAACAGGCATTCTCTCTGAGGTGTGGAAGAGAAGTTAGGATGGTTCTTGAGCATCTTCTTTCAACAACAAATACGTTGTGGGTGTCTTACTCTTTTATTTCTGGAAACTAAGGAGGAAACTAGTTTTTGATTTGATGTTGTATTATGCTTTTGGTATATTTTCAGTAAACCTTAGCTAAGAGGAATTTGTAAGCACAGTGAGAATACCAAAGTTCCCAGCCATATAATTAAACAGCTAACAGCCTTCCACTAGCCTGACGTAGTCCTACTCAATTCTAGTCAGAATGAGTCTGATGCTGCTCCATAGAGCTGTGATTATGGGGCGTGTTTCGAACGAACCAGGAAAAAAAATGCCGCTGCACTCAATTGGATAGACCTACAACCAATAAGAGCAGCGGAGTGCGTGACGTATGTTAAGCGGCGCATAGTTGTTGTCAGCAAAATCCAAAGCGTGCAGTTACTGCGCCCTAGAATAAGAAGATGAGCGTGAACGTTTTTTGCCGGTGTTGCAAAAATTAATTTGCTGTCGATATCTTCTAGAACAGACCTAATAGCAGA
>JAGKQL010000036.1:7566349-7649727 GCA_018398635.1 Cyprinodon brontotheroides
AAAAGTTGATCCATTGATCTGATACTTTTGATTAGTTTCTGTTGATTATTTTCCAAGGAAAATAGGACCGTTCACTCTGAGCGGTCCTATTTTCCTCCAACGTGCTTTAGTTTAATTCAAGGAGAATAAAAAAAATCTACTTATATAAACATTTGCTGCATTGGTGAAAAAGAAATACTTTTACAAATCCCATTTAAAGTTTCCCTTTTTCCAGCTGATCAATTAGATCTCAGATACTGTAAAACTTACTTATCCTATATCCTAGATATAGGATAAGAATACGAGGAGGGGAGCTATAGGAAAGGCCACAGATGAGATTATTTGTGGTAAAAATGCTTGGAACTGCTTGCATTAACCAGAAAGCCGAGTGTCACATGATCTCAAACCCTTCAGGTTGCATTATGGCCGCCGGCATGTCCGTAGGATGGCGTGTGTATTCGATCTAAGTTCATTTTATGCGTCTCCAGTGGTCAGTCTGTGGCTGAGCTTCATGAAGCAGCCCATATAAACCGCCCGCCACATGCTCTCATGCTTTTTTATGGAATCTGTCTATTAAGGATTAGCAGAATAAAAAAACAATAGTTAAAGGAAAATAACAAAATTGAATAAATATGGAGTTATTAAAGTGAATGTAACCTAACACCAAATCACAGCCATGGGATCCCTCTCATGCTACAGAAAACTCGAACAAGTTGCAAAATCAAACATGTCTTCTGCAAAAGCAAAGATTCAAATAAAAAATGGATGCTGTTTTTGGCTGAAAATATTCTCAAGAACCAGTTAAATAAGTGTATCCCGTGTATATGCTGTTTCACTCAAGGTTACATTTCAAAGTGAGTTTTTTATTTATCAGCTTTTTATTCCAATTAATGTATTTCTTCTTCAGATCTGTGACAAAAAGTTTCTATTTTTTTAACAGTTTGAGTCTCCAGCTCCCCTGCAACCATAAACTGGGTTATGCTTGTATAGAAAACAGACGGATGGATTTTATCAAGATTGGAAGCTGAAACCTACAGATAGAAACACAGAGATATTGCACTAATTAATAATACTGTAATTTGGGCTTACAGTTTATTAGTTATTTGCTTTTTTATTTGGGTTTGCAAAATGGCGAGGATTAGTTATTTAGGTGGGTTTTTTAAACTGCCGTGGTTTAGCATGTCTTTTTCGGGTCTAAATTAAAATATGACACAAAAGTAAAAGATTAAATGGAAGAACAGTGTCATTCACAGAAGAGAAAAATTATTAAACTTTAAAATCCACAGACAGATGTATAAAAAGAGGCTTTAGGTTAACTTTTACTTTTATGCACATTTGAGGATAATATTTGTTTAAAAAACTGTAAAACCAAATAATTAACATCTGAAATAACATAACACAGTAAACAACATAGATGAACAACACTAGATGAGAAATGCTAACAACTTTGTTCATTATTCTAGTTTATCACTTGTAGATTAAATGATGCACATTTCTTTTAAAAAAGTTTTATACTCCAAAGTTTTTAAAATTAAGAGCTGTCCATGGTGCTGATTCAAACTGCTATACCCGTAAAAGGGCTCTTGCCAGTGTATTTAAGTGTAGCGAAGAGTGTCTCAGTTAAGATCTAAATACTGTAATACGCTCTTAAAAAAATAAGCGTATCTGGGCTTCCTTTCCAGTGCATTCAGAAAAGGCAGAAACTTTTTGAATTAAAATGTGAGGACCTAGATTTATACAGACATTAAGGTATTTCAAAGGTGTTTATTTAAAAACATTTGTGGGCAGCTAAGGCTTCTAAGGCAGCAACCTCTGTAGGAGAAAAAAACCCAGGTTAGTGACCACTTCTATCTGGCAGAGGTTGATTACGAGCACGTGAGTCATTAACCTCTGAGTTCCAGATGCTGAAGCCTTGAAAATTGTAGAACTTGCAGGAGATCAGATCCAAGCAGATGAAGAAAGGCAGGAAAATCCAGAGGGCAACACCAAAGCCGGTGTTGAAAAGTTTCACATGAGTCTGGGGCAGAAGATCAGAGATCCAAAGAAGTACCAAAGGGAAATCCAGGTCAGTGTCAGGAAGCAGATCCAGGTTCGGAAGACAAGCAGAATCCAGCAGGAGTCCAAAGACAGGTCAGGAAAACAGATCAGGACAGGGTCAGGCAGGCTCAGAGGTCCACAGGCAGAACGGGTCAGGATCAGGCAATCAGAAAACACTATGACTTGCTAGAACAGTCTCACCAAAGGCTTGAATAATCTGGCACTGATGACTGGAAGCAGACGGGTTAAATAGAGACTGGAGCAGGTGACACAGATGAGCGATAATGAGAAACTGGGCAAATCTAGGCAGGTGAATGAAAGGAACAAGGAAGCCAGTCATCAGTGCCAAGATCATGACAGTAACAACCGTGGAAATAGTGTTTAACATTTACCTCCTTATTTGCGTATATACATGATGGAAGAACTGAACCATGCAACCATTAAGCCTTCTAGGACTCGTCGAGGCAGGTCAACAGCCGACAGCTCGTCAGCAGAGAGCACGCTTAAAAAAAAAGAGAGAAAAAAGTGTCTCCCCCGCCCCACATTACACTTTATATAAGATCCTGGTGTAAAAGCCATTCAATCAAAACCAGGTAAAGGGTACGGCGCTGCTTAAAGTGCACAATGTATTCTTTGTGCTATTAACCTATGTATACGACATTAATAACTGGCTGCAGAACCAACATTAATGGAGACATATCGTTCTGTAGGACTGTATCTTGTAGCATTGAGCACCGTTGTCAAAAAAATGCCAAGATATTCCCCTTTAACGACTAGTCTGTCTCAAAATCTTCCATTTGCATTTAACATATGACTTCATCTGGTTAAGTAAGTTTAACCCAGTTCTGTAGACTCCACATATGAAAGTACAGCATCCTATTAGGTCAGCTGTGGATTAAGGGAGCGCACTAATGTGGCCATGAAGTTTTAACTGTCTGACAAAACAATTCAAACCAGAATAATGTGACATATTTACAAAAACAAAAAAACAAAAACGTGGCATTCTTTGATGTCAAAAGTTGGTATTTAGCAGGACCGATTGGAACAAATCTGCAGAATAGGATCGGCCATGTTGCAGCTTCTTCCTCTCTCAGGTTTTCTCTGTATGCCATGCAAAGTTTTATGGAGGGTCTGCACCTTGGAGATGTCATTCTTTTTAAAAATAATTGTATCTATAATGGCTCGGATTCTTCAAGATATGAAGGTGTTTGGCCCGCCTGCATCCGGGTTTGAACTAAGAAAGGAAGTAGGTTTCGGGAAGTGGTTTTAAAACCACTATTTCCAGCTCCTCAGTAAGAAAAGCTGTTAACTAAACGTCCCTCAGAGACATTGTCACCCAATCTGTATATTTATGAGTTTTGAAAAGTGAATTCTACAGAAGGGAGGAGGGAGGGAGGAATAGCATAGTGGGAAATAGAACAATGTGTAAAATTTTGCCATTTTGTCCATTGCTTTGACACCATCGTCAACAATACGCAGTCTGAGTAGTTATATGTGTTGAAACACAGACTTTTAGTCTGGCTGGTTGACGACACTTTAGCAAACACACAGAAGAAGCAACAAACAATTTAAATTTTTTAGATTTTTAGCAGTTTCTTGTGTCACATTGTGAGAATACGGCAAACAAGCTTCTAATTAAGCAGGACTTGGTATTCACTCTGAAGCTTCCTTTTCAGCTGAAGCGCAAATAAAATAGAAACATTTGGTACAGTTTAAATGAATTGTCATTGTATCTGTCCAAGAATACTATAGGAATAATGTTTGGCCTGTGTAAAAGCAGCTTCCAGTTAATGAGCCACTTTCAAGCTGCCAGTGTTTAAATCTGTACCTGCTTTGCAGCCTCCTGCTGGAGCTAAACGATCGGGCAAAAATTAGAATGAATCAGATAAATGAAATAACAAGAGAATACTTCTGTTTTGACTTTATTTGATCACATACAGTAGTAGCAATTCAAAGGTTCTCCACTTTCCTTGATGGGCTCTTGGCTGGTCCCCTACAATTCCTTTATAAACATCTAAAATATTCTTCCTGTCATGATTTGTGGACTTTAAGATCTAAAGAGAAGCATCATCTCCTGGTCAGACACTGTAAGTCAGTGAAAGGCTGGAGTTAGATTAAAAATAATATGCACGCCCTAGCGAAGGCCAGTGGCTGGAAGTTGGAGGGGATTTTGCTGCCCTTCGGCTGACTTTTATACAGAGAAGGCCCATTTTGAATGTCTGCTACTGTAGCTCTGAATCCAGGATGTGAACACTGATTAAACCTGAAAGTAATCATTTGGATTATATAAAACACCACACGGTCGTGGCAGAAGGGCTCTCACTCTGAGCCTGGTTCTGGTTCCTCTCCACTGTCCCATGCATCCTCGGTGTGAGGGATTGCTGTAGAGTCAATGACGAAACGCAAGTGCATCCAGCAAATTCAACGACTGGATGCAATCATGTAGGACTCCTTAGATGGGGAACTTTAACCAAACTTTCTGGATGATCTGGTTTGGTCTTCTCTGTAAAATGCCTGTAGATGTTTGAATTAACACTACACAAAAAATATTATTTTAAACTTGAGATTTACAAAAGCACAAAACATGAAGCATTTGCTTAATGTCTCTGACATTTACAGCCATTTATATAATTATTGTGTTATTTAAGTAAATATTACAATATTTATGTAAATTTTGAACACTTTTAAACGTGTTCACTGTTGACTGAAGTGAACTTGCATTTCGTCTTCACTAAATGAGCAACATGATGGCCTGAAAGCTTGTCTAAGCATTGGATATTGAATTTCCGAGTAGTCAGAATCTTTGCTCACAACAACTTGTCCGTAGAACTCATATTACGTATTTGACAGAAGGATCCAAAATGTATCTCTGCTTCTGTCTCCTTGAACCCCAGTGGGCCTCAGCAGATGGCCGCTCACACTGAGCCTGGTTCTGCTGGAGGTTTCTTCCTGTTCAAGGGAGTTTTTCCTCTCCACTGTCGCTACAAGCATGCTTAGTATAAGGGATTGCTGAAGAGTCAATGAGTCGATGCAATCAGCTGGTTTTCCTTAGATAGAAAACTTTGAATCAATCTGACTGGATGATCTGGTGAACTGGAAAGTGACCTGAGATGACATGATGTGAATTGGAGCTATAGAAATAAACTGAATTGAATTAAATGCTGATATACCTAATTTTCTTATACCAATGACCCAAACTAGCTCCACCTTCTCTCCATCCATTATCCAAACCCTCCACAGAAGAATCATCACAGAACCTCGGTGCACTTTCAAAGAAGGTGCTCGTGTCCCGCTCCCTCACACCTTCTGAGGAGTGTGTCAGCTGTGGCTATTCACACACAGGCTCCCTCTCTGACTTCATCTGCATTGGATTTTTTTTTTTACAAAGGAGAGTATATCAAGCGTGGCTTTGTGGCCTTGTTGTGGCCTGTAATGAATGCATAGCTGA
The DNA here is from genome assembly GCA_018398635.1 of Cyprinodon brontotheroides. Taxonomy (NCBI): domain Eukaryota; kingdom Metazoa; phylum Chordata; class Actinopteri; order Cyprinodontiformes; family Cyprinodontidae; genus Cyprinodon; species Cyprinodon brontotheroides. The sequence goes on from JAGKQL010000036.1 coordinate 7,571,814, forward strand.
TATAGCTAAGTGGCAGAGGTGGTTTGTTAAGGGAGCTAGATAGGGAGGTAACACGGGGTAAGGGGTGGAGAGCGAGGAATGGGGGTGGGGTGGGCTGGTGCGTGCTCAGAGTGAGAATCACTCTGCAAAGGTAGAGAGAGCCAGAAAGAACGGGAAAGACATAATAGAGGTCAGCAGTGATATGGAAGTCAGGATGTATGCATCTTGATGTTAAAACAAAGCATGACGTCATCTTTTAACTACTTTAAGACAACCTTTTCGCTTCTTCTCTCTTATTAAAACGAACTGTGTAAATATATATTCCTTGGTCCCGTTTAGTGGCGGGACTGAGATACTAACCTTTATGATGAGTAAAGCCGGGCATACACTAGTTTATATTTATAATGGATATTTTCCACTGTTGTCAAACTGTACGATGAAACCACAGGGTGTAAAAGTTCACAGCTCATGATGAGGCATGTTCTCACACTGTGTGACCCGACGCTCTGATTTACTCATTCTGGATTTACCCACAAACACCTCACAACGGCCAACTGAGACGAACATGTTTGATGGGGGGGTGGTCGTGAGAGGCTGATCACCCCTTGTTACCCCCAGTATTCTACACCACGCAGGAATAGGTCCAAAAAGGGCAAAAAGTCGTCCAGTGTTTCCCGCCTTTAGAGATCTCATCAGCATTTCTTACTAGACAATTCCAAAAAAGTTAAAAAACAATTCCCTGGCCTATTTTTCAAAGTTTGACGATGTTTTGCTTCCAAACCAGGAAGCTTTTTCACTTCTAAAGGTCAGAAATAGCGTTAAGTTTATAGAGAGGACGACAGTAAAGCCTTGTTTAGGCTTAGAAACATGCAAATTGAACCTGACGAGCAGGTCCAGCCATTTGGAATGGGGGTCATTTTGTTTCTTTGTTAGCCTGCAATGCCCCATACCTGTCTATGTCTCTGAAAGGGGGGGTCGTTAAAGGGAATGGTTGACCTGGCTGGAGAGTGCTCTGTTCCCCTGTAATGGGGTAAGGGTTGCGATGATAGCGGGAAAGGATCAACTCAATCGCTGAATTGTACGATTCTGAAAGCTGACATCCACCCCCTCTGTTTAAGGTTGGTTTTTCTTTCTTTACATAAAGGGCTTCCTTCACACAAAGACCAGTTGATTGTTTTTCCACTTTTTAATAATTACTATGACCTGGATGACTGAGAATATTCACTAGTAAATTCTAAGAAAATACGGCATCTTAATGATTCGAGTAGAGCAGACGGGTTTTTGTTTAAACATTGTGTGTGTTGACAAAGAAAACATCCCCAAAGAGTTAGGGAAAGGAAAGATAATTAAATATATCATCCAAATAGCTATTGATCGTCTTTAGGGTGTTGCCGTTAGATTAAAAGGTTAAAGAATAAAACTGCTTTGAGGATTAAATTATTGTGAGAAGCGTTGAGAGATTAAGACTGCAGTAATCAGAATGTATGAGCCCTGCAGACATCCTTATTGATGTCCTATAGACGTTTAGGATCCCGTCAAGACATATTATGAACCGTAAGCAAAACAATTAGGACGTTTTATCCACTGCGAGGAGAGACTGAGTTGGGTGGGGGCTGCTAGCTACGTGTCTTGGCAGCAGTTGCTCTATATTATCAGCTCTAGTGTGAAAGATTTTTTTTTTTAAATACCATTTTTGAAAGTTTGCAACTGAGCCTAGCAGTAGAACAAGGTCAGAAGGTGCATCAACATTTTTTTCTTTTTAATCCAGAAGTTTTATCTTCTGAGAAGATAAGAGGGAGAAGTAGTGGCTAAGCACCTGAGCCGTTACCCTTCGGTCTCCTTCTCTGATCAAGCTATCAGGTATGGGGATAATGCTGAGTCATCCACTGGGTGCTGTTCACATGTAAATGAAGGGTGGAGGGACGCAGGTGGAGGGACATCTGCGTCTGAATGGGGCTACAGCAGCACTTCCGGCTAACCTCATGCCAAAAAGCCTGAACCACTAGTTTCTTATTGCCTGGTCTCTCTTAGATTGGCTGAATATGTCTTTGCTTTGCTGGATAAAAAGCATATGAGTTTTCTTTTCCTATAGTCAGTAGGTTATTAGAGGGAATAAAGCCATCAAAGATAAAGTTTAGATTTTGGCCAAGAGTAAATCCAGCTCGACCCAGAAAGCGTAGCAGTTTGTGGAGTTTTTTTGTGGCTCTTTACTTTCTTAATCTGCACATGGTGACAGAGATGGGTAGGTACGTTTTTTTTCAGTGACTAGTGGTTGAGTGGTTGGACACAACGAACCAGTAGGTCTCCTCAATCTGTCTGAGTGTGTCCTGGTTCCGCTGGAGCACATTTTGCAGTAGCAGCCATTCAAAATGGCCCTTCCCAGTCTAAAGCCAGCCGAATGGCAGCAAAATCCCCTCCAACATCCAGCCACCGGCCTTCTCCTGGGCATGTATATTGTTTTACTCTGACTTCACCATTGAATTACAAGGTCTGACCAGGAGATGGCGATTCTCTTTGGATCTTAATGTCCACAAATCATGACAGAAAGAATATTTTAGATGTTTATAAAGGAATTAAAAGGGACCAGCCAAGGAAAGTGGGGACATTTTGAATGGCTGCTAAAGTAAAGCTTCTGCTGTTTTTTTAGTAGTTGTCAGATTAGTTTAATTTGTTGAAGATATAGATTGCAATAAACCCTGTGTGGTTGTCTTTGAAAGTCACAAATCTGAAGATTGTAAGCTTTATTCTAGCTCCCCCCCTCAATAGGTTGAGGTGCCCTTCCAGTTCCAGTCTGCATATTTATGAATGTGTTGGTCCGACAGGCAAACGGGACACATTTGACTGAAACAGAAAAGACAAAAAGTTTTACAAGTTAAATTAAATGGCTTTCCAGAACAGATTGATCTCTAAATTCCATAGAGTTAAATATCCAGTGTCAAAGTCCTCTGACTCCTTTAAGCCTCTTTCCCACTAAAAAATTTGGGTTTTATCCACGTTTTTAAAACATGAAAAAGCTGTCGACCCGTTAACAATCGGCAATTGGCTACCTTCCCACTGCAATAAAAGCTGAGCTAGTCTAGGAATGGCATCACGCTGGCTTAGCGCTGATAATTTCTTCAGTGTGACAGAAATCAGGAAAGTAAACAATGGAGAGATACGATAGATACATGGAAGAAGGCCAGGGCGTAGTCAGTGAGCTTCATTGTTTCGCTCTATTATCTGAACAGAGTTGAACTGCTTCTTAGATCAGAAGTGATTGGCGTGGTGTGTTGCCGTCCACATGTTGTGTTCAATGAAATCACGTAATTTAGCGGGTCAACCCGGCTCTGGTGTTCCCACGGCATGCCAATCAGAACCAAGGAGATTTTAAGGTGTCAGTGAGCTGCTGCCACTAAAAGCCTATTGTTCCCAGGTTTAAATGGGTTTTTCAGCCAGCCAATAGAGCTGTTACAAAGAGAATTAATTTGTTTTGAACCAAATGCACTTGGATTGGTGTTAAATTTAACTCTTAAAGTGTTACTTTAAAACATTTACTCCGCTTTTGTAGCACTGACGTCGCCACTTTCATAGTTTTCACTATGAATTCACAGAGGTTCCAGGGAATGATGCTCACATAGGGTTTCAAGGCTAGCCCTCCAACAGCGTGGCACTGGATTGAGAGCTAAGGCCTGGCAGTCATCAAATCAGTCTCTGAGAGCTACTTGTCCAGATAAGGAGAGAGAGAACAGGCAGGCAGACATGGTCTGGGAGTGAAGGCGCTGTGAAGCTGATGGGAGTGGCGCTGCAACCAGGCTGTTTTAGCAAAGCCTCTGGGATGTCAGGTCATACAGCTGTGATGAAAATATCACAATGACCAAGACTGTGAGGATCAACTGTGGGCCTGATAACAGTGTCATAGTGCTGGGCTGGACTGCATGGTAGAAATCTCCCCAGAGAGGCTAAACACTCCTCACTTCTGACCTTTCCCTTTATGACTCCTTGACCATCTGCGTCTGCTGGGGTCCAGCAGTTGTCCGTAACCATGATCCCCCTCCGTCTCCAATATAAGGGCAGGAATGCAGTGGACAGTGCGGTCCCAGAATAGACAAGAAGCAGCCCTATCTCCAACCGTGCAATCTGCCGAATAGAGGGCACCTACATTACAAGCAGCCTGGAGCAAGAGTACAAACACATGCAGCATGTCGACCCACATTCAAAGCCTTGGCTGTCGAGCTGCTAAACCTGTGAATGCACAACACCTTTTTCTATTGTGAGTTTGATCTTGATGGGGCCGCCTCCCAGTTTAGCGTTGAAAGAGGACTCGGCAGCGAAGCCTTCAGAAGACGTCTGAGTGAGGTTAATGATAAAACGCCATGGGTGTAACTATTCTGTTTGATGTGGGATCTGAGTAGAGGCGCGCAGGGTGAAGGAGGGTTGGATGTCTGATGAGTGTGTGGGCCACAGATTGGCGGAGTGAAGCCCTGAATGCACAGCAAAGGGATTCGCTACCTAATCTACAGAAAATCCTGCTGTGAAAAGGATTCTGTGTGTACCGCTCTCTCCTCTGAAGCCAATATTCGCGCTCGAATGCACACAGAAGCTGGCGAAGCAGTCTTTGCTCTCACTTTCTGTCTAATGCCAACACTCATAGATCATTATCTATAAAAAGAGGAATAGAAGCTGATTCGACACGGAAAGCAGAGGTGAGCCATGTTATCAGCCTGGATGCACCGGATGCACATGCATTTAGTATTCCTGCCTGCATATTGTAATGGTGGGACAGCTGCAGCTGTGGGACAGAAGGCCATAAAATCAGCTTCTCCTCCAGAGCTCCAACACTAAAGGGTGGAATGTGATTTGATAACAGGAAAGTATCCGTCTGTCTCTTTCCTCCTCCTCCCTTTTTTTACACATTGTTTAAAATCCTAAATCATGGAAAGTCATCGATTTACCAAAATCCTGGTTGACTTTAATAAAGAAAAAAGGGATGGAGATATCAGGAAAGGGATCACCTTTTCCTTGCCTCCATATACATACTATAAGAGTTTTATTTTTACGAAACAGCGATTTAATTACTTACTTTTTGGTGTTTTTTTGAAGCGTATAGCGATCTGACCTTAAATTGCCTTTTATGTACATGGCTAAAGGGATAGATGCACATCGCGGTAGTTTTAAGTATATTTTTCGTGCAAAACTAAAGCGATAAATGAAAATCTGACCTCTTGCATATGCGTATTGCTTATGATTATGCTGATCTGACAGAATATAGCAATATAACAATATATGGTTGTTTTATTATTGTCCCAGATCTATTTTGTCCTGTAAAGTATATTGAATTTACCTTTTGATTCAACATTGGTCTCTATAGAAACACATTTCCCGCCCAGTTCTAGACCACTTTCACATGTTGAATAACTTAAATCTTAATTGTATTAAACTTTCATGAACATTTCAGAGATAATATGAGATTACTTTATCCATTTTCATATTTCTATATGTGTCGCCACCGTATTGATCCTGTTCATTTTTTTAAAGAGAGATTAAGATTATTTTGTCCAAACAGGCTTTGACCTCAGTTTGAACTGCGTGTTTTATCTTTATTTCCCTCTGTTTAATCTGCTGTCTATCAATAAATTGTGATTGAAAAGCTTTACTTAAATAATCAAGCTTAGAATAGCTGTTTAATTGATCGGGCTATTTCCTCTGGTAAAAACTGCAGCTCAAGAATAAGAGGCCGTACATTTAAGCTGAACTCTAATAGATCTTTGGAAAAAGCTGATTGCGGCCGATTATTTCTGGAATTTCTTATTTACAGTCATTATCCGTTCCTTATGACTATAGGCGAGGGTCAGAACACAGGTGATGGGTAAAGCTTTGTTTGTTGTGTTGTGAGGAATTATCTTCGAGCCAATAAGTCGATGCTATCAGCTGGTTTTCCTTAGATGGAACATTTTGAACGGATCTGACTGGATGATCTGCTTGACTTTATAAGGTGACCTGAGATGACATGATGTGAATTGGAGCTATAAAAAAAAAACTGAATTGAAATAGAAACTCCTTCACCTGAGGCAGAGACTGGCCACTAACCCAGGGGGTTGATTCAGTACTAGGGCTGCAACTAAGGATTACTTTGCTAATCGATTAATCTGTCGATTAGTTTTTTAATTAATCAACTAATAACTGGGTAGCTAAAGGTTCTTTAAAGAAGGTTTTTTTCAAAATCAAACCAGGCGAAACTAAAAGTTTTTCACTTCAAGAGTTCTGGGTAGAAGCAAGTTCATCTTTATCCTTTAAAGACAAATAAATTCGCCTTTAAAAAAATTATCCTTTTAAACAAATCTCCTCATCACTTGACAAGTGAGGCGATGCAGACATTGTGGAAGCCGTTTTGCTGTGACGGCCTCCGTATGTTCGAGGGAGAGAAGTGGTGGTGGGGGGGTTTGGGTCACTGCAGTCTGACCATTAGATGTTGCTGATCTGTAAAGCTAATTACTGGTCTGGTTTAAAGCTAAAGAACCAAACTGTCCTATATGTTACTGTGACTGAAGTAGTTCTTTGGTCTGTTGGGGGTGATAGCAGCTTTAGCTTAAGGGAGAACCTACTCTGGGTTTAATCTAATCTACATCATGCAGATTTTTATGGCTCATAAACCTCCAAAGGTCGGACTGATTTTATATAGCTATGAGGCAATCTAGCTATATAGAACAATATAGGACCAAAGAACAGATATTGAGCCCTGAACAGTGAAATTCAATTCAGTTTACTTCTATAGCGCCAATTCACAATACATGTCTTTTCGAGGCTCTTTCCAGTTCACCAGATCATCCAGTCAGATTGATTTCTATCAAGGAAAACTCATTGACTCTTTAGCAACCCCCCATGCTAAGCATGCTTTGTATTTACCAGTGGAGAGGAAAAGCTCCCTTTAACAGGAAGAAACCTCCAGCAGAACCAGGCTCAGTGTGAGCTGGCCATCTGCTGAGGACTCCGACTGGGGTTCAAGGAGACAGAAGCAGACATAGAAAAGAAGCATAGATACAAAGTAACTGTCAACCAGCTCCACAGGCGGCCCCGTCCAGGAAACACACACAGCCAGGCAGACGGTAGCCCCAGCCAGCTCCCATGTCAGAGGATGAAGAGAGCACATCCAGTTAGTCACAGTCAGAGAAACAGGACTACACTGAAAAAAAATGATGTGTCATATTTATATATTTTATTGCACCAATTCACAACCACTGAACATCTGTAGGTACTTTACAATGTGAACCATTCAGGTAGATTGGTAAAATAAGATTTATATGTGGAAGAAAAAAGACAAATTGATCCCACTTTTGAACCTAAGCACCAATAATTAATAAAAGTATTTCTGGAAGACAATAGAAATGAAAAAAAGCAGCAAATGTGATTATAGTAGTGATATTGTCAGGTCTAAGGATGTTGCAGAGACAGAAGCAAAGATGGTATAATAATGAAGTTGGTGGCAAAGAAGCTTCAATCCAGACTAAACAGGCAGGGAACTTAGAAACCAAACAAGGAGACACTTTGGAGGAACATACATACAAAATATAGAGAATCCAGCAAAGAGGAACAGCAGAGGAGGTGTATATATGGGAGAAAGAAACAATGAATGGGTTAATCAGTTGATAAGGAGCAGGTGTGGACAGGAGCAAGTAAAAAGGAGCCATGGGTAAAGAAAAGGGACACTAGGGGGCACTAAAGACCACATTTACACTAGCCTTTTGAAACTATGTCGAGAACGTTCCGAGGACGTCAACCCTTCATCTGTGGCTCGGTTATCTGATAACGAGGAGCGCGTGAGCAGACTGCGTCATCTCTTATTTCGTGTCAGCTGACTCATTTCGCAGGAGTTCTGGTGTGTCAGGCTTTGCAATTCACAGATATCTTCACCTGATTACAACACAAACCTCTTCTCAGCCTATTAACAAGAAAGGGCATCAAAGTAGCGTGGTGCGACACGGGATGATGCCGAGACCCAGAAGGATGCCTTCTTCACCTGACGTTCCGAAAAATAAATAATATAAGCAAATATAATTCCTGAATGTTTTGTTTGCGTTATTCCAGCCTTGAGCGACGGGGCAAAAGGGGCCAAAGAATAACCAGGGACAAACAGGATCTAACTGCAAATAAGAAATAACTTAAATGACCTAAAGGAAATAAAGCTAATTGATACAACTAAATCAAAGAGATAAGTGAAAGAAATAACAAGAGAGAATTAAAAAATGATAGAAATCCGGATAAATACCAAATTAAAAAAGAAATAAAGCAAAACTGAGAACCCAAAAAGAAAACTTAAACCGAACCATAAAGTCCAGAGAGAACAGAAGCTGCAAAACAGTTTAGAGCCTATTTAAAAATAGCAACACATTCTTATACCAAAGAATCTGTGGGTATGAAGGCTTTAATTTTATAGATAATTTCATTATTTTTAAAAATAACTAGAAAATTATATGAAATTACAACTTCGAAAACATCAATATCTAAGATTCTGCAGTCAAAAGCTCCCTTAAACTGTTTATTATCTTAATGATTAAATTATTAGCTGGGCTAATTGAACCAGGAAATGAGTTAGTCCAAGGACGAGCTGAGCAGTGAAGCCCGCAGGAGGACTGCTGAGATCATCGTATCTGCGCCACCAGCAAAAGCCTCCAAAAACAAGCAGGAGGGGAAACAGAAATGTGCTTTAGCTTTTCTATGTGGGTGAGAAAGAAAAGTGGAAGAAGGCATTTTCTGCATAGAGCTGGAGGTCAGAGAGAGTTAATTTTCCTGCCGTGCTATCTGCTGGCTTCATTAGCAGTATTGACAGTTAAGTGATGAATTCATTGTTTTCTCTGGTTTGTCTGCAGCCATCATTTATAAGCTCTGCTCTGTTATCTCTCAGGGCCCTGCTCCTTGTTTTTCTCCTCACCTACAATTTTCTCCCTTTTTTTATCTCTTCTTCCACTCAACGCTGCTATCTATTCCTGTTCTTAAACTATCCTTCTCTTTAAATGTGATCATATTTCTGTGTTTTCCTGAAGTCAAAACATGACTTCTTTTAACAGAAATGTTTTCATGTGTGATTTTATACGGCAATAATTTATTCAGCTAATGTTCGGCCTCTTGTCTGTTTTGTCTCTTTCAGGTTATTCCATCTTTGACGCTCTCTTCTCCCTTCGGACGTCACTCGCACCTAAAATGCTTTGCTAAAGCTGGTAAAATGGAACCAAATCAACTGTTCAATGGATTTGGTCCCCTTCAACCAGCTGTAGCTGTGCATTGATCACTCCGAACATCCGACGGAACGCAGTGGAACCAAAGGAACGCCTTTGTACGCTTAAACTCATTGTCATGTAATTCTTCTTACCAGCGACTGTGAACATTTATCTCTTTTAAACAGATTACCTGAAACAATTTAGCTCATCTGAATGAAACAGCCAAGTCAGTAATTATAGATATCTTAGCGTGCGCCATGTTCGGCTACGTTAAGCTGCAGCTGTCTTGTCCTTTGGCGAATTAAATTGTTCTTTGGATATTTTTTATGGGTCCTGAAAGGTATTATTGAGAAGTAAAAGGACGTGAGAAAAGTGCTCAGGTTTTTTCCATATATGTGTGTGTGTTAATAAAGCCTCAAATAGTTAAAATTTATAAACCTTTCTCTTAAATATGTGTAAATAGATCAGTTTTCAATATATTGTGTCTATTTTAACATGAATAAAGGTTTTTGTTATTCAGTAATACATTTTGTTCTGTGGGTTTGATAGGATGTAGTAACACGACTCTGCATGAAAAATCATTTTATAAGCAGTGATGTTAGATGAAGCTGTTTTTTTCTCTTACTGTTACAAATATAAGAAATAAGTTAAAACTCTTCTGTGGTCATCGTAGGAGCCAATTATTTTTTTGTTAATAATTAACTAAATGTTTTATATTTGTGGATAATCGAGCTAAATTGATTCTACTTTATTGTTTGATATCTGTTTTGGGATGATGTTTTTTAGTTATTTAGTTATGTCCCTTTGTTTCTGGATAGTTATGATTAATTTGGGTGAACAAAGTTTATAAATAGGCAGTCAATGGTAGGACCAGCATGCATCTGGGTGGGCAGATGTTTTTTTTAATCAGCGCAAGAGAAGCAAGGAGGAAATGTTTGTCCTTTTCTGTTTGCTTGCCTGATGAGAAATAAACTAAGAATACTGAAGGAATTTACCTGGAACATTTTGTTCTTTTTTACTTGTCCTTTCTGCATCTGTGGCCATTGTGGATTTTTTCCCTTTTGTGTCATCAAAGCTGGACCACAACAGTCACATAAGAATGTATTTACGATAGAAAAGTGCTTTTCCTCCTTTTCTGTTTGTTTTAGGTTTGTTTTAGCTCTGATTAAAATTTTTAATTCAGTTCAGTTTATTTCTATAGCTCCAACTCACATCATCTCACATCTCAGGTCACTTTCCAGTTCACCAGATCATCCCAGTCAGATTGATTCAAAAGTTTTTCTATCTAAGGAAAACCAGCTGATTGCGCTCGACTCATTGCTGACTCTTCGAAAAGCCCTCACATCTCAGGCATGTTTGTATGCACAGTGGAGAGGAAAACTCCCTTTGAACAGGAAGAAACCTCCAGAGGCAGAACCACACGCTATGTGAGCTGCCATCTGCTGAGGACACCCACTGGGGTTCAAGGAGACAGAAGCAGACATCTAAAGTCAGCCGCTAAAGGCAACACAGCCAGAAACACACAGCCTGGCAGATTAGCTTCCAAGCCAGCTCCCATATCAGAGGATACAGAGAGCACATCAGGGTCTTCTCACACCCCTGTTCTCTGGCTCCACCCGGAGTCTGGGGCCTGGAGGAAGAGCGAGCCGCCTGGTCCATGGTCTTGGCGGGGGGCTGCCGCGGGGCCTGCCGGTGCCGGGGCTGTCACTTCTGCTCTCCCCAAAGGAGGATGGAGGGAGGGGAGTGTAACAAATGGAGGGGAGGAAGTGGCTGGGTGAGTTAGAGGGGGTGGGGGGGCTCTGGTTGGGTGGCCTGTGTGGGGCATGTGGGCCCCGATCCCGGGGGGTTTTTGCTGGGGGTAGTCTGGTCCAGGGACCGCCCACCGGTTCTATGGTCATTGTCTGGTTGGAAGGTGAACCTTCGGCCCAGTCTGAGGTCCTGACCACTCTGGAAGAGGTTTTCTTGCAGGATATCTCTTTATTTGGCCACATTCTTCTTTCTTTCAATTGCAACCAGTCATCCTGTCCCAGCAGCTGAATTACAACCCCATAGCATGATGCTGCCACCACCATGTTTCACTGTTGGGATTGTATTGGGCAGGTGATGAGCAGTGCCTGCTTTTCCCATCACATACCACTTAGAATTAACACCACAGAGTTCAATCTTGGTCTCATCAGACAAGAGAATCTTCTCTCTCATAGTCTAGGAGTCCTTTATGTGTTTTTTGGCACACTCTATGCAGGCCTTCATATGTCCTGCACTGAGGAGAGGCTTCCATTGGGCCGCTCTGCCATAAAGCCCTGACTGGTGGAAGGCTGCAGTGATAGTTGACCTTTTGGAACTTTCTCCCATCTCACTACTGCATCTCTGGGCGGCCAGTCACAGTGATCTTTGGGTTCTTCTTTTCTATCTCAGCAAGGCTCCCATGATTGCTCATTTTGGCTGGGTGGCCAAGTCTAGGAAGAGTTCTGCTCGTCCCACACTTCTTCCTTTAGGATGATGGAGGCCACTGTGCTCTTAGGAACCTTGAATGCTGCAGAAATTCTTTTGTAGCCTTGGCCAGATCTGTGCCTTGCCACAATTCTCTCTATGAGCTCCTTGGGCATTTCCTTCCACTTCATGATTCTGGTTTGCTCTTACATGCACTGTGAGCCAGAAGGTCTTATATAGACAGGTGTGTCCCTTTCCTGAAAAAAGGTCCAGTCAGTTTAATTAAACACAGCTGGAAACCAAAGAAGGACCAGAACCATTTCAAGGAGGATCAGAAGAAATTGACAGCATGTGAGTTAAACCTGAGAGTCACAGCTTATGAACATTTGATATTTCTTTTTAAAAATTGCAAAGATTTTTTCTTTCTGTCAAGATGGGGTACTGAGTGTGCATTAATGAGAAATGAAATCAACGTCATTGATTTTAGCAAATTAATACTTTCCATACCCAATGTAAGTATGTTTATTGTAATTTGATAAAATGTGGAAAAGTTAAAAGAGGTATGAATACTTTTGCAAGCCACAGTATTTATTAAAACATATGAATGCAACACTGAAGGTGAACAATTGTCTTGTTGAGGTCTTCGTTGATTTTAGTTGATTTTGCCGTGATGAAGTGTCACATTGAAATACATTCCCAGGTATGCCTTCGGTTAACTTTGAAGTTATGAAGTGACCTATCCAAAGCTTGGAAAATAAATGAAATAAAGGATTTGAAGATTGTTTAACCCTTTAGTTTTAGAAAGTAAAGCAACAAAATGGTCACAATACAGAGTTTTAGGTAAAACCTTTGTTAAAACAGAGGTTCTGTTCCTACGGGCCGACAAATGAGTTAAACATCTCATCGACCTCCTTACCCTCCCCTGGTATCTCTCTCTGCGCCGGGCTTAGGAGCTGTGACAGATGTTTTAATGTGTCTCTGATTTCTTATCACCACACGAGTGAAAGCTCCATTTGCCTTGGTGAGCTGTGATAGATGGGAGCCCGAGGCTGAGGGGAAAGCCTCCGCTATGCTAACGGATGTTTTAACAGAGACGTTTCAGAGCCTTGGAAGGTGTTAGGAGGTACACAACATGATGAAGATGACAAACACGGCTGGGAATGGTGGATGTGGTCATTTTCTGTTTCCTTGGTCCCGGGTGTGATGAGCAAATGAGTAATTATGGAAAGGGAGGGGAGCGAAGGCAATTACACCGGGGATGAAACACAGCTTGTCAAGACCCGGGGCACTGCGGCGGAAATGAAGAAATCAAGCAGAACGCACGAGTTACACCAAATTCACAACTAAACAAACAAATTGACAGAGATTTTGATAAAACCCCAGCATGATTACAACCCGTTAAATCGCTTGGATTATTGAAAGTCAGAGGCATTACATCTTCTCAATGATGTGAAGGAGGGGAAAAAATGGAATGCACAAAAGAGCAGAAGTGATCCATCACAGGAAACCAGATATCTATTACAGAAACACCTCTTTTTCTGTATGCTACAGGGACCAAGGGCACACCTGGACTATCCACGTTTTAAATAACTACACCTGGCATCACTTTTCTAGCCGGAAACAAGACAATACTCCATAGAGAAACTCCAACTAGAGCTTAATCATAAAGCTGGTAAAAAAAGACACATTAAATAGTTATCGTTATTTCTTTTTACGGGTTACACAGACATCAAAACAATGCCTGTTTGAAGGGTGTCATGTTTTTTCTAAGGCTCGGACCCACTTGTGTTGGTCTTCCAGGGTTTGTTTGATTCAGTGGAGGGCGGAACAGGGTTTACCCAGAACTCGGACAGAGTGGAATGATGCAGCCACTGGTTTCAACTTTCGGTTTTCTGGTGGTACTTGAACGGGTCGTGGTGAAGATGACTTCCTTACTCAGAGAGTGATCTCAGCGTGCTCAAAGGTGGCTGGATCCAAACCTCCTGTTTGGAATCCGTCGCTCAGTGTAAGACTCAGTTGATCCCACTTGGGAGAAGGCGGTCCGAAAAGGTCCAGTTTGCAGGAAGGGCTTCCTGCCGAAAAGCAAAAAACAAACAAAGTTGAGACTCAGGGAGAAACAAGCGCTCAGTTAAACTCAATGTGATCTCAGCTTGGCTAAGGGAGGACTCAAACTCAAAATGCAAAATTCAGATTAGACTCAGATTAGACTCGGCTTGGCTAGAGTACCCCAAACTGGCAAACACTCTGGCGTTGAAGTAGTGGCAACCAGCAGCTTAAGAGGAGTCCAAGGTGGTGATGAGGCAACAGCTTGCAGGTACACAAAAACTGGGATCCTGACAAAGGGCAGAGGACGCAACACAACACAAACTTTGAACAGAGACCAAGTTATTGTTATTCGAAGTTATTCTAGGTTCACCGAATTATTAGCTTCACTTCACCGCAATGATGTGGTCAAATTTTTGTTCATGACATAAAACGGGACAATGGACCCAGAAGTCAGGAGAGTCAGACAGTGACCACCCTTTATCAATACATAAAGGGCAGTGTTACCATAAAAACCAATGTGGGTCTGTATGATTTGCACCACTATCGTACCCTCGGCGTAGTCCTACTCAATTCTAGTCAGAATGAGTCTGATGCTGCTCCAGCTAGAGCTGTGATTATGGGGGCGTGTTTTTTCGAACGAACCAGGAAAAAATGCCTCTGCACTCAATTGGATAGACCTACAACCAATAAGAGCAAGCAGCGTGACGTATGTTAAGCGAGGCATAGTTGTTGTCAACAAAATCAAAGCGTGCAGTTTCACTTTTTCTAGAATAAGAAGATGAGCCTTGATCGGCGTTTCTCTGTTCCTCTTTTAAAATTAATTTGCTGCCTATATCTTCTAGAACAGACCTAATAGCAGAATCTACACACCTCAACTCTCCAGCGGCAGCCATTGTTGTTGTCACCCAAAGCCGCTTTGGGGACGTGGTTGAGTATGCGTTACTGGTGATCATCTGTCCATCATCGTTATCAAAGCCCGCCCTGACAATTTGATTGGCCCGCCAGATATTGTTGGCGAGCATACTCTCGCGCGCTACTGTTAAGCAATGCCAGACCCGAACTTCCCGACCTCAAAGCGTTGTGGGCGGGACTAAGTTCGGAATGGCATCCAGGCTACCACTATCGTGGTTCTTTGGATGCTTTCATCACTGTTTTTTGGACTATATGCTTTATCATTTGCATGCATTTGGTAGATCTAGTTACAAGTTATCATGAAGCAACATTTGTATGAGAAAATGATCAATTTCTCTTGACATAAAAACTGTCTCGGTCAGGTGGTACAGACCATGACACAGTACACATATTGTAAAGGTGGCTACAAACAAAATGTGAATTTGATAAACCTACTGAACTTTATGTCACAAGGTCAGTGCTTCTAGATTAATCTACATTAATGCAAAGATTACAGTGAGATTAATCTGCCTGTTAAAAGAGAGTTTTCCCTCTTTACTGTCGCTACAAGCATGCTTAGTGTGGGGGATTGCCTTCAAGTCATTCAGTTGATGCAATCAACTGGTTTTTGTTACATAAAAACTTTGAATCAATCTGACTGGATAATCTGGTGAACTGTAAAGTGCCTTGAGATGATATGTGTTGTGAATTGGCACAATAGAAATAAACTGAATCGAAATGAAACTGACTAAAGTTATGAAGAAAGCAAAAAGAAACAGCAAACGACTGATTCCGCTTCCCTTAGAACTCTGTCTTCTTTAAAGTCTTTTTTCCCCACTTTCTCTGTCTTGCCTCTTCCTTCCTGCGTCTCGTCATGCTGCACAAAGCATCTCAGTAAAAGTTTATTGATTTTTGGCTTTCCCCTCGTCCTTTCTTGGTTTTCCACCTACTCTGCACACATATTCACCTCTCCTTGCAGCTCTCCAGCAAAGATGAAAAAGCAAGCAGTAACACTTCATCTAAAGTGTTATAAATAAAGGGCTGCTGCCTTTTCAATTGACTGATTAACTGACATCTAGTGGGAGCCAAAGTGAAAGTCAATGGGGCAGCGGCTGGGAGATGCCAAAAAGAATACCCAAATAAACAGATATACCAATGCAAAAATAAATAAAAAAAATACATCGGAAAAAATATGTTGATCAATTAATTTTGTTTGCGTTATATTATTTCCTGACCCTGTGTTCGGAGCTGTTGTATTCTATGTTTTCGTATCCAGAGTATCAGTCAGACTTTTGTGATTAAGAGTCAACAAATAAATAAAAATACATCTAAAAATGACATATCATTCCAACAATAGGATTATGAGGGATTACACTGAACAAAGCAATATCTATAAACAAGGAAAAATGGGCATATTAGCAATAGGCCTAATACAGGTCTGACATAAACTAGGACTACGCTTTCAATGTACCTTTACCCAATAGGTCTGGGGTCTTTGCTGTTAATGGTCTTGGTGGTTCCAAGCTGTTAGCTGCTGGGCGTCGTCTTGAGAACTCTAACTCTGACACTATTGCCTCGAAAGCTAAAGAAATACTACAATTATCAAAAGAAGCAGTATCCATCCTGAGCTATCTCTACATTTATGCTGCTATAGGCTTAGACTGCTGGAGGACATAGGGACCCCATTTCATCATTCTGCTTCATTCTATCTCTATTCTCCCACTCTGCAGGAATCTGTTAGTTCAATCTCTAACGTTCTGCTCTCTCTGCTTTTTTCTCATAGTAGCTTCATCTGGTCTGTTCCTGTTTGGCTGTGACTCCATCCTGGAGAGAAATATCAGCTGTGCTGCTGCCATCAACACCTTTGTTTCTAGATGTTGGAGCTTGGCCTGTTTTCCAGTGTAGTCCTGTTTCTCTGACTGTGACTAACTGGATGTGCTCTTCATCCTCTGACATGGGAGCTGGCTCGGAGCTCATCTGCCTGGCTGTGTGTGTGTTTCCTGGGACGGGCCGCCTGTGGAGCTGGTTGACAGTTGCCTTTTGTATCTATGCTTCTTTTTCTATGTCTGCTTCTGTCTCCTTGAACCCCAGTGGGAATCCTCAGCAGATGGCCGCTCACACTGAGCCTAGTTCTGCTGGAGGTTTCTTCCTGTTCAAAGGGAGTTTTTCCTCTCCACTGTCGCTACAAGCATGCTTAGTGTGAGGGATTGCTGAAGAGTCAAAGAGTCGATGCAATCAGCTGGTTTTCCTTAGATAGAAAACTTTGACTCAATCTGACGTGACTTGAGTTGACAGGTGTTGTGAATTGGCGCTAAATAAATCAACTGAATTGAATTGAATTATTGCCAAAGGGGGCAGAGGAATAACTGAACATCAGATACAGACAACAGTAGATAAGAGGGGAGATTTTGACAGACTGGGGAAAGCATTAACAGAGACATAGTAGTGCAAAGCTAGCACTAGGGTAGCTACCCCGTATCACCATAAATAAAAACCTGGAGAACACAAAAAGTGACCAGTGGAAAAGTGGGGCAGTAGAAATGTGATTTAAAGTGCTTCTATACATAAAAAAAAAAAAAAAAGAAAATTCCACTAGACTTTGTTTCCCAGTTTCAAGATATTTTGCTTCCCATCCAGAGCTTTTTTTTTTTTCAATTCAAAATGTCAGAAATAGCGTTGAGATCCAGGCTTTATAGAGTGGACCAAAACAAAGCCTTGTTTTGGCTTAGAAAACATTTAAACTGAACTGGAAAAACGGGTCCACCCCTTCGTAATGGGCAGTCATTTGGGTTCTTTGGGTAATATGGCTTTTATACATTTTGTGTAACTTAGAGATAAGGATGTCCCAACATAATTTTTTCATATCCGTTAGAATATGGATATTGCAGCTTTAAGGATTGTTTAATAGGGATATTGATCCATGACAATATTAGCAAAACTCTTGCGTACTTTTATGACCAAATTTATACTATAGAATGTTAGAAAATGCTTCATTAAGTGATGTTACAATAATAGAATGGCCAACAAAAGGTATGAGAACATCTGGCCCATATACTGTTAACCAATGGTTCACAGAAGCAGATTGTTAAAATAACTGAGATGTTAGATGCACGCCACTATAATCTGATATTAGTTTTTGACAAATATCAGGCCAACATTAATATTATCTAGTTGAACGACTTCAGTATATCAATAATGTATTGGGACACCCCTACTTAGAGAAATCATAGGAAAGGGATTTTAGCCTTTTGCACCATGGCTTTAAACTTTTTTTTTCTTTTCTGCTACACTGTTTACATTCTGATCACTGCTGCACTTTATAAATGATAATGTTTATTTCACAGTTGTAAGCTGTATGGATCAAATTTTAATTTTGTATACACTCTGTGTATACAAGATGACAATAAAGTTTGTCTAAGTTAGCGCAAATGGTGAGAGCCCGACTACGTGATGGTGAGAGTACGACTAAAATGTGACGCAATTCGCCGGTAGTACAATCCTTTTCTCTTTTCTTTCTGTACTTGAAGTAAAATTTTTATAAAATAACCCAAAATCCTTTAAGTTTGTATGTATTCAATGCGCACTTAATTGTTCTTGACAATATTAGATCTCAGAATCTGAATATTGGACGGGTAACTTCAGTTTGAATTCAGATTTTCGTCCATTTTTCTCAGGAGATACAGAAAAGCAAAAAAAGAAGCTGCTTTACTTTTATTGTCCAACATGCATCTAGAAACGAAGCATTTCAGCCTCTGACAGAGCAGCAAGAAATAATGTTTAATTATTTGTGTAATTTCTTTTAGTGTTTCCAAAGAACTTATGCTAACACCAACGGCACTATTAATTATTCCTGTTAATGTGTTTTTACTTACAATTTCCATTCATTAACCTCAATTAACCTCGTGAAGTAGAATAGAACCACTACCGGATCTTAATTCTTGTGACGTGTTTCATACATTTGTGTGTGTGTGTGTACTTGGATTACTGTGTACTAATTGGAATGATAATTTGAGTTGGGAATAATTAATCACTCATTACTGTGTACAATCATAATAAATGTGTTGTTAACATCGATGTGACACTGGTAATGCCGAAGTACACAAAAGCAGTGTGTGTATGCTCATACAGACATACAAGGACAAAGGATCCTTACACACATAAGGAAAATGAGAGGCTCTGTCAGAGTCTCAGGTGGGAGGGAGGAGCATTTGGACAAATTAATGTCTCTCTGTGTTTATGAGTTTAAAGCCCCCATCCTCAGCAAAATAAACAACATTCAATTATTTCACAAGTAGAAATTATTTTTGAATTCTGACTGACCTCAAACATGAAAAGTTTGTTGCAATTTCAGGTTGGTGAGATTTTATTTAATACAGTGTATGGAAATACACTGCATTAAAGAAATAAAGAAACAAACAAAAGAAATAAAAGAAACAAAAGGAAAAAGGACTATAATGCTGGCTGATGGTAGGGGATATTTTTTGCACTTGTGCTGCTATAGGCTTAGAATGCTTTGGAGGACATAGGGACCCCTTTTCATCATTCTTCTTCATTCTATTTCTATTCTCCAACTCTGCAGAATTTGTTAATGTGCTCTCTCCATCCTCTGGCATGGGAGCTGGCTCGGAGCTTCAAGCTCCTTGCGCTCGGCTGCAGTGTTTCCTGGACGGGGCTGCCTGAGTCCACACACAGAGAGGGATTTTCAACAGCTTCTGCAGAATGAGAAAGAGCTAAACCCAACTTTCCAACTCTCTTTCTCGGACCCCCCCTCCTCTGTAGTTGCTTTTTATTAACAGAACATAACACATGGTTACAAAACAGAGTATTCTTCTGACAGGACAATTGATCAGGTCATAAGACTCCACTGACTCAATCACAAGACAAAGTGGTCTCCTTAACTGAATCACAAGACAGAGTGAAGCATCTCATTTCTTCAATGTTTCATATGCACACACATTAATTTTATAATCATCATTGAATAAACCTAACAGTCCTTTTGCGCGTCTGGGGCTTTGGGTCGCCTGGCGCTCGATATCTCATTTCTTCAATGTTTCATATGCACACACATTAATTTTATAATCATCATTGAATAAACCTAACAGTCCTTTTGCGCGTCTGGGGCTTTGGGTCGCCTGGCGCTCGCCTCTGTGCTCTGAAGCGGCGCGTCTTCGGCATTCAAAACCATTGGATAACCTTTATATGCACAAGTGAACTCTTACAAACAACAACAGGTGCTTGGTTCCAGGTACTCAGAGATTCACTTCTATACAGAAGGCCCATATTCTTATCCTCAGCTACCACAGTATACATGTCAGATTAAATAATACTACTTATACTTCAGAGATAGTATCTAGGTGGTACTTTATTGTATCTCTTATACTATATATCCGTTGGTTCTGCCTGTTCGTTTTTACATATCTGTTTGCAGGTGACGAAGCAGACTGAAGATGTTTTATAGCGTATCTCCCTTTTATCTCCTCTCCTTCTTTCATCTTCTAATTAGTTCTACCCACACCTACTTCATTTCAGCTCATTAGTCCATTATTCCCATTGTTCCCAATACATACACCACTCACTGCAGTTCTTGGTTGCTGTTTTTTTGCAGTTTTGTTGCTTCGTCCTCACCTTGCTCCCCATGTGTGTTCACCCTGACCATCCATCCTTTCTTCCACTTTATCCAGGGCCAGGTGGTGGAGCTGCTGACTTCGACTAGGGATGTTGTTCGGGCAGTGCAAGGAGTACTTCGATGATCTCCTCAATCCCATCGTCATGCCTTCCAAGGAGAAGGCAGTATAGCATGGAGGTCAGAGAGAGTCCCCCCTGGATTGGCAGACCGGGGTGTTGGTCCCTCTCTTTAAAAAGGGGGACTGGAGGGTGTGCTGAAATTACAGAGGGATCACACTCCTCAGCCTCCCCGGCATGGTCTACTCCAGGGTGCTGGAGAGGAGGATCTGATAGTCGAACCTCCGATCCAAGAGGAACAATAATGTTTTCCTTTCAGTTGCAGCGCACTGGACCAACTTTACCCCCTTCATCGGGTTCTTGGGAGTTCGCCCCACCATTCGAACATGTGTCTTGTGGATCTGGAGAAGGCGTTCAACCGTGTCCCTCATGGTGCCCTATTGGGGAAGCTCCGGGAGTATGAGTTTCGGGGGCCCTCTCTAAGAGACCCCCGGGTTGCCGGTGAGAATAAGAATCAGAATGCATTAAAATTCCACCGGTAATATGCTAACCAATATAGACATGTTAGACATCATTGGAAAGCTTAGATTCTCCACAATTCAACGACCAAGTTCATTTTTTGGACACAGTGAGCATCAAAGCACATTTAACACAGATATGGCAGCATGTAAAAATGTAAATATGACAAAGCAGCCACAGCTACATCTTTTTGAAAGGCGTCCAGAAGCCGTTTTATAAAAGCCATTTTCACTTGTTTATACTTCATTCGTCCATAAGGGGTCCACAGATTAAAAGCAATCCAGCATATTAGTAATAAAAATATTCCATGATGAGAAAATCACCCATAACATCCGGTTGTAGAGCATCCAGAAAAGTTAGCTGGTCAAAGCCTATTTTCAGCATCTTGCTAAAAATATTTACCTTCCTAATACTTTCTTCCTCAGGTGGTAGCCTACAATGTTTGGTATGGTTCTTTACATTGTCTCCTTATCTACAAGACACAAGTATCTGCATATTTGTATGATGCGATTTCAGCCAGACATAGTACCGGAAATCTAATTTCTGGTCCATTTCTGGTCCATTCCTATCAGCCAGTGACACACAGTATTACGCGTCACAATTCTCTGCTGTTATTGGTTAAGACCACGTGGGCTGTTGGGCGTTTTAGCCAATGACATATTGTTTTAAAATGAGCCCAAATGTGTGTAGTTTATTTAAAGGGGTATCACATTACAGGCTTGTGTTAGAGAGAAACACAGACAGCTGTGGCTGGAGCCATTGCACGACAAAAATAGGCAGAGAAATCAGAAGAAAATGTTGAAGCAAATTAATGAAACAAGGAATGAAACAATTAGATTAATTGATTATTGAAATAAATGTCAACTAATTTAGTAATCGATTAATCGTTAACTGGAGTATAGAGTCTCTAAAACATGCTTTTAGCTGACAGAGATTCCCACTTCAGAGCAATAACAAAACTATTTCAAGTCATGTTTAAACTGATGCTGCTTTATCAGTGTTCTAAATCACCCAATTTGATTTTTGAATTTATATATTCAGAAACTACAGCGGTTGTTTGCTTTCAAATAATGTATTGCACATGTGATTTGGGCAAACAGTTCCTAAGTTATTTTCTTTTCCATTTGGATATGCAGCAGAATAGGCTTATGAATTTCCTGTGTAAAATGATGCTGGATATTAAGAGGCTGGGCTGTCTGTTCTCTGACCACAGAAGGAGCTTGGTTTGCATTGCCGGCAGTAAGTCAGACCTGTTCCTGGTGCATGTTGGTCTCCACCAGGGCTGCCCTTTGTCACCGGTTATGTTCATTACATTTATTGATAGAATTTCTAGTTGCAGCCAGGGTGTCCGGTTTGGGAACCTCAGGATAGCATCTCCAAGGATATGCCTTCTGTACTCCTTCACAGAACCCCAACTATTCATCTTAAGTTTTTTTTTTTTTCTTTTTTTTAATGTGTTAATTTTATTGGATGAAGATAAATGGAATTAGCATGATTACATAATTTATAACTGAAAAAGCATTTTTCAGCCAAAATCTCTTGGTTTTAACATCAAGCACAAGGTTAAAAAGTAGTTTAAAGACAAAATTATCCTTAACAATTTATCAAACAAAGCATTTCTTCATTTCCAGAAATGATATTTATTTATAAAAACGACATGAAAAAGACTCAAGGATTGAGAACAGTTTGGTATGGTTCCAGTGATAAAATATGTTTACATATATCTTAACCAGAAAAACAAAAAGAAGAAGAAGAAGATTTAAAAGGAAACACATTAAACTAAAGCCCCTGTCACACCTTGACGATTTAGACCAGCGTACTCAGCTGACATGCCTGACCTGTTTGTCCAATCTGGACGTGTCCTTCTTGGATATGCTCCTCCCCCATCACACCACGGTGTAGAACAGGACACTGGCAACCACAGACTGGTAGAACATCTCCAACAGCTTACTGCTCAGTACATTGCGGCTTATCAGTTGGGACTGGCTTACTTGAATACCTGTAGAGATAGATACTCAGGTTAGTGACCACGAAACTCAGATGGGGAACCGCAGTAAGCATGTGAGCCACTAACCTAGTTCATTAGTGCTTTCCGTGTCCAAAGGAAGGAGTGAAAACCAGCTGGATTATTTCCTCTCAGAGAATTTGAGGAGAGAGGCAGCGCAGCCTGACAAGTAGAAGCCAGCATGTGAGGAAGAGTAGAAGAATCTGGAGGAAGAATACAGAGCAGGTGTCAATGCGGGAGCAGATTTCCAGGCCAGAAGATCAGAGAGACGAAGAGGTACCGACAGGGAATCCAAACTGGGGTCAGGGGACAGATCCAAGGTCGTAAAACAGGCAGAATCCAAAAAGCAGTCTGAAGACATTACAGGCAGAAACTGTCTGGAACAGGGGCAAAACAAAGCTCAGGAGTCGAGAGGAGGAAACAAGTCACCATCAGGTAATCAAAAACACAACTGGGTATGCTACGTTACTCTCACACACAGCTCAAATAATCTGGTACTGATGGCTGGAAACCAACAGCTTAAACAGGAACAGGAACAGATGGATCAGATGAGAGAAAATGAAAACTGGGCGGAGCTAAGCAGTTGGAAGAAATGAACTAATAATCCAGACATCAGTGCCAAGATCATATGACAGATAGACCTGATGATTGCTGGTATTGCTGCCTGATACCTGTGGGATCAATAAATTAAAGGCTCACCTTCTTCACATGTATTTCTTTACAGTTGTTTTGTACAGTTGGTGTAGGTCACCTTGGACATATATGAGTAGATTTTAGGGTTATTGCAGCAGAGAGTCAGTGAGATCAGTCCCTTATGTATGTGAATGTTTGAATGAAACCGTAGGTAATGAGGGAATGGCAGAGAGTATCTGTCTACACTGCAACATCAGTTGACAACACTTCATAGCCATTTTCTTTCTCTCTCTATGACTTTCTACCACTTTTCCCTTGTAGCTCTGGCTCTTTAGGAGAGATAGAGGACATTCATTATCTGCAGGCCTGCTGGGACCTCCCCCCTCTTTAGGATGCATCCAGCAGTTTAAACCAGGCCAATCAGAGCAGTAGGGGAGGAGAGGGTTAGAGGAGATGATGGATGTCGAGTTTGGAAAGTGTGTTTGGTTTGGACAGCTTATTGAGTCCATCTACTGTAACCATGGCCATCTAACGACCATGTGAAGTATTTAGGTTTCTGTTATTTTATGCATTTTTTACAGTTAATCATAATAGAAAAACTTATTGCAGCTAGGTTATTGAAAATCGCTGGACTGGTCTTTTTTCCTCAAATGACTTGTAACCTGTTATATTTTGAACATGTACAATGCTTCTTCTCTTAAAGACAAGAAGGATTGCTTTCACTCTCAGTATTCCGGAGACATTGCTTCTCCAAGGGATTTTAGGTGTTTCTGCAAGCCCCCATCCCCTCTCCAAATGAGTGTATTCACTCCTCCTTGCTAATTGTCATGTACATGAAAATGAAGAAAGGCTAAACCAAACTAGCATTGAAACAAGAGCAGATTCCTGTCACTTTTGTTCATCACTCCCTCTGCAACTGCACATTTATTTATGGAAAGCGGTTAAACAACCAATACAGGACCTGGTTTCTGAGCTGAAAAAAAGTAATTATGATTTTCCAACAAGGCAATGGTCTGAATATATTGTCCATTCACAAATAGAATGAGAGGCTACCTTGCAAAGCTAAGATTGTGAAAAAATGACTCAGCAACAAATTGTATCTTATTGTATCTTATCCTTTAAAATTAAATTAGTTAAATTGCATCGAAGCATGTAAACCTGTGAAAATTACAAAAATATGTACCGTATTTTTGCGACTATAAGGCGCATATAAACGTCTTTCTTTTCCCTCAAAATGTGCGGCACGCTCTATAGTGCGGTGCGCCCTATGTGTGTTGTTACTGCGGACGTTGTTGAGACCGCCATGAGAACTTTAAAGGGGGAAGTGTGGGCGTGGATTGTGCATAAAAGAACAGTTATGTGCTTTATGCAGAACTCCTCATTGAGGAGATCATGAAAGCGTGGCTGAGGGAGGTGAATGTAAGTAGACCAGGTGGATTTTTCCAAGAAATCACCATCGCTGTTAATCTGTGACTCCATGCGTGCCCATCTCACAGCCGATGTGAAAAACATGGTGAAACAAATAAAGTTCTGACAAAGGAACTTCAAACACTCGACATCGGTGTGAACCGGACGCAGCAGGTGCAGCAGAAGCAGCGAGTTTACATGCAAAGTCAATGGTTGACGCGCGTCAAGGCGCAGCAAAAGGTCCCGCAGCGCGTTTTGAGCAGCAGGCGCTGCGCGTCGGGAGCGTTTAAGCATCTGACGCGTCGCAAATGTGCTGCTGCTCAAGATGGAAAAATGGAAGTTTTGCTGCTGGAAGCGCTGCATCAACCAATCAGAGAAGCTGATCTGGGAGCTGACAGCGAGACAGACACAGCACTGATGATGCAGAGCGCTGTCATCACTCCTCTGAAACAGTTTATTAACGCCTAAATTAACTTAAAATGCTGAAACCTGCCGACAGAATATGTTGGCTTTGATGAAAAACACCTACCAGCTGCCGCGGTGAATCGCAAGGAGGCGACTCGGCCAGAGGCTGCTGTTGAATTCAGTGTTCAGGATTTTCCCACTTACAAAACATATTAAAACTACTTTATTCCCACTGAATAAAGTAGTTTTTGCACCGTGCAGCCAGCACAGCAAAGCTGCTTCAGCCGTGCGTCAGAACTAACTGGTACAATCTAAACTGCAGGCAGCAGGATAATAAAAGCGAACATATTCTGCCTGCAGATTTCTGCATTTTAAGTTAATTTATGCATCAATAAACTGTTTCAGAGGAGTGATCACAGCGCTTTGTCATCAGCGATGGGTCTGCCTCATGGCCAGCCCCCAGGTTTGATTAATACTTTGTAATAAATACATGAATAAAGCACAGTCATACTCAGTTTTGCTCCTGCTCTATTTTTAAATACGCAGTAGAGGTATTTAAACGTAGTAGAGGATATGTACCGGTATATAAAACCCGCGCCCTATAGTCCGGTGCGCCTTATGTGTGTGTTAAATACAGTAATGGCACACATAACTGAGACTGCGCCTTTTAGTACGGTGCGCCTTATGGTCGTGAAAATACGGTATTTGAAAACAGCAGCAACATCAGAGATGTGCAGAATGACAGCAGCATGTTATTTAACTGACTAAGGTTCCTATCATTACATTTGATTTTATTTGTTCCTGCTCCCGGTGGTTGGAACCTTTATTCCACTCTGGATTCTTGTTAATGTAGTCCTTGTTTACTTTAAAATAAAAAATAAATAAACAAACCATTCACTATTCAACTATTCATTCTT
Source organism: Cyprinodon brontotheroides (assembly GCA_018398635.1). Classification (NCBI taxonomy): domain Eukaryota; kingdom Metazoa; phylum Chordata; class Actinopteri; order Cyprinodontiformes; family Cyprinodontidae; genus Cyprinodon; species Cyprinodon brontotheroides. The sequence continues at coordinate 7,597,919 of JAGKQL010000036.1, forward strand.
TTCCTGCTTTGTCAACTGTCTGTCAACTGTCACAGTTGTTACCGCCGAAGGGTAGGCCTGTTTGAATTCACAGCCAAAACTCTTATGTTCATGGACTTTAAAGGATCCAGTCTAGGTAGACGGCGTCCTTGGAGGATGCAGCCCATGAATTCGAACAGAGCCTACTGTAGATGCAGTGAACAGGTAGAACTCTGTCAGTAAATCCCAACCAACAGCAGTTTTGTGTTATTGTTGCGGCACACTCAGGATTGCACTAATGCTATGCAACATTTCATTGACACCAAGGGGGAAGTGGTACTTATGACTTCCAAAGACATTTTGTGATGGATGCTTTGTAGTGATTCCAAATAATTAGGCCCCCAACTGATTAGCAGTCCTATTCCCGATGTATTGAATATTCAGGGTGTTGGGATCCTCAGGCTTGCCCACCAGAGGGCGCCGAGGATCCTCTTCTGCTCTCTTTGTCTTTCCCTTAGGGCTGGAGTCACTGTCAAGGTTCTGGAGATTACCCTCTGCCTCCAGCAGAGTGCGCCGTGGGTCCTCCTGAGCTGAACCTCCCGCAGCTGGCTGATCCACTAATCAGGAGGACCACGGTATATAAGCTGACTTCAGACCTTGATTCCGCGCTGCAGTGGTGTTGAGCTTAGTTGGTTAGCTTCCTGAGCCTGCGTACAGAAGAATCTTAGTTATACAATTGAGGAATAGATTCTAATTCTTCCCTTGTCTCTGTCTCACAGGAATACTGTCTCTCCGTGAAAGCTCTGGATGAGCTTAATCTCCTGTCTCTCTTTAGGTGATGGCTCTGGACAAGGCTTAATCTCCTGTCTCCTGGTGAGCTCTGGATGAGCTCACTCTGCCATTTGAGAAGCTCTCTGAAGAGCTTCATCTCTCTAACAACCTGTCTCTGGCCTGCAGCTCTGGGAGGGTTGCACCACAGGAAACCAGTTTCAAGCCTGAAGCTCAAAGGAGAACTAATCAGCTAATCTGCCTGGTGAGCCAACAGGATCTCCGCGTGGATGAAGCCTGATGGGCTTTCCCTTTCCCAAGAGGTTCCCATGTGGATTTCCCCTGTAGTTCCCTACGTTGAGCTGGAAGCTCAGCCTGAAAGACCCTCCGTGTTTTCCCCTGTTGTTCTCTGCGTCGAGCTGGAAGCTCAGATCCTAGCTAGCCTAGCTAAGCATACAGCTAGAGGCTTAGCCCCTCAAGATCTCAGTAATCCAGCCATTCCCCGTTCCCTGCACAGACCCCAGTGAATCAGCCTCCTGCCTGAACTGTTCCCTTCCCATTACTCATGTTTGTGCCACAATAAACTCTTTGGACTTTTACCCAGTTTCTCCGTGTGTGTTTCTGCATCTTGGGCTAGCACTAATACCCATCATGACACAGGGTAATGTTCAAAATATGTACTTTATGGGTGGAGCTTGGGTTTTTTAGTGTGTTCACCAATCCAGCTACCCCTTCTGGAAGATGCAGTAGACCCCATATCCTCCTGTGTCATATGTTATAGAACTCAGTGTTCTAGACCGCAGACCATGCAGAAGCGCTTTCCCATGTGGGTTGCTGTGGTCCCAACCAGTCAGGATTCATTGAGGGCAGACACTTTGCCATACTCATCTGGTGGGAAGATGAGATTTTCTGCTTCTCCACTGAGGTGTGTTCAGCTGATTTTGGGATCTTTTGTATGATCCTTTTGGCACCAGTGGAGTGAAGTGTTTCTGTGGGTTGACTGGCACCTTCTGGCTGAACTAGCTTGGTGCCCTTGCTCATAGTAGGGCTGAAAAAGAGAAAAAGATTCAACTTACATCTGGAGGTCATTTAAATTTGGTGTACGATCAAGATAGGGGAGGATGGCCTCATAAGTGTATTTGCTCATTAGCCGATAATAGCCATTCCCGTGATCTCATGTGTATCTTCTATAGGATTAGTTCACACAAACGATACCAACATTTTTCTCTGACCTTTGGTACATAGGAGCATCTTCCATCCTTTGCATGCATGGCACCCCAGGGCTATTTGCAATGATGCGCTGGACCAATTTAACTCTCCCACATCCTTTATTTCTCCTCCCTCTGTCTGACCTTCAGTACCTTGTTCCCAGATGCTGGTGGTGCTTGAATGCAGGTGTCACTGTCCTGGTCTTGCTCTTACAGTTCACCTTGTTCTCAGGCCCTCTCTTCTTCTTCTTCCCTGATCTCACTGCTTGCTCCATCTATAATGCATTTAAAAGGTGGTATCTAGGCTTTCTTTGGGGTTTGCAGTTGCAGAGATGGAGGTTGGCATTGAGGGATCATAACTGTTTACTGTACCCACAATTCTGTAGGTTGTTCTCCTTAACCTCTCTGTCTACGGGGACACTGTGTTTGTATATTTTCCAATATCAACAAGGTATCAATGTAACCTAATTAGGTCACCTGTGCACTGGTTGTTGTTGTTGTTTGTAGTGTGGGCTCCCATTGGCGCCAAAGAATCACCTTGGGACCAGCCTGCACACCCGTGTTTGTTTGCAACAGAATCTTCAGGCTTTGAAATCAGAAATAAAATGTTTTATTGCAATGTAGCTGAGTAAAATCTTTGTTACAGACTAAATCAAGTACTGGTGTAAAACATGCTGTTTGAAATGCATGAACAAATTGATCTAGTCATGTAAGATGACCCAGAAGTTAGTGCAGAACCTAAATGCTTCCCTTTCAAACCCAAACAAAGTCCTGGAGCTGCTGTTGTGATTAACCTGTACTTTTTTTGTGTCTCCTGTTTCAGCTGTGCATTAATCTCTCTTCCAGTTCGGTTTATTTGCATCCAATCTTTACTGTCCTGCACTCTAACCCTCCTTTAGAGAAGACAAGGGATGAATTAATGGACAGAACTGCAGCATATAAAAATCTTTGTTGTGGACTTTGACAGTGATGTAATATAATAATGATGAATGAGTTCTTTGAGAAAAAGAGACTGCTGTCTTTTTGCTCTGTATTGGGAGGGTGATGCTGCCGTGCAAGTTAATGCAAATGTGTGATTGTAATGATTATTCTGACCAGAGCTTTGCTTCATACACCTTTAAGGGTTTCAGATTTTGTCACAACATACAAATAAATAGGTTACCTTTTTTTATTGACAAACAGAAATATGTGCAAAATTATAAAATGCCAAAAATAATTAGGTTTGGTGTTTAAGGTGTGTAATTCATTTGATCAGTTAATGCATAATGATTCACATTTTGTTGTTTTTAGATCAAACATTTTAAGTCTTCATAAAGTACTTAACCCTTGACAATATTTTACTGAAAACATAATTAAAATAAAATCTAAGGCCTGTAGCTGTAAACTCAAACAGTATCTTCTTAAATTCATTATCATCAATGTTGTTCATATTTTAGCATTTCTATTGGAATACAAAATTTGTTCAGTATTTTTATCTGTGTTTTCATTTATTTTTCCACTTATTATTTTTTAATTCTGCTGCTTTTTATACGCCTCAGCCATCGGGGCAAGATTTTTGTATGTTAGTTTTTTTTATTATTGAGTTTTAGTTTTTAGTTGAAGTTCATGGCAGATTTCCATGGTTCATGAGCTCGTCCTTAGAGGGCAGTGGTTAGAGAGGCTTTTTAGTGTTGTCTTGGATCATGGTCTGGCTCTTATCCACTGACCGTGCCCTGTTCCTGTTTTGGCTCAGTAGAGGGGGATAGATCAAACTTCTGTGGTTTTCCTGGTGTCGTGTCTTGTTCTGCCTCTCAACTACTGAGCCTGCCTGTTTGGATCTGATCGTTTCTGCCTGAACTGGCTGTTGGATTCATGGACCCCTGGATCTGTCTGCTCCTCTTTTGATCGGAACCCCTGACCAGGTTACGGACTCCTGAACATCAGAACCGTCCTCTTCTGAACTGGCTCGGACTCCTGCCTTTTCACTGGGGCTGCTGGATAGGACACTCTGGGCAGCATCTGGTTGGCAGTCCATCGGCTGGATCCTGCCTCCCTAGAGAGGATGGACTGAACTATTAAAGCAGAGTGCCTGTGAAGGGTGCAAATCCACAGCTCTGCGTTCTGCTGTTTAATTTAACAGACGTTTTGAACTTTCCCACTGTCTCTGTCGCCTCGACTTCTGGGTCCTACATTCTGAGCTTATGAAACAAATGGAGGCTTCTATGTCAGTGGTTCTCCATCCAGCTCTTTCAGGTACTGCTGTCGTTCATGTTTAAGGTGTATCCTGGCTGCCACACACCTGACTGAAATGGATCTGCCATCTTAATGGCTGCTGAGGACTTTATGTAATCATTTAAATCAGGTGTGCTGGAACTGAGGGACATCTAAAACACATAGGGCAGTTGTCATGTTGGGGTCTAATCTTCTAACCCACATGCAGAAACACTCAAGAGACAGGAAACAAGTTAAAATTTGGTTTATTGACAATGTTTTCTGAGAAATGTGAACGGGGTCTTGGTTCATCAGGCTGGTCACGGGAGGGAAGCAACTAGAGGAGGACAGATCGGTTAGAGTGGATCCAGGAAACTTGCTGTTTAACGGTGGTTTGGGTTAATACCTGCTCAGGGGGTATTCTGACCGGCAGGGGGGAACCTTGAGGGAGAGGCTGATCGGAGGCTGAGGGCAGACAGGCAGGTTCCAGGCAGCGAGAGTTTTCTCCAGGAGTTGACTGATCACCAGATATGTCAGGATCTGAGAGGCAGAAGAACACAGAGTCAGAGAGGTTCTCAAAAAAATCAGGAAAACAGATCAGATTTAGCTGGCTCAGGTTTGCTGGTACCATTACTGGCAAACACTCTGGCAGGGAAGTGTCAGCCTCCTCCTCCTTAAAAAGCCTCCAGATGAGCAGATGGGAAGCAGGTGTGCAGAAGTCAGCTCACGCCCTCAGGAGGAAGATCTCAGGCTCCCTCTGGTGGAGAAAGGTTGACAAGCCTCCAGATCCCAACAGCAGTGGTACTTGAGGAGCAGTTGTTTAGCTAATTGCATGTTCATGTGCTGAAGACTAGACTGAACTCCCGTGGAGAATCTGTGGGAAAACAGGAAAACATTCTGAAGTAAAACGTACCTAAATAGGACTTTCATTTCCATTTGAAATAATGGTGATGTTCTTATTTGTGTTGGTCTTTTAGATAAAATCCCATTTATTATATTAAAAGTGCGTTTCTTATTGAGAGCATGAGTACTTATGTTTTGAATGGCAGTGATATCAGACCATGGATTCAAAAAATGGGGAAATTTCCTGCTTCTCCATGTGGCTCGGTGTACACTTCCCATACCATCACTCAATTACACCCAGACATCCTGGTCTTGTAGCTTACGTGACACTCTGTTTGGGTTTGACCCTCCTTCACAGTCGAACAACTTCCAGCATGCCTCAGATATACACAACACTGAAAAAAAAACAGGTAAAAAAAACAGTTCTGATGTACCTTTACACGCACTGGAGGTTTATCAGAATGTTTGTCCATCACCGGCTTCGACACCATCGAACACAAAGTCAAGAGTGGGGAAGAGAGATAGCAAGAGAAGGAGATTAATAAAGAAGAGATATACTGTATCTGAACAGAGAAAAGACAGACTGAAGGGACTGGAACGGATGAGAGGGAAGATAGCGGAAAATGAATGACGACGTGTGAAAAGATGGAAGGAGGGGAAATAAAGAAGAGGATGACAAAGTAGGAGAGAGACTGAGAGGAGCGGCGAGAGCAGGCTGGCTGATGTTTGCTGACAAGGGCAGAAGCAAGGCCTCCTTAGAGAGCAGCCTGATGCAGAAACAAATGAGGCGACAGGAGGGAGCCGGCAGCTCTGTCACACGCTCTGATGTGTGTGAGCGGGAGATTGTGTGGCTCTTTTCATAAGTGTGAAAACCCCCAGAGTGGTTGCCACTGCCTCTGACACGCAATCCAGAGGAAAACACCCACCTTTGAGGAAGTCACAATAACTGTAAGGCTCATAGGTGCATTTAGTAAGGGCAGAGAAGAAGGGGGGAGAGAAAGAGCGAAAAAGAGTGCAAAGGGGATCATGCTGCTACTGGTGGAGACAACGCAGGGAACAGGGTAGAGTCGGCACCGTGGCACACAATGGGGTTGTTATAACATTAACTAACACGCTCTGAAATGCTCATAAGCTACCGGCATTTGTTTGCTGCACAGGGCTTCAGAGGAGGCAGTTAGCAGAGTAACGGGAGTGTGGCCGCTCATGCAGCTTGTTACAAGTCAGACTGAGATACGAGGAGACATGCAATGAGGATGTCTTCAGAGAAAGACTGAGTGACAGAAAACACCTAGTCCGTGTCACAGATGGATTCCATCCAGTGTGAAATAAGCTAGAAGAATAAATATTTACTGCAGGCTCACAGTGGCGCTTGAGAAAGAAAAAGCCTATTATGTGTGAAACAGCATCTGTTCTTCTCTGGTGGTGAAATAAAAATCTAGAACAAATACTAAGCTAAACAGGATACGAATCTTCAAGTCTGGTTTAATTTTCCTGAACGTTCCAATCGTCTTCTTCCTTTTGTCGCTGTTTCCTGAGTTTCAAAATGTCAACAGAAAGTCAGCTGGGGGAGAATTCCCCCAATGACTTTCAGAAAAAACAAGAGTTGTAAATAAATTATATTATAACAAAATCACACTCCATCATGCAAAAGCACCCGCTGCCGACCGGCTTAAGAACATGAGACAGGAGAACAACATGGTGGCTGTGTCCAAACATACGCCCTAAATAGGGCACTTTATAGTCCTTCCACCATTTTCAATTAGCGTCCGAACATCTATTGGATGAAAAAGTAGTAGCCTCAAAGTTTCCCACAATGCATCTTGAATAGTAGTGAGCATCCATGGTCACTAGACCAGCAGATATATCCCAGAATCTCCTTGCAAAGCATCATGGGATTTGTTGTGGTGGCGACAAATAACTTGTAAAGATGTTGCATGCAGCGTTTGGGGAGTTGAGAGTTACGTGACCAGCGGCAAGTAAAAGTAGTGATCTATCAAATGGTCAATTAATCCGGAGTTCACTATATAGTCCCAATTCTATTTTGAGAGATTGAGGGATTTCGGCTCTTCACACCAAAATGCTTCATTCCTTTTTATGTAAAATATTAGTTATTACTTATTTTTCCTGTTTTTATTAGGAATGGAGTCATGTAAACATATCTTGTTTTTCGGCTTTTCAGTTATACCATATGTAGCAGATGGTTGCCTGTTTATTTGCAGTTTTGCAGTTCAAGAATAATATCTAAACATCTGGTCTTAAATTCAATCCAGAATCCGATTAGGGATGTTTTATAGATATTATAGGAACCTTTGTTAAGGTGACCTTCAGCCATTTGAAGTAGGTTTCTGTGTACCTCCATGTGTGTAGCTGCAACTCCAAAAAGTGCTTTGGAGTCGTAAAACTTGATAAATGTTTTTCTAGCAAAGGCCATTTACCAATGAGGTCTTTAGTGTTTAAACAATCCCTTAGCCCGGGCACTGACAGTACAAGTTGTTGTCTTTTTCAGGTCGATTTTCCAGTTGTGCAGGATTTTTTGGACTGGGCCAAGTTTCAGCCTCATGGTGCATCCTGCGTTGTGTAGTATACAGGAGGTAACGAGGGGAGATTGGCCTCTCACGACCGCCTCTCCATCAGGAATCGTAAGGTCGGGAGAAAGAAATTTAGTCGGCCATGGTGAGGTGTTGTGAGCAAATCCTGCTGTTGAAGCAAAGCTTCGGGCCGATTTACCAGAACCTCACGTACTGTGCATGTGCAAACAAGGGAGTTCTTTTTCTTCTTCCGCTGTATTGACAAGTCAACCAGCGCCATCTCTCAGCGCTGAGTCCAACATGTGGTTTTTTGGCGTACAGTGTGAGCAGGTTAATTGTTCTTACAGTGGAATAAACATGAACATTTAAGCTGTGAACTTTTAAAACCTGCAGCTTTATTGTACAGTTGGAGTTGTAGCTGTGTGCAATGATTGAAAATATCATACAGTATATGCCCGGCTTTTTTTGGTGTTTTGTGTTTTTTGTTGTTTTTGTTTGATAGAAACATTTCTTTGTGTTGGGGAGTGGCGGCCAAGTGGTTAGGGAACAGACCTTGGAATCCAGAGGTTCTGAATTCGAGCCCCACTCCCACAGACTGGGACTCTGGGTCCCTGTGCAAAAGATTCTTAACCCCACGCTGCTACCTGGGCGCCACACAATGGCAGCCCACTGCTCCCCAAGGGGGTATGGGTTAAATGAAGTCTGGTCGCAAAGAATAACCAATGGATCATTATTTATACCTAAAACTAATACATTTGCAGTGATTTAATGAATTTAGCGTTAATCAGTAAAAACATAAAACAATATTTTTTGACATGATCACTGAGTCTGGGAGCGGCCATTTTTGTCCAAATATAGTAGCCCCTCCCTCCTGCCATCTTCCAGCAGTGACGTCACGGTGCGGTAAGCCTAAGCCGCCATTCTCCCCGCTTTCCAAGCTAAATCAATGGGAACTACTAGACACATCTGCAATCAACAACAATTATTGAAGATTTCCAGAGGACTTCACCATTGAAATTCACCAGAGCTATAGTGAAACTGACAATGCCCACCCACGTGCATGGCAGCTGGATGCTGGAATACATCGGGTAAAAGTGAAAAAGAGTTATTCCACCTTTCTGATTCCTGATCCTCCACGGACGGGTTGGTCGTTGGATCGCCAACTTGAAGAGGGAGGATTTGCCATCGAACTTCTGGCCAGAAGAAAAACCCGTAATATGTAGCCAACATTTGGAAGAAGAATGTTTTCAAGATGACTTGGATAATAGCGGCGTTTGTGACAAACACCAGATACAGCACTGGGACTTGATCAACAGCCATACCGCTAACCGTGACAATGTCACTAACCAGTAGGTGGCAGTAGTGTTCTTTGACAAACATGGATGCCTCCAGTAAAGCACATTCACATGAAAATTACTCTGAATTAAAAACACTGATCATCATTTATTGAACAGGATGGAATCATTTCAGATTTAAAGAACTTTCAGAAGTTTGAATTCTAAATATGAGCGACTTTTCCTTTTAAATGCAGAAATTTCTGTACATGTAACAGTGTAATGACAATAATAGCTGGAGAAAAAAAAAAAAAAATAAAAATGTTATCAGCTTCAATCCTTCCAAAGCCTGAAGTATCACATTTGTTTTGACACCAGTTGTCAAAGTCATGTTTAACATGACACGAGTGTCCAGGACTTTACTGTAAAATAGTTGATATGTAAGATATGTAACAGTCCTTTCTCCTTTATTCAGGCAAATTTGTATTACAAAAATGAATAATGAACTAAAAATCGAAAGTAACCTTTTATAAGCTTGTTTATTAGTCATCATTATGTCTATCTTATTTTAATTAGATTAGGAGTTTCTTTCCACTTTGTGTGTAATCATAAGATATGAAATGTTTTTCTTGATCCCAGAGTGTTAGATAATATTTAAAGGATTGGAAACATTTTGATGAATAAGTGCTATAAAAGTTTTCTCCATCATCTCTCCTCAGCCTTTCTTTATATAATTATAGGAAGCATTATATTACTTTAAGTGCGTCTTAAAAGCTGCTCCGCCTTACACCCTAATCTATACGAGGAGGGAGACAAAGCCCCTTGAAATTAGCAGTGGGACAAAGGACTGGAATCAAAGGTACTTAAAGTTTATGAGGATATGCAGTTGTGTGTGTGGGATGGGTGTGTGTGTGGTGCTATAGAGACCTATAGTTCTGTTATAGGGCTGTTCAGCAGACAAATATGAATTCTACTCCTTCAGGAGAAGATTAATATTGAAGTCATAAGTGGTGGCCGTCAGCTGCCTTTTCCTCGTTGTCAGCTGCTTCAGCTCTCACTTCTTAATTCTCCAGTGACTCCATACAGTTCGACTTACTTCTCCTTGTTCCCCTCAAGTCCCAATACATCATTTCTCTACCCCAGTAACATTTCCTTTGTCCATCGTATGGAAAAATGGCAATCATCATCTTTTACGTTTAGCCTTTCTCATTGCAGTGATCTCCCAATTAGTCTATAAATTCTATGGAATTTATTATTTCCATTATGTTCCTTTGTAATTTGCTGCCCTGCATGCCTCTGTACAATTGTGCAACTCTGACTCCTTGTGTTTCAATTGAGGGAGTCATCCGTCTTCACTGCTGCATAGCTTCCGTCAAGGCGGCCATCAGTGTGACAATTAGGCCGGTAAATAAAGATAATGTGAGCCATGCAGGGTTCCTAACTGCTGCACTGCAATCAACGAAACTGATTGGTGGGCACAACCTCAAAAGGGATGGAGGGGGGGATTAAGAGCAAGACAGTATGCTGAGGTAGTGAGAGCTCTTCTTCATCTTTGAAAGTATAAAACCACGTCTAGAGATGCTGCTTTTATTCTTTTGTGAATGCCTTAGATTTTTAGCAACATAAACAAAGGCTGGGGTTGAATTACTGTTTTATTGACCTCCTAAAGCTGGACAAACACTGTACCAATGTTATCCCAGTTCAGAGTTTAATAGAGGGAGCTCAAAGTTCAGTTCACACAGATGAAAATGAACCAGCTCAAGCAGAACGAGCAGCAAAAACGCATGTGCTGCTTCATTTTGATGCTTTTACAGGTTTAGTTCTGAATCGGCGCCACTGAAGCATCTTTGCTGCTCTAGTTGCTGGGGGAAAAAGTGGATCTGATGCGTGTTGGGTGGAGCTACTCTATCCTTTCTTTGCCTGGAACAATGGCAGCTAAATTTGCTGTGATCAGTGGGTAAAAGTAGGGCGTTTCTCAATTCCGCGAGCTGCGATGCGTACTTCGGCGTTCTGCGTGAAGTCATAACTTGGCGAGCGCGGGAAGATCGGACTTGGCGAGCAGCGAACGCATAAGCTGCGTATGTGTATTGGAACAGAAGCGTACTACGTGGCGTCATCACATGCATCGTTCTTTAGCATTTCTTTAACAGTCAAAACTATTTATTCCCTACACAAAACATTTTGAAAACAATATTTTTAATTTCTAAAGCTTAGAAAACATTTTTAAAAATTACCGGAAACCGTGGGTATAAAACCAGCAATGGCGGGCCGGAATTAAAGCAAAAAACGCCATCAGAGCAGCCGGTAGTTAAGCAAACATAACTAGACGCGAAGTGCACTACAGACGGGGGTAAATTTAGCCCTGGCTGCAATTTACCCTCGAGGTCTGTTTGGTCACTCTCATCAGCTCAACGTCGGACTTTTTATTAAATTTCGCTGACTAACTCTGTAAACAGTAAGCCACACAGGGAGGCTTCAATGTATAATGTTATCGCCTCAAACGATTTCAAAACGTACTTTTGAAGAACAACAGCAGCAGAAAAGGGAATGTTTAACTAAACACTGTGAGTGCTGTCTCAAATCAGAAAGCTGCTGCCATGGGGGCATTCTGGGAAGCGGTCAGTCTGAAGAACACAACAAGTCTGCTCTGATGCATGCTCGATAAAGAGGGGCGGGGGCGAGAACAACATCGCGAGGGATTTGTTCAAGCTTCTTCATCCTGGCTTCGAGAATTGGAACCGTACTCGATCTGAGGCTGGTGACGTGTCACGAGTACACGAAGCACACGAGAACGCTCAAGAACGCATATTGAGAAACGCCCGTAGTTTAAATATGTTTTTAACTGAGAGAGTCAATCTGAAAAAAGTTAAAGTCAGTTAATCCAGATTACCATCCTGCCTCCAAATATTATTTCCGCTCAGACTGGCGGTGCGCTATCACTGGGAATCCTGTTCAGCAGGATTTGGCCCGGTCGCCTCTTCGCGGGTTTTTTGCTACTTTTCCCGCCGGCAGGAAGGTTTTTCACGTACATAATCCAAACACTAGATTAATAAAATCGATCAAATTTTGCCGGCAGGTTTTGACATTTTAAGTTACTTTAAGCGTTAATAAAATGTTTCAGAGTGTCAACAGTGATTATAGCGATCTGCATCAGCAGTGCTGTGTCTGTCTCCCTGCCAGCTCCCAGATCAGCTTCTGTGATTGGTTGACGCAGCAAAAGCCTGTGACGCTCTGTTTCAGCTGCTCAAAATGTGCTGCAGGACCTTTTGCTGCACCACGATGCTTGTCAACCATTGACTTTGCATGTAAACTAGCTGCCTCTGCTTCTTGTGCTGGGAACATAGCATAAGTTTCAAACCTATAAATGAACTTGTTTAGGTTTATTTGGTAAACCACAATCCTCATCAACAGAACCTAACCTTTAAATGTGTGATCATATATAAAGAAATGGAAATGGCAAATACTGGATGCAGTCAAGATATCCTGGATGTGCAGTGAAGCATTTATTTAGCCAAAGGACTTCAGAAGCTTTCAGGTTCTGCCAAAAAGATCTGGATTTAAAATGGTTTAGCAGATATTTCCCAAGATAGATTGGATGCTTTAACTCCAAGCGTGGCTTTGAATGGGAAGTGGATGTGGCTGACGTACAGACTTGTTTGTTAAATCCCGTTGGGAACAGTTTTTTTTCCGTCCCAGTCTTTATGTGTTAGTTGATCAAACTCTGCCAAGCGCTCTGCTAAACTGGCATCAGAAAAAACAGCAGGTGAGTCTGAATGGAGCAGACTGGTACTAGCAGCAGACCTGCTGCTCTGTCAGGCTGTTTACGGTAATAAGTGCTGTAAAACCTTGACGTTATCCAATGAAAAGTGTCGTTATCAATTGAACACCAACGTGAGCTGTGTGCGTCGCTCATTCTTCTCAGAGTGAACATCTCTTTCATCCACGTTCATTTCTTCAAAACTGATCGGTTCACTGTTCTCCAAAAAAAGGAGAACATACAGTAGCAGCTATTGGAAATGGGCCTTCCCAGTCAGAAGCCATCCAAATGGCAGCTGCATGGCAGCAACCTGGCCTTCTCACCAGAGGCGTGCATTCTTTTTTTTTTACTCTCTGACTCCATCCTTTCACTGAATTTCAGGGTCTGACCAGGAGATGAAAGCTTCTCTTTAGATCTTAATGTCCACAAATCATGACAGAAAAGAATATATTTTTCAAATGGAATTGTTGGGGACTAACCAAAAGAAAATTTTCAACCAAGAGCCCAAAAGTGAGACAAGGGAAAGTGGATGGAAAAGGATTAGGAAATCTTCAGCAGCTGTTTCAGCAGGAGTGTGCCACTGTCTTTTGTCGACTCTTTGAGTTGGGCTGAGGGATTACACCAAAACTCCCCGCTGTTGCTACACTTCCTAACACCTGTTTCACAGCAGCAGTTGGACAATACCTCTGGCATCCCAACCTTAGACACAGAGGGAGATCTTCTGTCTGCAAAACTAGTCGTACATCTGGACCAGAGAGAGGGTTGACAGACTGAGGACACAATTTTATTCACATTTTCTGTTTGGAATAAATGATAACTCCTCCACTTAGGGCCTGATGGCTTGGATGAAGAAGATTTTAATTAATGACATCACAAGAATGTTTGGTATTTGAAGATCTATATCAAGGACGGCTTATTGAGCAACACAGTGTGAGAATTAAAATTGTTTAGTGAGATAACACAGTCTCTACTGATCAATAAAAACAAATATTTGTATTGGCTGAAACACTCTAATATGATGCTTTGAAGTCCATCGAGAGCAGTGTTTTTTCTGTTTCCCATATAGAGGACCTGTTCAAATTCATGGGCCTTAAAATGCGTCCTTCTTTTTGCCCGATTTGAAGGGGACGGGGTCCGATGTATCCTCAGTATCCTTGGTTTTCCCAGGATTCATTGTGAGACCAAGCAAGCCGCGATCAGGAGGAAAGTTGTTACTTGGCGCCGAACAGTTTAACGAAAGCAGTTTAATATAATCCAGTCAGTGAATAGTTCCGTCTGAAATGAATGAAAATAGTTGTTTTAATGGTTATAGAGTCAGATATGTGGCGGTATGTTTGATTTATCTAAAGGCTTTAATCTGTTACTGAGTAAATGGGTTTGACTATAATTAAAAACAGATTCTTCTAATATATCTGCAGGGGTGGGGACTATAAATCTGAGGATTTAAATTTTTTTATAGCTGTTTTGCACAATATGCTTAACTAAGTAGTTTTTGTTGTTGAATATTAGAGATTTGGTAGATATATTTTTTTTATAAATAAATTGTTTCAATTCACTTATATCTTTCTACCCTTTTATAGAATAGAATAGAATAGAATAGAATAGAATATAATAGAATAGAATAGGAATAGAATAGAATAGAATAGAATAGAATAGAATAGAAAATCTCTTTATTGTCCCACACTGGAGCAAATTTACAGCAGCAAGAAAGATGGGTACTTGGTGAAAATGGTCACACAAATGAGGACCTTAGAAAAATGTATAAGAATAACATAATAGGGAAGAGTTAAAAATAAATATAAACAATAAAATACTGTTTAAAGTGTTTTAACAATATAAAAATCTGGAGAATTAATAACCAATATGCAGCTATGGACATTTTACAGTAATGGATATTTGAAAATAGCAGCAACATCAGAGATGTGCAGAATGACAGCAACAGGTTATTTAACTGACTAAAGGTTTCTATCATTACATTTGATTTGATTTGTTCCTGCTCCCGGTGGTTGGAACATTTATTCCCTCTGGATTTTTGTTGTATGTAGTTCTTATTTACTATAAAATAAAATGAATAAATAAACAAACAGCTTTGAAAACTTATAGGTAAAGTGGATAAAATCCTTTTAGGTTTGAGTTCTTGGGCAAACATCTTTTCCAATGTCATTACTTATCTACTCTTTTATCAATAAACATTCTGCATAAAATTGATATTTAAAACTACTAGTATCTACATAAATTGATTATTTAATACGTTTCTATTAAAATAGTTTATCTATGATTTCTGTGAAGGCTCCTATATGACTTGCAGATACATAACTTTCTCTTTACTCCATAAAACACAAAATCAAGTTCTGAAAACCGTTAAACATACCGCGAGAGCTAAACCATTACATTTTAAATTAAAGTTAATCCCTGTGTTAGAATAGAATCCACAAGCGAATCAGACCTAAATCTGTTTAAGAACTTGAGGACATTCATAATCTACCTGAATTGGTCCACCATAAAAAATGGCCCTAAATTCAAGGTAAGTTATGCACCAAGACTTTTTAAAAACGTCCCGCTGTAGGACCTGCTTCTGAGGCAGGTTATAGGCGGCGTTGGTTTATGCCTGTATGAAATCAAATATGGGATTTGGCTTTAACACTTAAAACTTCCTTTTATATCATGGGATCAGTTCGGGGACATTTAACCTTTAGCATCTAAATGAGTCTGAACTTAAAATGTTCTCTTAAAAGATAAACCTGAAACTCCTTAAAGAAAAACCTAAACAGTAGAATAAAAAATATATATTTCCTGCTTTAATACACATTTTATTGTTGCTATATAAGTTGTTTGTTATAATATGGCAGTCCACCAGCAGACACACAGGCTGCCACTGACTTTCTAGCTCTTACTAATCCTGTCCTCTCAGCTACAGCTGAGACACAGTTTCTCTCTGTCCGTCAGGTCTGTGGCAGCAGATGGACCGGGACACCAGCGATGTGGAGACAAGAGGAATCGATAGAGAGTTAAATTGAAGAATCCGTGCCCATTACTTTTCCTGTTTCCCTTCTCTCTGCCTGCATGTCGGTGGCCAGGGTGCAGCAGCAGTGAACTGTTCACGCCCACATCCACTCCGAAAGCAAGGAATAACTGGAAACACTCTTTCTTTTTAAACTTTCCCATCTTTGCTGTACATACATTAAAACCCTGAATGAACGGATTTCTCCTACTTTATGATTCACCCCTGCTTTGAGACATGAAAGGAACAAGAGGCCTTCTCTAGGTGGATTTATTGTTAGGAAACCTCCTGGACAATAACTCAATTTACCGCACTGCTATTGCCAAGCTAAAGTACATATTCACTGCAGCATTGTCTCTCCACTATGGCTCCTTGACTTCATTACTCTGTCCTGTCCGTCGAGGCTGCTCCACCCCCAGTATGCGGGCTCGTTATTCATTTCACACCAAGCACCAGAGCAGAACAATTCAGGATCTATTTCAATCTGAAATGATCACCGTTGTGAAACCTAATAAATTACACAGCTTTCAGTAACTCAGCAGCTACCTAATGATGACTGCACATTATGTTAAAGTCATTGCAGAACAGGTATAAGCATGTCCCATTCAAAGATGCTTCACAAAGCACATACGTCAGGTGAATTTACAGGCAGCAGAATCTTTTATTTCCACACAGCAGCCTCGCTGCCTCGGGAGGATGAATGTTGAACTGCCCCTTGGAGGCTAAGCAAATTGTGACAGTGTGCAGATTGCTTCTATTGCACTGATCACCAATTTTCATTCTCAGCACACAGATATTTTCTTTACTTTATTGCATTAAGATTAAAGGGAAAAATGATCAGTTTATCCTCTTAGAGGTTCCTTTGAGCGGATTTGCATGTTTGGTCTGAAAAGGAAAACCATGTTCTATTTTTCTTCATATCGGTCCATGGATTCTTACAGGAGGATTAGAGCCTCTGGAAAATTTTTGTTTCATTTGTGTTTAATAGAGGAAAAAGCCTGAATTCTGACTTTTATATATTGTCATACCGATGCCATTTTGGCCCCGATACCTGTGTCAGGATCCCAGTTTTTGTGTTTGTCCTGTCTTTTTTGTGTTTCTCCCTCCCACCACCAGGAGGCGCCTGGCTCCAGTTCGCCCTCCTCACACACCTGCAAGCTGTTGCCTCATCACCGGACTGCTCTTAAGCTGCTGGTTGCCATTACCTCTGAGTCTAGCCTGAGTGTTTGCCAGTTTGGAGTACTCTAGCCAAGCTGAGATCTTGTGGAGTTTAACTGAGCGCTTGTTTCTCCCCTGAGTCTCAACCTTGTTTGTTCTTTGCTTTTCGGCGGGAAGCCTTCCTGCAAGCTGGACCTTTTCAGACCGCCTTCTCCCAAGTGGGATCAACTGAGTCTTACACTGAGCAACAGATTCCAAACAGGAGGTTTGGATCCAGCCACCTTTGAGCACGCTGAGATCTCTCTCTGAGTAAGGAAGTCATCTTCACCACGCGACCCGTTCAAGTACCACAGGAAAACTGAGTTGCAACCAGCGGCTGCATCATTCTACTCCGTCCGAAGTTCAGGGTAAACCCTGTCCCGCCCTCCACCGAATCAAACAAACTCTGGAATACCATCACACAGACTGGAGTCTCACGTGTCTCTTCTTCTCTGGAAACGTGAGTGACAACAAATCCTCTCCTTCAAGATTAACAACTCCAATTCCCCACTGAGCCTGAATCTTTCCATTTTCCAGCCGAGCAGAGTTCGGAGGAACTCTCCGGAACTCTAAGATACCTTCAATAAAACCCATTCAAACCTTTTACTCTGTGTCTCTCTGTTTGGCTTCACTGCATGTGGGTCCGAGCTTTAGATAAAATCATGACAACCTGGCTGTGTGCAGTATTGGCCGATATCGATACCATCTGTTAGAAATTGATGTGTGTGTATATATGAAGACCTGCATACTACTTGGATGTAAAATAATTGCCATCATGGCTTCATGTCAAGCTGCTGCCTTCCTTTGTGAAGCAGGAAAAGACTAAAACAAAGTGAATCTAGTAGAACTTTTTATTGCCTACCTGGAATGGGTGACAATAGTTGAGGAAACTTTTGGCTCTTTAAATGGTATCTGTGCCCTATTGGTTGGTACTCGCCGATAATATAGAAGCATATTGTGTTGTCTTATGTTATTGTGACCTTAAGCTCACTTGATAACACAGAGCAAGCAGGATTGGAAGTTATGCACCAATCTTGGCAATAACAACATGTTTACGAGTTGGAAGTCATGCGACAATCCTTGCAATAACAAGTTGTTTGGGAGCTGGTCGTCATGCGGCAATAACAGGATGTTTACAAACTAGAAGTCACAAGTCTTGACAAAGCAGGGTCTTTCAGGCCCACGCGCATGCAATTGGGTCACAGGACAAGAACTCCCAGAAGGTTCTACAGAGCGTCCAGTCGTGCGCGTGCATCCACACCATGCAATGTTGAAACTATATAAACGCCCAGATTTGAATGAGAGTTGAGAAAAGCCAGATGTGTTCTGTTGAAATGTTCAGCGCTGTGTTACGTGTACTGAGGACAGCATGTCAATTTGATCTTTGAAATAAACGCTTTTTCTCCCGTCCTGGGGCAATCAGATGATCAACTGAAGGTGTCCTGATTTTTGACTTCCATCATTGCAAGCCACGACATTTGGTGCATTGGCCAGGAATGCGAACCCAGGCCTCCCGCGTGGCAAGAGAGAATTCTACCACTGAACCACCAATGCATGAAATGCCTCAATGATAAAGATCCTTTGCGACAAAACGATGACAGCGAAACCACAGGTAATAACGGTGCCTGTCGAACAGAACCACCAATCAAAAACAAAAGACAAACCTTTAGTGGAAGACTCAATGTTAAATGAAATGTTAACAAAAATACCAGATCATCTGTGGTCCAAGCATGACACGGACGTGGGACTTGTAAAATCTGCCACTCCAGTTGAGGTTGAACTAAAACCTAATGTGACTCTTCCATTCCGTCCACAGTA
Organism: Cyprinodon brontotheroides; assembly: GCA_018398635.1. Lineage (NCBI taxonomy): Eukaryota > Metazoa > Chordata > Actinopteri > Cyprinodontiformes > Cyprinodontidae > Cyprinodon > Cyprinodon brontotheroides. The sequence continues at coordinate 7,616,461 of JAGKQL010000036.1, forward strand.
CCCATTAAAAGCAGAGGCGGAGGAAGGCATCAGCAAAACCATTGAAGGGCTGTTAAAAGCTGGAGTGCTGATGGAAACAACAAGTCAGTGTAATACTCCAATCTTTCCAGTCCTAAAAGCAGATAAATCAAGATACCGTCTTGTTCATGACCTGCGCTCCATTAACCAAATAGTGACAGATACACCTGCAGATGTCCCAAACCCGCACACGTTGTTAAGCGCGGTGCCACCACGAACTAAATTTTTCACTGTAATTGACCTGTGCTCAGCCTTCTTTAGCATCCCGTTGGCTAAGAAATCAAGGTTTTTGTTCGCATTTACCTACAGAGGAAAACAATACAGTTACAAGCGCTTACCTCAAGGTTTCAAACATAGTCCACATGTGTTTAACCAAATCCTAAAACAAGACTTAGAAGGACTTGAAATAAAAAGCACCCTTCTACAGTATGTAGACGACTTATTAATATGTGCACCAACATTGGAGGACTGTCACCAAGACTCCATAAAAGTACTTCAGCGATTGGCTGAAGGAGGACACAAGGTTTCACAAACAAAACTACAATACTGTCAACCGCAAGTTGAGTACCTAGGTAGACAGATTTCGCAAGGCAGTATTGCTATCTCGCCTTCCCAGCTGGAAGGTGTGAGTAAAGCCCCATGCCCAAGAACAGTCGGTGAGATGATGACGTTCCTGGGAATGACAGGTTTCAATGCAGACTGGATAGATGGCTATGCAGAAAAAACAGCGCCACTTAGAGAACTCATGAAGGAGTCAGAGAACCAGTCACTAAAATCTTTACTGAAATGGACACCAGAAGCAAAAATAGCTTTTGAATCACTAAAACAAGACATGCAGACTGCACCAACACTGGCAATGCCAGACTATGAAAAACCATTTTACCTGTATGTGGCTAACAGACAAGACATGTATGTTTCAGCAGTGCTAATGCAGGAAAGCTGTGAGGGTCGTCGAAAACAGGCTATTGCCTACTATAGCACTAAACTGGACAATGTGGCACAAGGATGGCCACCATGTTATCAGGGACTAGCAGCAGTCTATCATGCTTATGAGAAAGCTGCCACCATCACTATGGGTTATCCAGTGACGATCTTGACACACCACAAGATCGCTGAATTGATAAACCATGGTAAATTTGTAATAACACAGGCAAGATGCTTACAGTATATGCCACTTCTGACATATCCAGACATAACCATCCAAAGATGTCACACTACAAACCCTGCCAACACTATCCCTCTCCCATTTGAGGGAGAACCTCATGAGTGTGTAGCAGAAACAATGAAGTATACCAGACTAAGACCAGACTTGGAGTCGAGCCCGCTAATGAATGCTGAAGTTACATACTTTGTTGATGGTTCCTGTTTCAGGGATCACTTGGGTAACCATGCAGGATTTGCAGTGGTTGAACAGAAAGGTAATGATTTTGTGACAGTTAAAGCTGAAATGTGCGAGCAACCTTGCTCGGCTCAGTTGGCAGAGCTTAAAGCTCTGACAGAAGCATGTAAGTTAGCAAAAGGAAAAGTAGCAAACATTTATACAGACTCAGCTTATGCACATGGTGTCTGTTATCTGTTCGCTGCTGTGTGGAAGCAGAGAGGTTTCAGGAGAGCAGACGGTACTCCAGTACACCATAAAACACAACTGACAGAACTGATCGCTGCAATGATGCTTCCTTCTAAACTGGCAATAGTAAAGTGTAAGGCGCATATGAGAGGCAGTGAGTTGACAGTGAAGGGAAACAATGCAGCAGACGAAGCCGCTAAGAAGGCATCCAGGTGCCAGACCGCTGTTATAGCAACAGTCACATCTTTAGAACCTCTTGTGACACCTGAAGATTTAATTCTGATGCAACAGGAAGCGAGTCCAGCTGAACGGGCTCTTTGGGCGAAAAGAGGTTGTACAGAAAGTGACAAAGGTTTGTGGAGGTCACAGACTGGCCATTTGGTGGCACCAGTGGCACTTTTGACAGTGTTAATTTCAGAATCACATGGACCAGATCATTGTGATAGAGGAAAGGTGTTGAACAAGTTGAACGAACTAGGTTATTGGTCTCCATACATGCGAGCATTGGTTGACGAAACTTTGAGCCAATGTGAAATATGTGCACAACATAACGTTCGAAAAGGCATTAAATCACCAACAGGTCACATACCAGTTCCAGAAGGACCCTTTAAACACCTGGTGATGGACTATGTTGACATGATAAAATCTGTCAATGGTAAAAGATACATGCTTGTTGTTATTGATCGATTCAGCCGTTGGGTTGAGGCTGTTCCATCAAAAACAATGGGAGCAGAAACAGCAATCAAGTTTTTGGCAAATGAGGTGATTCCAAGGTTTGGGATACCCTCTGAAATAAGTTCTGATAACGGTCCGGCTTTTGTACAGAAAACATTAAAAGGCGTGTTGAAAAAGTTGCAGATTAAGCAGCGACTGGGTGCGGTTTACCACCCTCAAAGCCAAGGCCTCGTGGAAAGAGTTAACGGTACTTTGAAAGCAAAACTATTGAAGATTTGTGCTTCTACTAAGCTTAACTGGGTTGATGCTTTGCCACTAGCACTTATGAGCTACCGCATGCAAGTTCATAGAAGTACACATTTAACCCCGCATGAAATGCTTACTGGCAGACCAATGCCTGTGCCTCAATGGAGGCTGCCGTTTGAGGGCTCTGCTCTTGAACAAATGCAAACAGAGATGAAAAGTTATGTTGAACAACTAACTGCCATCCATAGAGCTATCTATTTGCAGGAGAAGGCCAGACAATCCACTCCAGAGACTGTGGTGAAAAAACCAGTGGAGCCAGGGGACCAGGTTTTTGTTAAGCGGTTCCGGCGCAAGTGGAGTGACGTGAGATGGGACGGTCCACATGAGGTCACGCGAGCAACTCCAACCGCAATACAAATAGAGGGGAGTAACGTTTGGTACCACCTCAGTCACTGCACTAAAGTTCATACGAAAGACAAAGTGAAGAAAGATAGAAGTGAAGTGTGTGAACAAACAGGTGGTGACGATGAGGATGTTACTGACACTTGTTCAACTATGGGTGTTGGCAGAAATGCTGAACCTGGTGACAGCGGAGACAGAGATGGACTGTCGCAGGGTGCAACAGACACCACGGAACCAGCCAATCTCGACTGAACGACAAGAAGTCCCGATCCTGAGACCTGACTACAGAGGACCAAAGACCAAGAGGCATCTCGCCAGACGACGGGTGATGACAGCATCACAGGAGGGATCCATCTCCAAACAATTAGATAAGTACAACACACGCAATGACAATCCAGACAAGCACATGCCACTATCTCTGCCAGCCAAAATAGAACATACTAGTTTTAGCAAAGGCTCAAACAGTCCAATACTTATCCATAAAAAACGCACGATTAGACAAGCAGAATTAAAATGGATATGGAAAGCTGGGATGGTTGATACTGAATTTGTCCTCGACTCTAACACTCTTTTTGCAGCAGAAGTTAAACATGACTCGAGAGTATTGTGTGGAAGACGACAGGGAAGAGACATAGAGGTGAGGACAGTAGGTCCTTACTTCCATGGAGGTCCTTGTAAAATCACGTTTTATATAACGGACATTGGATTTGATATAGTAGTAAAAATTGAACCTAGTTTAGCATATGACGACACTTATACTTATAACATGTTAATGACTAACCCTAATACAAACGCAAAGGTACAAGGAGAAGGTGAGCTAACTCGCATAAGGATAACTGATTTAGACGGTGAAGTAACTAAGGCAGCAGGAAGAATAATGATAAAGGTTGCAGATAAAGATGCAGACTATGACCTATCAAAAAGAAACTTCATAATTTTTAGCTTGTTGCCTGGCGTTAACAGACGCCAAATGTGTGGTTCATTTGCATTCCCTGATGAAAAGATACAGGATGAAAAAGGCATAAATTGTAACCTAGGGGTTAGAAAGACGAATTGTGGTGTGTTTGTTGAAGCAGATGCAATAGCTTTCCTTATAGGGAGGGAATATGAGTTAAGAGTAGAATCAACAGATGGTGAGAGAATAGAGTCCAGTCTTCTATGGGCAACCCCGGAAGATGAGACTCTTCCAGAGGACGATGCATGCTCTCCAAATCTTCCCCCAGAGGACGACATTTCTATGACAACACCAGGACATGGAGATCAAGTAAGACGTATAAATGCAGACCTTCCAAATTTAGAACAGCTCCCGATTTCTAGTGAAGTGCATGATAAAGGCCCATCACCCCGAATTCCCACTAAAATAGATGACCCTCCACCCACACGAGAGACACCTACCACAACTAGCGCGACGACTACAACCTTTAAAACAACGCCTTCCCCAAATAAGGTAGGAAGGAATGCTAATGATAATATAGATAAGCAGACAGAAGTAGATCATCAATCAACACGCATCTCAGCAGATGATGTCAAACAGGAAGGAGGCGATGCCAAAACATCCCAAAACAATAACCAACCGAATAATGTAGATGACCAATTACCATTAAAAGAGGAGACTGTAGTGGTGACACTGCCACCTGTAGAAGAAGGAACAACCAGAAAGGTTGGGGGATCAAACAAGTTTGGTTGTTCTGAAAATCAGGGCTGTCGCGATTATCAGGGAGACCTTGATACATTTTATAATGCACGCCATACAAATATTGCTACCCCAAGATCTGTGAATAGATTACATGACATTAGATGGTATGGGTTTAGACCAAGAGGTGATGCTCTATGGCAGAGGGCAGTTCAGAATACATGGTATAATTGGTTATGGTATACGGCTAAAGAATTAACAGCAAATGATTGTTTAATCTGTTCCGGTGCTCCTGGAGGAGCCCCAATTGTTATTCCAGAAAAATACAATTCTGTAGAATGTGCAGAGGTGCAAAGAAGTAAATGTCAAAAAGGTGAGTTTACTCCCGGAAGTGATGTTGTGTCATTCTTTAAATTACCTATGTGCGGGATAAGTTGTAGACTATTGTATGGTTCACGAAATTCTCATCAATACTTGGAAAACTGGGAGGGACACAGATTTGAGTCTTTGTGTGCTGAATTTAACCTCAGCACCACACAAAGTGCCCCACCTACTAATTATGAAATTGATTATAGTGCAGAATACGAATGTTTCGCCAGTGGAGGTTTTGCAGACAATGGAGGAATCAATGTAGGTAATACTACAGTGAAATGCAATACAACATGGGTGGTGTCATGGTTTAAACATGCAAATGTAACTCCTGTTTTTGTAGAAAAACCCATATGGTATGAAAACTTTGACTTTGCGGAACAACAATGTGAAAATATAACTATGACGATCCCAACTTTGTTTTTCTTAGGAGATCAAACATACCCAGTAGCAGACAGTTACTGGATGTGCGGTGAAGATATTTTGGTAAACACCTTACCCCTTAAGTGGGTTGGACTCTGTGCCTTAGTTAGAATGAAGGTACCCATTACCCTAGTGTATGAAGGAGTTAAAGACTTAATTGGGTTAGAGAGCAACAAAACAAGATCTCGCAGAAGCATACAGAATTACGGACTTAATGAAGAGGTTTATTTGGATTTAATTGGACAGCCTAGAGGTATCCCAAATGAATTTAAAGCACGACATGAGGTCATTGCAGGACTAGAATCCATTGTGCCTTGGGTTGCAATTAATAAAAACGTTGAATGGATAAACTATGTTTACTATAATCAACAAAGAATGGTTAACTTCACAGTGGAAGGATTTATGGCAATAGGTGACCAATTACATGAGACCAGTAGAATGGCAATTCAAAACAGACAAGCTTTAGATTATATTTTGGCCAAAATGGGAGGAGTTTGTCATCTTATTGGTACCGAATGCTGTACTTACATACCTTTGAATACTGCACCAACAGGAACCTTTCACACAGTCTTAGCTAAACTAAACAAGCTAAAAATAGAAATGCAACAAAATGCTGGCCATAGTGGTTTGTCCTTAAAGAGCCTGGAGCAAATTTTAGGAGAATGGGGTGCACTTGCAGTTAAGACTGGGGTGATTGTGACAATTACACTGATTGTGTTTTTTCTGCTTGTGTGTTGCATCTTGCCTATTATGAGGAGATGGATAACGATGACGGTTTACAAATGGATGACGACCGACCCGGGACCAGGGACTGCCTAACTATGAACCATCCAACAGCCGCTGCAAGAATGCTGAAGGCGTGAACGCATGCTCCTGTGTTCATGCTTTGAAGGCCAGGGATAAGCCCTGGAAGTGAAAGAACTATATTTTTGATTTTTCACAGATAAGAAGAAATCACCAACATCACTCACTTTGTATTCAATAAAATAATCCTGATGATGTATCGTTCCATTATCCTACATTATAATCTGTATTATGCTATTATTATTCTGCATTATAATCTGTATTACTGTCTTATTATTTTACATGGTAAGCTATACATGGGCGGCTGTTTAGAGGACTGGGGACTCAGACTGACTGACTGACTGACTTACTTATTCTTTTTTTTTTTTTTTTTCTTTTTCCTTTCATTTACCTAGCCTTATATACTACAATACACTATAACTAAGTTCGAGTTATTTGAAATGTTTTGAATAGTTATCTTTCACATATTAAGTAATATCAAGATTGGGTTGAAGGGTTCAAACAGTGTTGGTTTCACAGATCATCATGAGTAGCATGGTCAAGATGCGATTTGTGCTACGGCCGACGCCGGAGGAAGGATGGATGTTTGGGGGAAGCATGGGTCGATGGGATAGTTTCCTCTTACATGAGTTTGAAATGAAAGAGTAAGATGCCCACAGGACGAAAAAGGGGTTTTCGATCCCATACTAATCGAATCATGGCCATGTGGAAAATGATGATCTTTCTTTGAAGGTTCAGTAATATTCACTTTGTTTTGTTATTTACTTTAGTTTTGTTATTAATCATGACTTTATTTTTCATTTAATTTGTTTTTCTCAACTTGCATCCATACTGGGCTGCGTCGGTAACACTTAGATACCGTTTCATTTATACTTTACATTCATGTAAGTGCACTTAGTTGCGTAATATTACCACCACTATGCAGCATCTCGTTGGTACTTCATTTTCAATGAACTACAGGAGGGAATGTAGAAGCGAATTGTGTTGTCTTATGTTATTGTGACCTTAAGCTCACACTTGATAACACAGAGCAAGCAGGACAGAGCAAGCAATCTGGGAGCCACGTACAACATGTTTGGTTGGAAGTCAACAATGGCTTTGCAATACCAAGTTGTTTGGGAGCTGGTCGTCATGCGCAATAACAGGATGTTTACAAACTAGAAGTCACAAGTCTTGACAAAACAAAATCATTAGGCCCACTCGCACGCAATCCGGTCACTAGCCAAGAACTTCCAGGAAATGTTATCAGAGCGTCCAGTCGTGCACATGCATCCACACAGTGCAATGTTGAAACTATATAAACGCCCAGATTTGAAATGGGAGTTGAGAAAAAGCCAGATGTGTTCTGTTGAAATGTTCAGCGCTGTGTTACGTGTACTGAGGACAGCATGTCAATTTGATCTTTGAAATAAACGCTTCTTCTCCCGTCCTGGGGCAATCAGATGATCAACTGAAGGTGTCCTGATTTGTCCTGAGCCCCCCGCTGTAAATAGGACACAACTCAAATGTTCCACTGCATTTTCATCATGATTATTTTTTCACGGCACTGAACCTTTAAATATCAATGCAATTTTGGACCATTGTTTAAACTGGTTCCTTTTTTCTACTATACTATTCACATTATTACACTGAAGTTTTTTCCAGATGGTCTAGAATCTGGATCAGGTGATTCTACGCATCAACACATCAGGATGTTTTTGAAAGCTAAAGGTTCTTTAGAATTACTCTGAAAATTATATTGAAATGCACTGAAAAATATATTTAGAAAATAGAAAATTTTATTTGTAGTTTTTCAATACTTAAATATTTTTAAAAGTGAGTTCTTCAATACTTCACTTGAGTAGATGTTTGACTGAGTAAGTTTTACTTGTCGTTGAGTAACATTTCACTATATTAGTATCAATACTTTTACTCTAGTACTGCTGTTGAGTACTTTTTTTGACCACTGTTAAGTACTTTTGCATATATTAGTTTGTTGGAAGGGAGCTTGAAGTTAGTGCTACAAAACAGTGAGGACTGCATGCATTAAAATGCATTAAAAGGCTGCAGGCTGTGGCCCAAATACAATGTATAGGAATGTGTTGAATGATGTCTACATCTTCAGAAATCTGCCACCTTTCAAGGATCAACAAACACATTGACTGAAAGCAGAAGGATGACTGGTATTAACATCCATTATTCCCTCTGTAGTTAGCACCCTGCCTGCTGTAATGACAGCAATTCAATTTCACAGTAAAAACCAACAGAGAAAGTCTGACAAAGCTACTTCAGATTAAAATTTCCCTGTTGACAGCTGAGCACTGTATTCCATCACAACGGAGAGCTCGGCCTACAGTAAATTGAAACCCTGACTTCATCAGACGTGCCTAAAGAAATATTATGGGAAGCTCGGGGAGCTGAGACAGACGGTGCTAATGTCCTTTGAGATGCTGCAGTCTGGAGGAGGGGCTGCTTTCTGCACTACCGTTTATCTGCACAGTGAGGAGTGGCCATGGAGAGCAAACCAGTTGTAAAGCGTTAAGAAATGCTCAAATTTGTTCATGCTGCTAGCAGATTTTGTTACTTTTATTCAACCAGCAACTTACTGTGTTGTCTATTGTTGAAGCTTTGGCTGAGGCAGGTAACCCTGCTGACCCAGGCGAAGAGAGCATGAGGTCTCTGTATGGATTGCAGCAGAAAAGTGTTGAAAATATGCTCTATTAATATAATCCATATACAGGCTTTTAGATAGCAAAACATAAGGGTTTACATTCTACACCCTTTACTAAAAATATTAGAACTTGTACGCCCTGTTTTTGGGATGTATAGCTTTGGTACGCCCTAATTATCCCCGGAGACGTTGCTCAAAAGTTCAAAATTTACCAATCTGGGCTTCACCAGTCCTCCATCTAGGATTCCTCTCAAATAGTCTTGCATTATTTAAACAGGTCCCAGGCAGAAAACCTGGACACAGATACGATTCATGCAGGACAGGAAAAAGAATGAGACAGGCGACCGGTTGCTTCTGTTCAGTACAGCTTAGCTCAGAAGAATTTATTTATTAATTTGCAAATGTCAATGACTCACTATGAGCGACTGCTCATGGTTCTGATAAATGGATCCTTTTTCGCCCTCTGGAATTTTACAATTGTTCATTTCAATCTGAAGAAAAACTCACACAGAGAAAAAGATAATTAGAAGAATTTATTGATAGAAAATATAGTCTTTTGCGTACAGACACCAGCAGGAGACATATTCATGCTGAATTATGCTTTAACATGCATGAGTAGATGAATGTGAAGAATAAGGATATTTCCCCCGGGCCTGAAAGCTTGGTGGTGGTTTAATCCGAGCTGGTTGACAAGGTGATCTGCTGGGCAGAATTATTGGGACTAGAGACTGAGGGAGCTGGCGGCGAGGGGCTTCACTCGGAGCCGAGGATATAGAGGTCCTGCTGGGTGATGCAGGTACGTGAACTTCATCCCATGATGAGCAGGCATGAGGCGAGACAGTGGAGGAAAAACTCCCCCTTTGGGAAGGAAACCTCCTGGCAAGAGCCAGGCTCTAACATGGTGGTCTTCTGCCGGACCAATGCGATGAGGCGAGGGATGGTGACAACTGGGATTAATACTCACTGATGAGGGTTGAGGTGAAGTGTCGTGTCATGGAAGAGCGATTCGGCTGCGATGGCGGAGAGGGGATGGAGGTGGGTGAATTGTCGTCTGGATCGAAATCCGGCATTGCGATTGCAGGATAGCGGCTGTGGTGAGATTTGAGGGAGTTTATAAAGTGGAAGCAGGATGCTGAATTGGGCTTCGTGGTGGGAAGTAGTTCAAAGCTGATTAACTAAGCTTCACAGAGGCGGATCGGCTTCTGATGATGTGAGGTAAGTCAGAGTTTCTTCAATTGAACTTTCGCTAGAGCTTCATTTTTCTTGAACTGAACCAAACTGTTTTGGAGATTTTTTTCGATAACAGTAACTTTCACATGCTGTTATATCGCTAAAGGTATACATTATTTTACAGATAACTCTATAAAGAGTGTGAACTTGGGGAAAATGAAAAGAGGAAAAAAAGGAGAACCATAGAGAGAGCAATCTCCAGCTTCTTCAGGAGTAATCAGGTAAGAAATATAAAAAAGTTTGTGTTAAAGATTAACAACATTGAATTATTAATCACTGGTTTCGACCTGGAATTACTGGGAATCTCCTGTTAGCTTGTTGGCTCGCAGCAGTAAGAGCTTCTGCTGAAAGATGGGGCTTCATCAGCTCCTTATTTCAGCTCTGCAGGAGTTAAGCTCAGCCTCTTCATTGGTTTGGCAGCTTTAATGCGACAAATAAATGTCAAAATGTGTTAATTCGGGATATTTGTGCTAGGATTTTCTTGTGCAAAATGAAAATTAGCCCCTTATTCTTTCATTTCCAACTTTGACTTCCCCCTCTGGTGGTTAAAAAGAAAAACACAGAAAAGCTGCACCTTCTGATAAGCCGCATGATTCAATACGTGGGGGAAAAGTTGCAGCTTATATTCCAGAAAATACGGTACTATTTTTTTGTGTGTTTGAAAGAATTTAATTCCAACTCTGACAGTTTACAATTTCAAGACCAGCAGGGATTATTACCTAAATTATCCGCCCCATGCTTATTCTTTCCATGCCATCCCACCTTAAAATGCAGGAAATAGTATTTCAGAGCAATGGCATAAATATCCGTCACTGACTCCTGGAAGGCCCCCTATGCAATTGTGGACTGGGACGCCTCTTTGCAGATGTAATGGTGCTTAACTAAATTAACATTAATCAATGTTTGTCTTGACACAGGTTAATTAATTTAAACATAAAGAAATTATAATTTTCACATTTTATTTTAAATTACTTCAAAAATAATTTCCATTTCCCATATTACAAATTCTATAAAAAGAAAACCCGTCCAACCGATTAGTTTAAATGTATTTATTAATCGTTAAAATAGCCTTAAATGCTGTAAATCCAGGAGGCGTAAATTGGCCCTAACTAACCTCGGCAATAGGTAGCAGTTAGCATCCGTCGCTAACATGCTCACCTAGAGGCTCCCGCTGCCAGTGACGGCCGGGTATCCAGCATTTAAATCGAACAAAACTCCACACTGTGTCAGGGTCCCTGTGTCTGTGTGTCTGTGAGTGCAAGTGATGCATCTTTTCCTGAAAGGATCTTGGCCTGTCAGCTTCATCAGAGCGCTGGGATTAAAAGTGCAGCAGAGCTTTCACTCTGCGCTGGATGATTTACATTTACCAGTAGTCTTTCTGGCCATCTCTTGTTGAACCCTTTCTAGTAGTTTGATTATCTCCTGTGGAAATGCCTGAAGTAGCTGAATCCCTGTGCTTGTTGTCTCTAGGTTTTTCTCCCGCTTGGTTTCAAGAGGATTCAGTTCACCCACTCACCTCCAGTGGATTCACCAGCAAGTCACCCGCTTTCCCGCTCCACCAATCATCATTTCAAACCCGGTTCCATCAGACTCCTGGAACTCTGTATTTTCAACCATCTCGCACTATCAAGGTAAACCATCAAGCTCTTTTTTCAATTCCCCATCAAAGGTTTCTGGCCACAATGAATTCCTCTCTCATTCCAGATGCCACCGTTCACGGGACCTCCTCACCCTCCTGAAGGAACAAGAACTGTCTGTTTCTCTTTGTTTGCTAATAAATACTTTTTTCCACATTTAAACTGAGTTTGTTCTGCATGTGAGTCAGAAGAATTAAATGTGAACATGACACACTGTACCTTCCAGCTGTTAGGAATCCAGTTTGTGTGGGTTGTGTTTTTGTGTTTTCTCCCTCCACCACCAGGTGGCTCCCTGTGCTTGCTGGTCCCTTCCCTCACACACCTGCTGCCTGGTTGACTCATCACTGAGGACTATTTGAGCCATGGACTGTCACTACCTCGGCGCCAGAGTGTTTGCCAGTTCTGGGTACTCTAGCCAGGCTGAGTTTAGCTGAGTCTAACTGAGTCTTTGCTTTTTGCTGAGCCTAACCTTGTTTTGTCTTTGTCTTTTCGGCAGCAGGTCATCCTGCAAGCTGGATGTTTGGCCTTCTTCCCCTAGAAGGGATTGAGTCTCACACTGAGCAGTGGGATTAACCTCCACAAGTTCCGTTCAAGGTCTCCTGGATTCCCAAGTGACAGTCCGCTCTATAGCTCCTGTGGGTCTAACCAAGTCGAAACCTGTCCGCCCTCCAACGAGTCTCTACCTCTGGATAAACCCACACCGACTCGATTCTGGGAAGAAAGTTTTCTCCACTAACGTGAGTCCTGTTCTCTGTCTCTCCAAGTCATCGCTCAAAGTTCCCACGGATCCTGAACTAACCACTGATACTTCCCTTCCCTCTTCTAGTTCCGGTTCATCAGTTCACTGTGTTTCCTGAATCCAACCCCGCTGGTTTCATCAATAAACCTGTTCAAACTTTTACCCTGGTTCTCTGAGTGGATTACTGCATGTGGGTCAGATCTCTTAAGAAAATCATGAAACATGCAAAGTTTGTTTAGCTCTGGATGTAAGCCCGGTTAAACGAGTGGAGGGCTTTGGCTAGCGTATATATGTTAGCGACATTCATTGTCATATAACGCTATTGGGTAAACATGCATAAACCCCCTCCAGACGCCAGCTAGCTATCACATGCTTCTGATTGCAAGGTGCAAAGCCCAATTCACATGTCACTCAAACAACCACAATTACCTGCAGGTCATGAATAAATATATACATATTGAGAGAAATCAAAAACTTTGTTTTGGGTCGTTTGTACATGTATTTAATTCAGGTTCAATCAAACTTGACGTCTCAAATCCAGAAAAATGAATTACACAATCAAATCAATAATTTTATCCAGAGACATTAGAGACATTAGTTTACATTACATTAGTTTGAATGAACAGCTACATGTTGCACTTTTTTCAGTGTATGAGATATTCCAAGGTAAAAGTCTGTCCATATATAAGTCATTTTCCTCCAGCTGCAGCTGAAACAACACTTTCAGAAAGCACAGGATCTTCTGCTTGGTCCAGTTTCAAACAGGATCCTTCTGCCATAAGCTGTGAGGGTTGAGCTGGACCAAAAGGAACGACGGGTTGAGTAAAAATAGTTTGAAGTTGTAAAACACAGAAAACTTTAAATTAAAAATGAGGATGTACGTAAAGGGGCGGAGTTATAAGCAAAGTAACTGAAGAATCCAGCAAAGAGAAGCCAGACAGCTCACATATTCTGGGGACGGTGAGCAAGAGACCAGAACAGAGAGGAATACAGGAAAAAAATAATCATACAAAATTAACATGGAACTAAAAACAAATAAAAAAAAAATGAATCCATAATTGAGTAAAGTAAAATGCTAACAACTAGAAAAACAAACTAGGAAGAAAGATAAACATACACATATATTAGATTCAAACACCCAAGCATTATGACAACGGCAGCATAAATAGATATGAAGGGATGAAATAGGATTAGCTTCTTTACTATTGATTAGGAAGCTGTGTAATAATTACAGCGGTCTCAGCCTCAGGGCTTCTGCTGCAGCGTTTGCTTATGGGAGTGTGTGATGAATGCCAAGGTCCCCAAACCCAAGATTGTTCCATTCAGCACAATTGCACCAACCTTAGCTGCCCACAGGTCTGGAAGGGGAATCACTGCATGGTCACGCAAGACAGGGATTAGTCAATGTGTTCGCCTTGAACACTATGTCTGTGTGTTTTTTTTTAATACTGTGTAGTCTCCTTACATGTGAATATTAAAACACGGTGCATGCATGTTGTCTGTGCTCCACTCCACCACCTCCCTGCAGCGTAATCTCTTGATTTGTGGGATTGACCCCTCTTAATTCTGTGGAAGAGAACTGCTGTGACAGCAGCACTGAATGGATTTTCAATGCAGTGCACCTGCTCTAATACGTTTAAGGACAACATCCTCCTTTCCGCCACATGCACACACACCAACACTCACAAAGGCAGAGTGAGAGGATAGAGACAGATCACAGGAGCAGATACCTTCCAAACAGAGTGAAGTCATTGGGCTGGTTCTAATGATTGAATTCTTCCACTCTGTGGCCATGCCCATTCTCTGTAAATGTGTCACTTAAGTCTGGTTCTTCTGATCGATGTCCCAGCTATGGGCTCATCCCAGGACATCTTCATCAGAGGTGTGATGCCTGATCTCATTCACGGCGCACAGACATTAAAGCCTGTTAAACCTCTCATCCATCAGTCTGATTTCTGCCTGCCAAAAATATCACATCACACATTTGGCACGTTGGTTGGCCCTCTCAAGTATGAAGATAAAACCTGCAATCTTAGGCTGCACTTATTTTTCTCAGGCATTAGTTTCACAGTCCCAGCAAGCAGTAGGCGGCTCTTTGTACCTGCAGGAGGGACCATCGTTGATCTTTTTTCCAAAATACTCAGGAAGCTCAGGTAGATTCTTGCAGTATCTCTACAAAGATTTTCAGGAATATAGGAGAAGATTTTTGGAGGAATATTTGATTTCATGGCCTACAATGGTTTTTATCTACAATCAACAACATCTTTGCACCAGATTTTGTGAAATTTTATAATGAAGCATGAATTTCCTGTGCATAACTTTTAGAGCAACATGTAAAAAAAATGTATATCATGAAAAGATTGATTTCATATATATGTATATATGTATATATCCTGGACAGCTGCAGTGCATTGGGTCGCCTCCAGCAGACTGGATTAAAATCTGTGTCCATATTAACTCAGTTTGGTTAGATTTTTATATTCCAATTAAATTACAACCTTTAAAAGACCGAAAGCCTGAAGCAGGCACAGAAAAAAAAAAAAAAAAAAATCTGTCCTCTAATAGAGTTATAGTGAAACCTAATAGAAATATATTTTCACCCTCCTAAACCTATTTTCTATTCATGTGTACATAGATACAGCTGTGTATTTTTTATTTAATTTTTTTTGTAATAAGCTGTTATTATTTCGATACGATACAAATGTAAAGTTTAAAGTTACGTTTTTTAATTTACTTTTTCACATTCTGATAATTTTCGTTTGTAGAAATATTACAATAAAATTACTTTGACAATGTAAATTACACTCTTCAATGCACTTTTATGCTTAAAAGCTTTCATAATTTTTTTTTTTTTTCAAAGACACTATCTCTGTCTTTCATTGTGGGCCCCAAACTCCTGCAGAGAGATCAGGCAAACCGTTCACATGGGAACAGGCAAGCTCAGTACTTGAGAGGCAGAACAAGGCTCGATATCAGGAAAACTACGGTACGTTAAAATTCGCTCCCTCCACTGAGCCGAGAACAGAACAGGGCAAGCTCATTGGATAAGAGACCAGACATGAACAGGAACACTAAGAACATACTAAAAAAACTCTCTCAAGACTGGTAAACTCAGCCACACAATCCTCAATTCAAAACTCAGAAACAAACTCAACGATATGGACCCAATAGCTGGGAATGAGCCGTATATAAAGAAACAGGAGCAGGTGGATGAGATGAGTGGTAATTAGAAAGCGGGCGGAGTTAGGCAGGTGAGTGAAATGAGCAATTAGGCCAGCTATCAGAGTCTTCATCACAGCAAAAAAATAACTTAAACATAAACAAAAGGTCCAAAATCTAGGATCATAACAGCATTTCAAGAAACATGGATTCTGTGCCTCAAGTCTTTCTTCAGACTTGGGAACTTTTATTTCCAAATGAAATTCACAGTTTACATTAATCTGAAAAGAGCTTCCTAAAAAAGAAAAGAGCGTCCAAATATTCTTAAATGGTCATTGCCAGTGTGTCTTGAATGTACTTGGATGCAGCAGAAAATCAGCAGCTATATTAGCAATAGCCAGGGCTCGATGTTAACCATCGCCCCATCTCCCTGGGCAAGTAGCTTTTATTGTTGGGAGAGTACAAATTGCAATGATCGCAAAAAAAGATAATTCATCACTCAAAATTACTTTAAAATCACGACATTCGATGAAAACGACCCAGAAACGTTGCCGCCGCCATTTTTGTTGTTTTGTACACATTCTCGCGTGATTTGAAAAAGCCGGTGATCGGTCAGCCAGATGCAGGAATTTTTGGATACCCAGTAATTTTGATGTAGTTACCAAAACTATGTCCACCCTGAATGCACTATCATATGTCAGTCTTCTGTACTGTGATGCAGGTCATACATAAAAAAATGGTCATTAAATGTTTTTCTCTTAGACATTGAAGAGGTGCATTTAAATGTTATAGAGCTAAACATGTTAGATTGGTGACCTGTTATGTTATTATTATTGTCTTGTTGCTGCATTTATTTTGTCAGGGAAAACTGATCCTGAGTCAGTTAAAAGTCAGGGAATTCCTGAAATGATGTCAGACTGTGGAAACCCTGAATAAAATAACTATATAATGATTCTCTAGAAAAGTCACATTATATTAATAGTATTATCTTGTATAAACATACCGTGACTCTAAAATGAAAGTTATTCATTTGTGACATTGACTTCTGTCTGTGATTTATCTTAAGTTTTAACCTGTCAAGTTTTGTTTAGATTTTAACATTATAATTTATATTTTCCAAGCACACAACAGTTTAAAGCAAAAGTTTAGTTTGAAAAGAATGTGCAGGAAGGGATTGAAAAGTGCTGTTAACACGTGTAATGGTAGGCTGGAGTTCATTATCTGACGCATGGATATACACACCAGGAAACCCGGAAACTTAAAAAATACTGAATTACACAAAAAACAAACATGTTTCATTGATATATATATACAAAATGAATATTAGGAACTAGGGATTTATCAAAAAATTATACTGGGCAAGTAGAAAATGTTTCTGGGCAAATGAAATGTGAAAGTCACTTGCCCAAAAGGGCAACCCCTGATAGCTATATTAGCTGCTTCCCATGAATCATTTCGGTTGTGTAGCTTGTTGACTCAGACATTCAGAAAACCTTTGCTAGAGAATAAAACCCTACCTGCAAGGCAATTTTAATTTGCAGTTTTTTTTCAGCCCCAAAATTGTTTTCTACATCAATGTTGTTTGTACATTTTTTCATGTGTTTTTTTTTTTTCCCGTCTTGAACATTCCTTTTTTTATGTTTTTGAAACAGCTGTTGTTTCCCTTATATGCATGTTTTTAAAAATGTTTTTGATTGATTGGTCTTTTTTTTTTTTACTTCTTTTATTGCTGTACATTTAATACTTTATTATTGTCCTTTCTCCCCAGCTTTTATATTGGCATTCCACTGTCACAAGTACAGAGCAACAAAATTCACCCTCCACATTTAACCTCTCCCCTTGGGGAGGAGTGGGCTGCCATCGTGGGGCGCCCAGGGAGCAGTGTGGGGTTAAGGGTCTTGCTCAGGGACCCAGAGTGGCATGCTGTGGGAGTGGGGCACGAACTCAGAACCTCTGGATTCCAAGCTCTATGCCCTAACCACTAGGCTGCCACCAGAAAGAAGGTTTGTACAGGATTATACATATGCCCCCTGGTGGTTGGGATTATGTAGGAGGAGGTGTTGACTGGAATATCTGTCCAATAAACTGATTGGGGTCCGACTGGAGGCCTGTTATGTTCTTAGAATGTATCATTAAATGTTGCCCTAAAGGATTTAATAAAAACACAGATATTAGGGCGACAGGAATGTAACTGTTCAATCCTCAAAGGTGTCAAAAGAACTCATGTTTATTACTCCAGTAGAAGTAAAAATCCTATTGTTTAAAAACACTTTTGGAGAAGGTAAGATATCAACTTAAGGTTATTACTCAAGTAAAAGTGTAAAATTAATTTAAAGTTCCAGAGGAAAGTCTTAATTCTTGCTTTGCAACTTAAATTGATTCAGTTCAGTTTATCTCAAAGCTCTTTCAAGAGACAATTCAACCAGATCATCCAGTCAGATTGGTTTGAAAGTTTTCTATCTAAGGAAAACCAGCTGATTGCATCGACTCATTGACTCTTCAGCAATCCCTCACACTAAGCATGCTTGTAGCGCGTGACAGTGAGAGGAAAAACTCCCTTTGAACAGGTGGAAGAAAAAGCTCCAGCAGAACCAGGCTCAGTGTGAGCTGCCATCTGCTGAGGGCCACTGGGGTTCAAGGAGACAGAAGCAGACATAGAAAAAGAAGCATAGATACAAAAAGGCAACTGTCAACCAGGCTCCCCCGGCGGCCCGGTCCAGGAAACACACAGCCAGGCAGTACGATCTTGTCCGGAGCCAGCTCCCCATGTCAGAGGATGAAGAGAGCACATCCAGTTAGTCACAGTCAGAGAAACAGGACTACACTGGAAAACAGGCCAAGCTCCAAACATCTAGGAAACAAAGGTGTTGATGGCAGCAGCACAGCTGATACTATCTCTCCAGGATGGAGTCACAGCCAAACAGGAACAGACCAGATGCCAGCTATGCTATGAGAAAAAGCAGAGAGAGCAGAACGTTAGAGATTGAACTAACATGGTTGTGCATTGTGGGACTGCTCTGCCTATTCCCTTGGGAAGCAGTGGGCTGCTACTGTGTTTAACTGGGGAGCAGTTTGGGGTTAAGCGTCTTGCTTCGGGACCCAAAGTGGCAGTCCATTGACCACTAGGCCACAACTACCCCGGCAAGGATACTGCAGATACTGCAAAATAGAAGAATAGAGATAGAAGTAAACACAGTGATGAAAAGGGGTCCCTATGTCCTCCAGCAGTCTAAGCCTATAGCAGCAGAACTATAGAGATAGATCAGGATAACCTGAGCCACTCTAACTAGAAGCATTATCAAAAGGAAAGTTTTAAGCCTAGCCTTAAAAAGTAGACAGGGTGTCTGCCTCACTGGACTAAAACTGGTAGTTGGTTCCACAGGAGAGGAGCCTGAGAACTAAAAGATCTGCCTCCCATTCTACTTTTAGAAATTCTAGGAACCACTAGTATCAAACATTTTTTTGACTGCAAAACCAGTGAATTATAGATGTTTTAATGGATGCTTTTCCTAAGAATCAAAGATCAATCAAGAATCTTTTTGGTCATTTTAAAACAATATGGAAATGATGATAGTTTTAGAGAACGCAGACTGGAATTAAAATCAAAGCCCACTCCACCCTCCTTAGTATTAAACCTTCATTTGGGTTTAAATTTCTTCCCTTTATTTGTAAGGTTTTAAACTAAGCTTTAATGCATTTTTTTGCAGCTCATAGCCTTGATAATTATGAGTGTCTCAAGAACCATTTATTGCAAACATGCTATTTGTGTATCGAAGAAAGATACGTTATCATTCGTTATACAGACCGAGGAAGATGCTTTTACCATCAAGATGTTAAAAGATTCTTCTTTCAATCCAGGTAATCTATTGCTGAGTTTTCCTCCAGGAGGCCGAGCATATTATCTCACTTTACCATTATTTCCTGTTATCTGTCATAAAGATGAATGCTAAAAAAAACAATTTGCAGCACTAGATGACAGGCAACTGTGTAAAGCAGTGATACAAGCAGATCGCACAAATACATAAAGTCCTGCCCTCTGTTTTGGTCTGAGTAATAGCTTTTTAATTACTACAAACAGGGGAAATCGTTTGCAGTTTCCAGTGGAGCAGCTAATATCTCATACTCAGAGTGACTGACTGAGAAGGCCGATCTAAAGAGCCGAGTGGGACCTCTAGTGTTCAACGTGGAAAAGCTGGTGTGAACAGCTCGGCTCATCAGTGTGAAAGATGCTCACCCATCAGATGCAATCAAGTCTGGAACTTGTCATCATGTAAGAAGGACTTTTTCCCCTCTTCTGCTTACCCGCTAAAAATATAGCATCTCGCTTTAATATTGTCAATATTATCACATGGCTGTTCTCCTCCAGCAGCTGCCCAATAAAGCAGATGGATGCCTGGGAAGGATTCAGATTGTGATATCTGTCAGACTCAGCAGCGTTATTTGTGGGGCATTACATCATTCTGCTGTAAGCAATCCTTCATTTTACGTGGCACCTTATCCACACCCTGTAATGCACATGAGTGCCTGGGCTCATAAAGAAACAATGAAAAGATTTCTCCAGCCTCCTCAGGTCCTCCTTCTACAGGCAGAGAATCACCTGAGTGGACTTCCAGCTGCTACAATGAAGCTGCAATGAGGACCAGTTGGATTATTGAGTTAAGGCGGTAAGTTTTAACCACATCGCATCAAAGATAAAAGACTAAAAAATACATAAAATGAGTGAAAAACAATGAAAATAGCAAATTAAGTTAAACTAATTGGTTAGGTGTTTTTTAAAAGAAAAGTCAGTTCAGCAAGAAATAATCAATGAATCATTATTTATGCCGAAAACTAATATGTTCGTAGTGATTGAAATAATTTAGCGTTAATCAGTAAATAAATAAAAAAGTTCTGGGAGCGGCCATTTTTCCCCAAATATAGTAGCCCCTCCCTCCTGCCATCTTCCAGCAGTGACGCCACGGTATGCGGTAAGCCTAAGCGCCATTCTCCTCGCTTTCAAGCTAAATCAATGGGAACTACTAGACACATCTGCAATCAACAACAATTATTGAAGATTTCCAGAGGACTTCACCATTGAAATTCACCAGAGCTATAGTGAAACTGACAATGCCTGCGATGTACTTGGCAGTTGGATGCTTCTGGAATACATCGGGTAAAAGTGAAAAAGAGTTATTCCACCTTTCTGATTCCTGCTCCCTCACGGACGGGTTGGTCGTTGGATCGCCAACCTGAAGAGGGGAGGATTTGCCATCGCAACTTCTGGCCAGAGATAAAACCCGTAATATGTAGCCAACATTTGGAAAGAAGAATGTTTTCAAGATGACTTGGATAATAGCGCGTAGCGACAAACACCAGATACAGCACTGGGACTTGATCAACAGCCGATAATCAAGACCGGTGACGTCACCAACCAGTAGGTGGCAGTAGTGTTCTTTGACAAACATGGATGCCTCCAGTAAAACACATTAAAACATTTATTCAACAGGATGTAATAATTCCATATTTAAAATACTTTCAGAGGTTTGAATTCTGAATCTGACAAAACTTTTCCTTTAAAAGTCATTTAAACTGTGGAACAGTGGTGACTGGCCAATAGAGGGGCGCCACCCCACTCACCCAATGACCTTTATAAGGCAAAATAGAAATAGAAATAAAAAAAATAGATTATTAGAATTTTAATATTTCAAAATAAATTAGGCATTTTCTAGATGTGCATATATAAATTAAAATAAATTAAATATTTAATCTTGAATGAGGATTAAAGCTGTTCCGTTTGTCGTCGGATCGTTGACGTATTTCCATAAATCTTCTCCATAGACTCTGGTTAAAGTTGTCCATGAGCAGCAGCTCCTCTTCAATGCTAAAGACAGGAGCATCCTGGAGAGCAGCTCTCCTGCACCCCAGAGCTGAAAGCAGCTTTATTTCCTCACCACCTCCCTCCACAGCGCTGACGTCACAGTCGTCTGTTAGAAAGTGCTTCTGATTGACAGGTTTATAGAATTATTTAGCTACAAGGCTAGGCTAACTGCATGCAGTGAGGCAAAGGCTTTATCCTGCTTTCCCTGCCTCCTTTTTCAAACGTCAGAATCTGAGCCAGCATGGATAAAGACAGCTGGGACTGATTGAAAACAGTTTGCAGAACATTTTAGAATGGTGTTTATTGTTGTTGGCATTCATTTAAATATACTGCTGTGGTAGGTAATTATTAGTATAGCTACTGCTGTGGCACCTACATGATCCCATTGAAAGACCAGTAGGTTCTGGAATAAGGGGCTCCAATAAGGGAACAACCAAAGGGTTAAAAAAGACCTGGAGTCCAGAACAGGAGCAATGTGTTCCTAGAATTTCTAAAAAGTAGAATGGGAGGCAGATCTTTTAGTTCTCAGGCTCATCTCCTGTGGAACCAACTACCAGTTTTTAGTCCTGAGGAAGGCACACTGTCTACTTTTAAGGCTAGGCTTAAAACTTTCCTTTTTGATAAAGCTTCTAGTTAGAGTGGCTCAGGTTATCCTGATCTATCTCTATAGTTCTGCTGCTATAGGCTTAGACTGCTGGAGGACATAGGGACCCCTTTTTTCATCATTCTGCTTCATTCTCTCTGTTCTCCTATTCTGCAGAATCTGTTAGTTCAATCTCTAACCTTCTGCTCTCTGCTTTTCCTCAGAGTAGCTTTGCTCTCGTCTGTTCCTGTTTGGCTGTTACGTCATCCTGGAGAGAAACATCAGCTGTGCTGCTGCCATTAACACCCTTGTTTATAGATGTTGGAGATCGCCTGTTTTCCAGTGTGTGGTCCTGTTTGCTCTGACCATGACTGAACCTGATGTGCTCTCTTCGCCCTCTTCTGACATGGGAGCTGGCTTGGAGCTCGCCTGCCTGGCTGTGTTTCTGGACGGGCCGCTGGCTTTACAGCTGCTTTTGTATCTCTGCTTCTATGTCTGCTTCGAAATAAACCCCAGTGGGCCTCAGCAGATGGCCGCCACACCGAGCCTGGTTCTGCTGGAGGCTTCTTCATTGCATTTGAGTCAATGAGTCAATGCAATCAACTGGTTTTCCTTTTTAGATAGAAAAACTTTGTATCAATTTGACTGGATGATCTGGTTGAACTGTAAAAAGTGCCTTGAGATGACATGTGTTGTGAATTTGGCGCTATATAAATAAACTGAATTGAATTGAATATTGATTCTGTTTCATTTTGTTATAAATAAAGAAGTGTGAATACTTTTAGAGTTCTAGTATTTTTCATAGATCATCTGATATCCAGTTTAATAGTCAGTTTCTTTTTTAAAGCATTGTCTATCTATAGCTACTAACATAGATTTTAACTTTAATCTAACTAAATCTAGATCCATCCATTATCTGACACGCTTGTCCCGAGTGGGGTCACGAGGTGTGATGGTGTCCTCCCAGCAGTCAATGGGCAAGAGGCAGGGTTCACCTGCCCACGGACAGAGTCGCCAGTCCATCAGAGACACAACCATTCACACTCACTCACACCTAAGGAGAATTTAGAGAAGCCAATTAACCTAACAGTCATGTTTTTGGACCTATGGGAGGAAGCCAGAGTACCTGGAGAACTCACGCATGCTCAGGGAGAACATACAAACTCCATGCAGAAAAACCCTGGGCCGGGAATTCGAACCCACTGCGCCACTGAGCAGCCCCTAACTCTAGATAATATGAACAAAACTGTTCCATGCAAAAGACCTTTGGTGGGATGTGTTACTTCTGGTGTCCATCAGGGGGAGCTGCAAACCCCTGCTTCTCTGGCCATGCTCTGAATGCCATACTGTGACCATGGTACTATCCTAAATGTTGGATCATGCTGGTTAAAGACGACTCTGAGTTAAGCTCAGATCTCCTTGTGCTGCATAAAGCAGCTTAAAACTCCTCAACTGAAACAGGAAACACATAAAGGCAGAACACCAGGAAATGGTTCTAAACACAAATATATTTCATCTACAGTAAATGTATTAAACAAATTTATTTTCAGTTTTTCTTACAACAAAAGAGTCCACCTGACTGTCACCAGCTAATCATACTAATGATGTCACCTTTGGACCCCCGGTTCCAGCATTACATCCTTGTTTGGTCCGTTGTTAGGCCAGAATTCAACAGATCTCCTGATGGCACGGAATGCCCTCTCATTAATTCTGCAGAGAAAGACTTGATTACTGAGCCCAGGACCCCTTACTGCTGAGAACAGCCTTTCCCCTCAGCACACATCGATTCCTCTAACCCTTTCAGACCCGTTCCCTTTCTGTCCAGGCCAGCGCAGCACACATACACACACCAGAGCACACATTGTCTCACACTGAATCACCAGAATATCATAGAATATCATAATACAGTCTATGATGAATGCTAACTAGACAGCAGCCTCTGCTTTGATTAATGAGTAGATGGTGCTGCTGGCTCACACCAATGGACCATCTACCTTAGATAGCTGCTCAGTGGGTATTAATCAGGGTTAACCAGGCAGCAATTCCTTGATTAACAAATGAAATAGCTTACCGCATACATCAAGTTACAATGAGACCCCTCCACAAAGAAGTATGTACATAGAGCTCCATATTATTTTAGGTTTGATCAAGGAAAAAGCTGATCTTTCCTCTTTAGGGCGTCTCTACTCTTTTTACCAGGTGTCATGAAACCAAATTTAACAGGATAATTGTATAGATTTTTTGGTCAAACCGCTGTTATTGTTGACAAAAGAGTGAGCAGTCTATGCAAATCAATATTTGAAAAAAGTGCTGAAAATTGGAAACATGTAGAATTAACCTGTTACTTATCGCCAATGATGGAAAGGTTGCGAGTCCATCACAAACCATGTAAAAAATACACCTAGTTAAAAAACAAACCAAGTTCTGTGTTCACTGAGAAAAGAAGGTAAAAATCATTGTAGAATTTTTTGGAATATTCTAAAATCCCAGGCCAATACATTTCATAAGACACCAAGATATTTGGTCATTGTAATATTTTAATCAATTCTTTCTTTTTGCTGAGTCCCATTTACACTAGAGCACAGTAGGTATAGATATACTGGGGTTTGCTGCCCCCTGGTGGCTAAAGTGTAAAGGGAGCCCAAAACATTTTTATATACTGTGGCAGTACTTTTACCACAGTAAAAGTAAAACTGTCCCAGAAATTACACTATACGATTAAAACATGTTTCATAAAAAGGCCACTTAAAATGATGACTAAATGAAAGTAATTAATAAAAATATGTTATTTTTATACACTTTAAAGTCCATAATCTGCTGCTTTAATGCTACAATTAGCCCACTGTGGGATAATAAAGGGATTTTCTATTCTATTCTTAATAATAAAATGATTTTAAACATTTTTTTTGGCAAAACGAACATTGCTGCAAATCCATTTTAGATAAAAGTTTTGAAAACAACTTTTAATAGCAGATAAATTATGGATAGAACAGAGTAAACTACCACCTCTAGTGGAAATACCTATAATTGAACTTAACTCTATGTTGCAGGAGTCTAGTAGTAACATTAAATGTATAAAAAAAATCATACTCCTTTAATAGTAAATATTCTAGGTAACATTTTCCAATAATGGCACAGTAATGAAGCAGTGGGTAGCACTGCTGACTTGCAGCAAGAAGGTTCCAGGTTCGAGTACCGGGGTCTTTCTGCATGGAGTTTGCATGTTCTCCCTATGCATGCATGGGTTCTCTCCTGGTACTCCGGCTTCCTCCCACAGTCCAAAAACATGACTGTCAGGTTAATTGGCTTCTCTAAATTCTCCTTAGGTGTGAGTGTGAATGGTTGTTTGTCTCTGTGTTGCAAAGGTCCAAGGTGGACCCTCCTCTCATCCGTAGACAGCTGGACATAGGCACCAGCACCCCTTGTGACCCCAGCAGGGATAAAGCGCAAGTCAGAAAATGGATTGGCAATATTATAAACTCTTTTAATACTGATCAATGATTTTACTAAAGGCCAGAAAAGTCGTGGCTATTGATTTTTTTACTTGTAAATGAAAACCAGCTTTTTTCTTCGAACTTTATTATAATCTAATTTAGCATTTATTTACAAAAGCCTCTAAGTGGATGAAAAGAAAATAACTATTTTCCTACCAAATCTAAGTGAGTCGGCTGAAATATCTTAACTAAACAAAAATTCAGAAATATTCATGCATTTGTTTTTTTGGGGGAATTTTGGCTGATGAATTCAAACAGAAAATTATTTCTCTTCTCATTTTTAAGTTGATAAAGGTCCACAATGCCAGACTTATTTTTCTTTGCTTTTATCAACTTCTGACCTTAATAATAACTGCATTCATATTTAACTGTCGGAATCACAAAACTGCAGGTATGCAGCAGAAACATTAATTAAATAGTTTTTTAATTAAACTGAGCTTGATTGAGTTTATTATGTATTTATTTTAGAGATTTTTTAGTTACAAAATAGAAATAAATACATTTGCCACTTGACCTAAAAGACCGTTTCTCTTAAAGATAGACTGTTCTGGGTTTAAGTTTGAAATTAAGCTAGATTTAAAGTTGTCTAAAAGATGTATTAAAATGAATAAATATTATAAGTATGATTTTATAATCAATTTATCTTGTATCATGGATTAAAATCAATCAATCCATTGCATTATGCAGCACTGCATGATTACAACCCCTGGCAAAAAGTATGGAATCACCAGTCTTGGATGAGCACTCAGATCAAAAACAGACAATATTAAGGTCGTTCCAAAGTGCAACTTGTTGGCTTTCAGGAACACTCAAAGAAATGAAGAGAAAATATTGTGGAAGTCAGTGAATGATACTTTTATTGACCAAACACAGGGAAATAAATATGGAATCACTCAATTCTGAGGAAAAAAGTATGGAATCATGAAAAACGCATAAACAAAAGACCATTCAAAATACATCACTAGTATTTAGTTGCACCACCTTTGGCTTTTATAACAGCTTTCAGTCTTTGAGGCATGGACTTGATGAGTGACAAACAGTATTCTTCATCAATTTGGTGCCAACTCTCTTTGATAGCAGTTGCCAGATCAGCTTTGCTGGTTGGACCCTTCTTGTGGACCATTTTTTTCAATCTCCACCACAGGTTTTCAATTGGGTTGAGATCTGGACTATTTGCAGGCCATGACATCGACTGAATGTGTCTTTCTTCAAGGAATGCCTTCACTGTTTTTGCCCGATGGCACGATGCATTGTCATCTTGGAAAATTATTTCATCATCACCAAACATCTGTTCAATTGAAGGGATGAGAAAACTGTCCAAAATGTCAATGTAAACTTGTGCATTGATAGAAGAATTAACCACAGTCGTCTCCCCAGTGCCTTTGCCTGACATGCAGCCCCATATCATCAAGGACTGTGGAAATTTGGTTGTTTTCTTCAGGCAGGCCTCTTCATAAATCTCACTGGAACGGCACCAAACAAAAGTTCCAGCATCATCACCTTGTCCAATGCAGATTCTTGACTCATCACTGAAGACAACTTTCATCCAGTCATCCACAGTCCATGATTGCCTCTCCTTAGCCCATTGGAGTCTCGTTCTTTTATGTTTAGGTGTCAATGCTGGTTTTCGTTTAGCTTTCCTGTATTGAAATCCCATCTCCTTTAGGCGATTTCTTACGGTTCGGTCACATACATTGACTCCAACTTCCTCCCATTTATGCTTCATCTGTTTAGTTGTACTTTTTCGGTTTTCAAGACAAATGGCCTTAAGTTGTTTGTCTTGACGCTTTGATGTCTTTCTTGGTCTACCAGTACGCTTGGCTTTAACAACCATTCCATGCTGTTTGTATTTGGTCCATATCTTGGATACAGCTGACTGTGAACAGCCCACATCTTTAGCAACCATGCGTGAAGGGTTACCTTCTTCAAGAAGTTTCACAATCCTCTCTTTTGTTTCAAGGGACATTTCTCTTGTTGGAGCCATGGTTCTCACCACTCCACTTGGTCCAGCAGCCCTCCAAGGTGTCATGACTGCAGGTGTTTTGAACTGCACACTAACGGGCACATCTAATCTGGGGCAGGTGTCCATTTAGGGAAAGGAAATAGACTGGGTGTGTCCTTTTTTTTCTACCTCCAATTTGAGTGATTCCACACTTTTTTCCTCAGAATTGAGTGATTCCACACTTTTTTCCTCAGAATTGAGTGATTCCATATTTATTTCCCTGTGTTTGGTCAATAAAAGTATCATTCACTGACTTCCACAATATTTTCTCTTCATTTCTTTGAGTGTTCCTGAAAGCCAACGAGTTGCACTTTGGAACGACCTTAATATTGTATCATGTTTTTGATCTGAGTTTGTTTTACAGCATGAAATGTCTGAATGAGTGCTCATCCAAGACTGGTGATTCCATACTTTTTGCCAGGGGTTGTAAATGATCTATCATTTAGGAAATGTTGGGAGCTGGAGAAAATCCCATCTTTCTCCAGCAGAGTCCGCCGTGGATCCTCTGAGGGAGCCTCCTGCACAGCTGCAGCTCATCTAGATCATCAGAGGATCCACTATATAAGCTGTCTTCAGACCTTGCCTCAACGCCGCAGTGTTGTTCCAGTTGGTCAGCGCTAAAGCCTAGATTTTGTTATCTCTATGACTTTGAATCCAGATTGGATTCTAACTTCTCTCTCTGTGTTTCCAGGAAACCCGTGAGTCTCCTCTGTGAAAGCTCAGGTAGAGCTAACCTGCCGAGCCGACCCTCTGAGCCAAACCCTGAAGATTCTCTGAGAACCTCCTGCTGCTCTGACTAGAGCTGGGAAACCAAAGCCAAGGTCTGTTCGAGCTAGACGTGGAGACGCTGAAGCAGCAAACGGACTCTGCTGACAAACTCTTCTCCAGAACCAACAGTGACTCTCCCAAAGAGAACCTCAAGAACCTCAAGGTACAATCAGAGCTCACTTGGAAATCAAATCCTGTCAGCAGTCCATAACCGCTCTGTCTCTCACGCAGACTCCCGGGTGAAACCAGAACCCAGGCCCTAACCAGTCATCAGTACTTTCTGTGTGTTGTGCATAATAAACTTGTTAAACTTTTCATCCTTGTGTCCGTCAGTGGTGTTCCTATAATTGGGTCTCCATTTGAGAACCCATCATGACAGGAAAATCAAGAATCAAATGTTTTTTCAGACCTGATTTATTTATTTCTGTACTCTCGTCGAGACAATGAAAAATACAATAATAATAATAATAATAATAAAAAAAAAAAAAAAAGCTTTTATGTCAGACTTTTTGAAATCATATTATCTTACATGGCGTATTAGTTAGAAGGGTTTTTGGAAGATGTTTATTTTAAGTCAGGCATAAGAGTTATGTTGAGCTAAAAAAGCAAGAAGAAAATAAACCCCTGCTGTTCAATGTACATTACGATTAAATAAAAAAAAATATTTTATCCAATTTTAATTGCATATTTGGGAAAACAAATAGTATCATTAATTAATTATTGATGCTTCCGTATTTTTCAGCCTGTTCTGTAGCTCATCCTTCCACAGTGATGTTCAGTACCAACAAACCCTCACAGATTATAATCTGGCTGCCTGCAGGTGATGCTAATTACTGCAGACGGCGGTTTGTCCACAAAGACAGCAGTCCCAGCATGAATGCTCTTCATAGTGTCTCCATCACAGAAGCAGAGCTCCTTGGATCAGCCCAATCTTTCTGGGTCTGTTTTTTTTTATCTCCAGTGCTGTGGTGACATTTGGGCCACAGGCAGCGTATGTTTCTCCGTCATATTTCAGGAAGTTATGCATTATCTACAGTTCCCAGTCGTCTCTGCTCCCAAACTCAATTTCCCAGTAATACTGTCCTGCCCCAAACTCTCCAGCACTGCATGCAGTGCGTAAGTCCACTCTAGGTTTAGTGTTAGTGGGGTTTGTGTTGTTGCCAAAAAGTCCAGGAGCAGATCCCACATATAGTGAGGAATCAAAAGATGAAGTTAAACCGAAGGAGAACGCTGGGCTGAGGAGGAACCAAAGTTGAATCCTCAGGCTTGGTGGTTCTGGGTTAACAGAACAAACTTCTCCCATCATCAGCTACAACCACATCCTAACTGTTGCAGCTCTGCCCATGGATGCACGACCCAAAACATCTCCTTCCACACAAAGAACTGCAGGTGGCGTCCATAGGACTCCAGTGAGAGTGAAGATTTCACCAGCTGGAGCTCCTTCCCTCTGGGCCTGAACACGTCTTCTGGACGTCAAACTGATGTCTATAGCCTCTGAAGCTTCTGTCATCTTCCTGGTGCATCATCCATCTTGTGCTTCAGCTCACCCTTTACCTAATTTTTTCTCCTTCTCAGAAACTGATGCATCTCCTGAAACTGTTTGCTGATCTGAGTCATCAGCTGCTGAGACGCATCTCTAATTTTCAACATTTCAGTCTTTTGCATGTTAGCAAGACTTTCTATAGCATGAATATCATTGGTACTGCATTGATCAAACATCTCCAAGTGTTTTCTGAGAGATGATGCAGCTCTGAGAGCCTGATGCAGCTCTGTAGCTGCGGGTTTCTGACCACCGAGATAAGGTCTACCTGCTTCACTGTAGTTAATTTGGCATCAGTCCACTGCTCTGTTAATCCTCTGACATCCGGCTGAAGTCAAATATTTCCGTTTCAGAACCGTCTCTGAGGCCTTGCTGACGTCAGACGCGCTGCTTTTCTTGCATTCTTAATTTAATTCTTCTTGCTCCTTTCTCACCCTTTGCTCCAAGCCTGAGCGTCACTGAGAGCTGTTGTCAGTATATTCCTTTTCAAAGGCTTTTCAAAATGAGGCTTGCTGGCAGACTTGCTGCTTCTGATATAACAGCCGTTCCACGCTGTGGACACTGCTGCAGTGAAAGCAGCACTCCTGCAATATGCTGGCTGCGGAAGGAGTGTCCACAGGGGAGGTTGACTGGATCAGTAAAGATGTTCAGACAGACAGAGAAGGTCAGATCCTCCAAGTATGAAACAGACGCCACAGCTGCTGCTCTTCTCTTCGCCTGTTCTGCCAGGGAAAGGCTTGGCAGCTTTAACTTCCTGATTAACCACACCCAGAGTGTTTGCACAAGTCAGAGCTCTTTGGATCATTCCAAATTTCATGGTCTGCAGAAACAACGATTATGATGAATACCTCTGGTCTGCCCATATTGATTCATATTTAGGATTTTATGACTGAAATCATGTTGAGGAATTTCAAAATCTTGTTCAACATAAAGATGCATTATATTATTATTATTATTATTAAAATGTATATGCAAATAGTATCAAAGATGTTTTTATTTCATCAGATCACAGCATTAGACTCTTCTTGCAACATAGCATTATATCACCAGCATGCAGTACCACCCTTATAATATCAGTGTGCAACATTCACCAAATAAAGGACTGTGTTAGGATTCCAGTTTGTGTGGGTTGTTTTTGTGTTTTCTTTTGTTCTCCCTTTCCACCATTAGAGGGTGCCCTCTCCTCATTTGGGCCTCCTCGCACACCTGCAGCTCCTTGGGTCATCACCAGAGGAGTATTTGAGCAGCGGGCTCTCACTACCTCGACGCCAGAGTGTTTGCCAGCATTGGTTACTCTAGCTAAACTGAGATTAGCTGAGGCTAATTATTGCCTTGTCTCTCTGAGTCTAAGCTTTGCCTTTGCCTTTGTTCTCCGGTAGGATGCCTTCATGATCCACTGGATAAGCCTGGATAAGCCAAGGGGAAACCTCCACCAGATCCGTTCAAGTCTGCTTCAGGAAAACCTGGTGACAGTCCGCTCCATTGCTCCTCTGGACCCAATGCTAGTCTGCCTGTCCGCCCTCAAACGAGTTCATTGATCTCTGGATAAAACCCCACAAACTGGATCCTAAGGAATACCAAGAGCCCCCAAAACGTGAGTCCCATTCCTGCATATTATAAGTCTCAGTCATATTCCCTACGGGCTTTGAACTGATCATTGTGATCTCCCCTTCAGAGTTTCCGGTTCCGGTTCACCAGTCCGCTGGGGTTCAACTGAGTTTACCCTGCTGTATAACCTCTCAATCTGTTTATGTTAACCTACAAATAAACCAGTTAACTTTTACCCTTGGTTTTCTGAGTGTGTCTCTGCATGTGGGTTAGAACTTTAAATCCCATCATGACAGATTGTTTGGAGACCAATGATGTTGACTAATATATTCCAATTCAAAACTGTTTAACTTGAACAAGTTAGTCATAGGCCTAAACCCCAATGAAGACAGTCTGTTTGCCGAACTTATCACCATTATCTAACTGCAATAACTGGTTTTAGGACAACCCTGTTAATCCTTTTTTAGCCCATTTCACTCACCTGCCTAACTCTGCCCCGGTTTGTAATTACCACCCATCCTATCCACTTCCACCTGCTGCTTCATATATACGGCTCAGCCCAGCTATCAGGGCCAGATCTATTGTTTTGATGTGTGTGTTGTATGTTTGTTCTCTTAGCTTGAGTTAGTTCCAAGCAAGGTTCATGTCCTGGTTCCTGGAGGCCAGTGGGTTGAGTGGATTTGGTGTTTGTCTCGTCTCCTGATCGTGTCCTGGCTCCTCAGGTGGAGACTCAGTTTAAAGTTTTGTGGATTTCCTGGTACCATGTCTTGTCTCTGTCCCTCAACCTATGAGCCTGCCTGTCTACATCTTAGCGTGACTGTCTGAGCTTTCTGCTGGACTCATGGAGCTCTGAACCAGCCTTCACCCCCCACACCCCCCCACCCCCCTCCTGCAGTTGATGTGGTCCGCTGATCCACAGCTCAGCGCTTCCTGTTGTTTTAGTTAAATAAACTATTTGAATTTTCCCACTGTCTGTCTCACGTTGAATACTGGCTCCATCTGTCCCCTTTTTGACATTATCATTCCTGTTTAATATCTTTTCCACAATGTGAACAACTGAATGAATGAAGGCATTTATTGATTTACTTTCCTCAGGAATTAAAAGATTTCATGACAAAAGGTAGAATAGTTTAGAATTGATTTAATGTTTTAATTCCACATTCTTACAACAGCAACCAATAGAGATTAATAACAGATTATTTTATGTGATATTTCAGACGAAGACTTTTCATCCAAATTTAAACTGAAAAATAGTTTTCAGGCTCAGTAATGCATAAATGCTTCTACTTTCCATAGGAATGAAAAAAATCAAAGGACTCACTATTTATCTACAGCAAAGCTGAGGCAATGCATGCATTAATT
The DNA here is from genome assembly GCA_018398635.1 of Cyprinodon brontotheroides. Classification (NCBI taxonomy): domain Eukaryota; kingdom Metazoa; phylum Chordata; class Actinopteri; order Cyprinodontiformes; family Cyprinodontidae; genus Cyprinodon; species Cyprinodon brontotheroides. Next base: position 7,649,167 of record JAGKQL010000036.1, read on the forward strand.
TTACCTCCAGATCATCACAAAACCACAGAAAAAATAAAAATGAAAGATTGACAAAAGAAATATACATTTTATTTGATTTCATTTGCCTGCTAACAGACTTCTTTTTTTATTGCAGTCAGTCTCAGAACATCAACACAAACCTAATAGGAAAATTTAGGCTTTATTTACACATAATGTACTTTTACATGATTTTGCTCTTTAATGAAAAACAATCTCTCCAAACCAGCCTGGCTCTATGTGAAAATGAAACTGACCCCTAAAGCACTTCCTCTGCCACCGTCAGAGGAAACAACAGTCTTTGAATGTTTGCTTTTGGTGGTAAGGCTCTTGCATGAGGAGATTTTATTCTACTCTTGCACGGCTGTTAATGCCTTAAAAGTGTTTCATATTGTTTTCATCAAAGAACTGAAGCTGATTGGTGATGCTGTTAAAAAAAATGCCAATTGTTTCAGGTCTATTTTCAAAGTTCAGGTACTCAGCTCCATTATTAGTAGTTTTGGTGTATTGGTCATTTTTAAATGTCAAAGAATGATTTTTTATATATACTGTCCAACTTTTCTT